>JADMLD010001154.1:600000-929216 GCA_017589585.1 Phylloscopus whistleri | reverse complement strand
GTTGCAGCGGGAACTAAAAAAGTCTGAAGGCCGCGCTGTTCTTTTCGGCCTGAAAGGGGGGGGAAGAAGCATTCTGCAGCTGCCAGGGCTTCTCTTCCCCTTCCCTGCTGCTGCTGCTGTTCCCGGGGCCATGCCTGGGGAAGGGGGAGGGAAACAACGGTGGAACACTCCTCGGTCCCGGCCGGTAACAGAAGCGGCTGCCGCTGGGGCTTCTTGTTGCTGGGGGCTTTTGGTGTTAATTGTACTAAACATTCTGGCAAGGCTTCATGGGGGTCTCTGTGATTTCTATAATGGGCGGTGGTTTTGGCTTGATGAGCGGGTAGGGGGTTGGCAGGAAAGGGGCAGGCAGGGAGCAGCAGAAACCCGACAACAGGTAAGGGCATACAAAACTGGGGCTTGGGTTACAAACTGGGTACAAACCATTCAAGATAACAATATGTGTTGTCTGGGTTTTTGCCGTTCTCCTCTGTCCCCTTTAAGGAGTTTGTAAAAGTCTTATTTTTAGCCTTCTGTGTTTTGGAGTCAGATACACTTTCGTATAAACAAGCTTCTTGTTATTGTAAAATCTAGCAATGTTTACATTCTTTTCATAAGGAGGAGACTGTTGATGGACTGTTGAGTTGTCCAGTGTGGTTGGAGAAGAAGATTTTCTTCCTCTAATCCATGGTCACTGCTGGAGTTCGATAAATGTTGAATCTGTAAATAAACCCCTCTCTTTTCCGCCTTGTGTGGGTGTGAGTTCAGAGTGACAAATATGCATAACTATCAACAGAACATCCAATGGATGATGAGGAGTCTTTAACACTTAAAGGAACCATCTGCAGAACGTTCAACATACAACCAGGAGTCGTGGGGACCCCACGTCACGGTTGTTACTGGAATTACAGACCCCTGCCTGGCGGAAAGGGCTGAGGGTCTCGGGGTGCCCCCTTGGCCTGAAGGGTCCTGCTCACCCTGCTCCTCCTGCTCCTCCCTGCAGGCTCAGCCTACTACGACAACGTGCGGCCCTTGGCGTACCCCGACTCGGACGCCGTGCTCATCTGCTTCGACATCAGCCGCCCCGAGACCCTGGACAGCGTGCTCAAGAAGGTGAGTCCCTGCAGCCCTCTGATCACAGGGCACCCTGGGGTCCCTGTGCCCTGAGGCTCTGTCCTGGTTTAGGGCAGCTCTGAGCAAGAGGGGCAGCTTGTGCCTTTCTCCCTCTCCTGGAGGGAGATGCAGCTGCTGGGTTTGCAGAGGTCTGAGTGCTCCCTGCAGAGAGCATCCTGCCTCCACTGAAGCAGGGTTTGGGAGCAAACACCTAATTCCTGTCGAGAAACAGGGTGAGGCCCTGTCAGAAAGGGCACTGGACAGGGGAAAACCTTGCTCCAGGTGACACTGATGAATGCCCTGCACTCCTTTACCTGCAGTCACAAGGAAATGAACTTTTCTTTCCATTCTTCTGCATAAACATGTGCATGTATAAGAAGGCAAAAAAATCACTACAGGCCTTTTAAAACCTGTCACAGGCTCCTTTCCCCAGGGAGGGCTGGAGGAAACAAGCATGAGACAGTCACTCATCATTTTGCTGAAGACAAGGCTGGGAGGCCCAGGGATGCTGCAGCAAAACCCACAGCAAAGCTGCAGAACAAAGAACCGACTGAGCCAGCTCCTGGCCCACAGGATGCTGGAATCAGACCAGCTGGGGACAGGAGCTACAGGGATTCCAGGACTGCCTCGTGTCCTTGGACCACCTCACCCCTTCAGCTTCAGGTTTTCTCTGGAATGTGATGATGAGATGGGACCTGCGCTCCCATTTGGCCAGCTGAATGTGCTACAGACACACCTTCAGACCTGCTGGCACTTGGCTCCTGTCCCAGGGCTGCACCCTGAGATGCAGGACCTGCTTGGCTTGTGACCACGTGGAGGCATCCTGGCTACCAAGGTGCTGACTGAGGCTGATGTGTCCCAGGGGGCTCTTAGAAGGCCAAGAAGCACCTGAAACCACTAGGCACCTGCATGGCAACCCCCCCGTGCCTTGCACCCTGTCTTTCCTCTTTATTTCTCCCAACACCATTCACAGCAGCAATATTTATACACAAAAAAAAATGACTGTGATTTCAGAAAAAACAATCTGCCCCCTCAATCCATTAATATCTTGTTTAGCTGCCAAAACATTTTTTCATTTCCACTTCTCCAGGCCTTCTTTGCCTTCCCTGTGTCTATTTTTACAGCATTTTGTGACAGGCAGCCTGTCAGTTCGCCATCCAGGTGAATCTTTCTGCAGATGTGGCCAGCAAAATATCAGCAGCAGAGAAGCCTGCTAATTAAAAATCACTGCCTGTAATTTATAGATGTGCTGTCTGTGCCCGGGAAGAACGCAGAGCAGAAACCACTGCCCTCTCTGTAGAGGGCTGTGAGGCGGGCCGGGGGTCATGCAGAGGTTGGTTCGCTGCCCCGCTGATGTCACTGGGACAGCGGGGATGCGGGGATCTTCAGAAGGCCGGCTGTGCCGAATTCCTCAGGGAGCAGCTGCCGTTTCCCTGGGCAGCCCCCGGGAAAAGGGCATCTCCGGGGGCTGGGGGCCGAGCTCCGGGCAGGGACCGCGGCTCACCGGGCACCCCGAGTCCTCCTCCCTCTGCACAAACCGCATCCGGGGGCGGGGGCCGAGCCCCGGGCACCCCGAGTCCTCCTCTCCCCTCCACACGCCGCATCCCGGGGACCGCGACGAGCGGCGGCACCGCCGAGGGGACGCCCCGAGGGAGCGGTGGGGCCGGCGGGGGGCGGCTCCCGGGGCCGCGGCCGTGGCTGCTCGGCCCTGCCCAGCGCCGGCTCCGCTCCTCGCCTGGTTGGTGCCGTCGGGGCGGGGGCGCGGCCAGGCGGGGCCGGCCCGGTAAAGCGGCGGTGGCGGCGCGGGCGGGCGCGGCGGCGGTGGCCCCGCACCATGGAGGGGCATCTGGCGCGCTGCAAGATCGTGGTGGTGGGCGACACGCAGTGCGGCAAGACGGCGCTGCTGCACGTCTTCGCCAAGGATTGCTACCCGAGGTGCGGCGGGGCTTTGGGGGGGCGGCGGGCAGGCCGGGCTCTGCGCCCCGCATCACCTCAGCTCACCCTGCTCTCCCCTGCGATCCCCTTCTCCCTCCCCATCCAGAGCTACGTGCCCACCGTCTTCGAGAACTACACGGCCAGCTTCGAGATTGACAAGCAGCGCACGGAGCTCAACATGTGGGACACCTCAGGTGGGCCGGGGGCTGCGATGGGGGGCGGCGGGGCCGGCACTCGTCCCTCCGACCGCCGCCGGGCCGGGCCGGGCGTGCCTGGGGCGGGGGCAGCGGCTCCGAGCCCTGCCAGCCTCCGGGGGCCCCGGGCAGAGCCGGGACCGCGGCTGCCGTGTCCCGTGCTCGGTGCCGCAGCGATGTGCGGGGAGACAGCGAGCGGCGAGAGAAGCGGCTGCGGCTGCCAGCGAGGCCGGAGGGGAACGGGGAGGAGGGAGAGTGCTGCTGGAGGAGGGAGCCCTCACCTCGGGAGGGATGCCCTGGCCTGTTGCTGCCCGCTGCCGCAAAGCCTCTGGGGGTTTTCTGGCGTCTTTTTTGGCTTGGTTTGGTTTTTGCCTCTTTGTATCCTCGGTTGTGGTTCCGTGCAAAGCGTCGGGCAGAGCTGTCCCAGCCCACCGAGCCCAGTCCCAAACTTTGTGCCTGCTCATGCCTCTGACTTGCAAGTGAAGTGCGTGATGCAGGACTAATAGAAGTATTTGGCATCACACAAAGTTCACATGGACTTTCTGATTTACCTTCGGATCCCTTTGTACAGGCAGTGCAGCTGAAGGCTGTGCTCCTCTGATGAATATACATCGTGTGCTTGCTGGTTGTTGCTTGCTCTTTCCCTATATTCTCATAATTTCTGGAATCCTTATGACAAATGAAGTCCTCTCAGTGTCCAAGAGCAGTAGGAAATTAAAACGTAACATAGGACTTTCTTTTCCTGTTGCTCATTCAGGTTCCTTGCTGTAATTTTGCATTCATTAAATGACAGCTATAGCATCAGCATAGCTCTACCTAGAGAAGTGGCTTTACTGAGTCTTGGACCAGCTCAGACACGTAAAATATGTTTGACTCTTCATCTGGAGCTTCCTGACCCAGGAGAGCTTGCTTTGCTGATTTTTATTCCCCGAGACAAAAAGGGAATTAGGTTTAGCTTTGCTCACAAGCTGTGTGCTGTGAAGCATGAGGACACTGGCTCCTGGGGCAGCTGCTGGGCTGTGGGTGAAGCGTTGGCTCTCAGCGTTGGACCAGGAGCTGAGCTTGGAGAGCAGAGTGGTGGTTATGACTTGGAAGCCCTTGTGAGGTGGTTGGTGCTGGGCTGGTGTGTGTTTGGAGACTCTCAGACCACAGTGAGAGACATCCTGGGGCTGCAGGGGGCTCCTTGAAGCAGCTCAGGGCACGCCAGGACTCAGGAGTGGTCACTGGGGTGCACTTGAGTGTTCACCCCCAGCTTGTTCACCCCACGGCTGGGGGAGTTCCAAACCTTGGGCTCCTGCAGCCTTGGAAGGGGACGTGGTGGGTTCTCTTTGCCAGGCACTGAATGGCTTTGCTCTTGGGTATTTGATATAAAAAACTTCATCTTTGGAGGGTGAGGAAGTGCATTTGAAGCATCGTTTGCTTTTTAGGAATCCTACAGAATGATCTGCTTTGCTCTTACAAATGTTTAAGGAAAAGGACATGGTAAAAAGTCCTTATAGTGTGTATCTGACACCTGCATCTGGTGCTGTCACATGTTCATTTTTCCCCTTGCGACAGAAGATGTTTTTCCAATATTTGTCTCTGCAGCCCAAAGGAAATGGGCTTTGATTCTTTCTCTTTTCTCCTATGAAAAATGTGAGACATTTTTAACAGCTTTGCTGTAGATAGAGTTCATCAGGTGGTTTTCCAGATAAATTCCCTTCGATTTGGAATACACAGGAGCTCATTCTTAATAAACAATCCTGCAAAGCTCTATACAGCAGTTTTCCCTAGTAATCAAATGAAATTTTCAGCTGCAGACTGCAAACTGCAGTTGAGTTTCCACTGGCCTTCAGAGGCCCTTATCAATGGGAGCTTTGGCAGAGGAAGTTTTGCACAGCAGTGAGTTTTGAACCAGCTGAGCTGAGGGGATCAGGAGCAGCTCTTTGCCACCCCCGTGGAGAATGACAGGCATCAGTGGGCACTGCCCCTTCTCTCTGTGCCACCTACTCTTTCTTTAAGCTGCTTTTCATAGAGGGGTTTATTGTTCATGATGAATTCCATCCCAGCAAGAGGGAAAAAGGAGGTGTTGAGAAAGGGTGATCCCGACATGAGGAGGGGAACACTTTCTATTTTAAGTGCTCTCCATCTCTTAGTTAAGTGGCTGGAACTGAAATTCCCTGAGAAATCAGCAGAGACCTGGAGAGAGGAGGTGGATATTGTGGTTTTTTACTTTTTTTATTAATTTCCCTCGCCCCATACTTAGTTGAGGAAGCAGCTGGAGACTCTGGAAGCTGCACAGAGTGAGCTGAGCATCACTCAGCAGTGGGTGATGGGGAAAGTGCAGTCTGGCCTGGAAAACTCCCTTTGTGATGGCTGAGTGTGGCTGCAGTCTGCCTTGGCCACTCAGCCATCCCACTGGTAAGCCCTGTACAGCCCGGGCTACTGCCTGCTCCCTGTGTCCTGCCAGCCTGGCTGGTAGTGGTGTGTTGGAAAATGCAGCCTTTGGAGCTGACTGACCCCTCCTGCTGAGTGGCCAACACAGGCTGTGACACTGGCAGGAGCTCTCATTAGAGGAATATTGACACAGAGTGGATGGAAGTGATGGAGAACTGAATGGCTCCCAAACTGGATTTGGATCTCTGATCTTCTTTAAATGTCTTTTAACTCTTTGTCCATTGATAAGGCTTTCTGGAGCTGGAGGGTGACTCTGGAGAGTTTCCAGCAGTGAGAATCCTTCCCAGGGTGAAACCTGTGGTTCTCTGACAGGGCAAATGCACTGTCTCAAATGTGCCTTAGATCTAGGAACGTACCAGGGAGAAAACCCCCTTGTCCAGCACCTGCAGCTGCTGGTTGCATTTCATGCTTGTTTCCATTTGTGTCCCGGCAGTCAAACTGCTTTCAGGTGCCGTTTCACAGCATGTCAGCAGTGTCCCGTGCCTCCTGTCCCCTGTGCTGCACACCGTTTGCTAAAGCCTCCTGTAAAAAGCAGTTTGACATCCTTCTCTGTGAGGGATGGGGTGCAGAGCCTGCAGACGGGATGGGGCAGACGTGGTTGCAGCTCCAGGGAGTGCCCTGGCACCTCTGCTCCTGAGCCTTGCAGAGCACACGGGGCTTTGCTGCTCTTCTTGTTCCTCTTCTGGCGAATTCTTTTGGCTGAACACGCTCGGGGACAGGAACAACTCCTCTGCACAGGGCTGGTATCTCGCGGTGGGGGAAACTCCTGTTCCGTCGGATGTCTGGTGGCTTGGGAGTGCTGTTCCCAGAGGCTGGGTGCCTCCCGGAGCCGGAGCGCCTGTGCCTCGGACCCAGCAGGAAAAGCTTTGTTCCCCGGGAGGGTGGATGCCTGGTGATCATTAGCGATGCTCCGCAAGGAGTGGGCGAGTTTCGAGTTTCGTTCCAGCGCGTCAGGTCTGGGAGGGAGGGAGCTGTGTTCCCCCCAGGGCGTGCACGGGCGGGGAGGTTCTCCTCAGCGATGCGATCCTTCTTTCCCCGTGGGATCAGGGAGTGTCCGTGGGTCTGCCCAGCTCCGGGAGGTCTGGAAGTGGAGCCACTGAGGTGCTCAGCAGGTCTCTGGCAGTGAGAGCCTTCAGTGAACAGCCCGGGGACCTGTGCTTGGAGTGTTTCCCACCACGGTCTGGCATTTCCAGTGACCCCGCTGCCCGTGCTGGACTGGCCCAATGCCCTGCCTGCTCTGCAGAGCTCCCCTGGCACTGGGTGCAAGCAGGGGAGAGAGGAGCTCAAGCCATGCTGCTGCCCAGTGCCTCGGCAGGTCTGGCAGGCTTTACCCTGTATCTAGGTGGACTTTTTGTTCTGTTTTCAATAATAATTGAGTAAGTGTGAGGGACCTACACTGTGCCTCGCAGCCTTTGGAGTCACCCTCCAGCCCAGAAAGCCTTATCAATGGACAAAGAGTTAAAGGACATTTAAGAAGATCAGAGATCCCAATCCAATGGAGTTCTTTGCTTTTGGTTCATCCCCAATGCTGGGAGGCTCTGCCTGCAGCAGGCAGAGGAGAGCAGTGAGTGACCTGAGGCCACTGAGCTGCTTGGTGCATCTTTTGCTGATGCAGATCCAGCTGCCTGGTTCTGGTAGGGACCTCTGGGTGTGCTGGACCAGTGCTCAGTGATGACCCAGCCTGGCACTGTGCCTTGCACAAGGTCATGGTTGCCTTGGAAA
Source organism: Phylloscopus whistleri (assembly GCA_017589585.1). NCBI lineage: Eukaryota > Metazoa > Chordata > Aves > Passeriformes > Phylloscopidae > Phylloscopus > Phylloscopus whistleri. The sequence goes on along the minus strand of JADMLD010001154.1, from coordinate 921,840 downwards.
GCTGCTGGAGGGGACTTCCCTTCCTGGGCCATTGAAATACTCCCCTGCCCACCCTCCTGGGCTTTCTATGGCCAGCTCAGTTTCCTTGAAGGGCTTTGGGGGAATATCTCAGGGGACAGGGAAAAGATTCCAAAAGAGGCTCTCACCCCAAGATTAGTCCAAGGCTTTATTCTCGAAGGGTTCCAGGGAAGAGAGTGAACAAGGAAGAAGCCTGGGTTTATCTGGTCTCTGCCTCAGGAGAGATAACTGGCCCTGAGCCAATAGTTAAAGATAAGGGAAGGAAGGGTCAAACTAAATGGTCACAGGCTCTAGGGGGTTCTGGGGGAAAAACCATTCCCCAGAGGAATACAAGATGCCATCGGGGTGCAGCCTGGCCAAGTGGCAGTGTCTGCTGCAGCCTGCGGTGCTGCAAAGGTCAGTGCTGGCAGGCTCAGCTCAGCAGTGCCCTGCTCAGCTCACAGCAGAGGAGCTGTGTGCCTGCCAGCCCTCCACAGCCGCTGTCTCTTCAGCAGATGTGCTTTCAAGACAAGAATAACACTGTGAATTGCAAATCCCCCCTCCGCCTTCCTCTTTGCCTGTGCTCAGCAAACAGTCTGCCTTGGAATGGCCTGTGTGGGAACCCACAGGCTGTGATAACAGATCCTTCTTTTAAGGGAACTACTGAAGAATGTTGATGAGATTAGAGAGCTGAAAGGGGCTGAGTTTAGCAACGGCATCTCCATGGATGCTGCGGCTGTCTGTGCCTGGATTCCCAGTGTGCAGCTCCAGGATTGCCATGGCTGCCTCGGCCAAAGTGCAAGAACAAGTTCTGTCTCAGAGAGAGTTCAATGCCACTTGCACTCTGAGGCGGAGAGAAAACGTGGAGCTGCCCTTTCCATGCCAAAAGAGCTCCTCCCATTCTTCCTGTTCAGGGGCTGAGAGGCTGAAACCAGCATGCTTGTGTTGTGCCTCAGCACAAATACGTAGCTAATCCTAAAAATACCTGCAGCTGGGTCACATTCTCACACAGGTCAGCAACCAGCCAGACTGAACTTTAAAGGGTTGCAGCAGAAATGCTGATACTGAAGTGGGTGGAGGATGGACCTCGAGAAGACATGACAGGACATGACAGGGCAGTGCCCAGGAGGAACTTCTCACAGTGTGGGGGCCACGCTGCAATGCTGGGTGGCTCAGGGATGGGGGCTGGTTCTGCTGCATCAAGGGCAGCATGCCCTGTGGCATCACCTGTCCTTTGTCCCCTACAGGTCTGAGAGGCTCCAGCCTCTTTGGGATGTCCTGGGAGTTATGGGGGTGCTGAGGAACACTGCCTTTAGTGACAGCTAGCTGACCCTGCTGGCTGCTGTTACCTCGTGGGCAAGGAAGGATGTTCTGTGGGGTGGGTTTGTTCCCAGCTCAGCTGCAGACCCCTTTCCCACAGCCCAAAGGTAATCTGCTCTCCCCTGTGCTCTGCCCTCTCCCCTGTGCTCTGCCCTCTCCCCTGTGCTCTGCTCTCTCCTGTGCTCTGCCCTCCCCTGTGCTCTGCTCTCCCTGCTCCTTTTGCCCCAGATTCTGAAGATAAAATCTCCACTCCATTAAACTTTGCAAGTGTACAGGCCCAGCCTTCCCTGTGGGAAGAAACCTTATCTGGCAGCCAAAATGGTTGGGGAGTGATCTAATGCTTGTGAGCAGAAAACCTGAAATGTGCAGCATTGCACCAGGATAATTGTGTTCATTCAGCCCTCAGCCGTGCTCCCCAAGGGCAGAGTGTGTGCTGGCTGGGCTGCAGGAAACTGCTGCCACTCTGGGTCCTTGTTGTGCCCTGTAGAAAGGATGGCAGGCAGGTGGTGGCAGTGCCAGCTGTCCCTGTGACATGGCACGATACCAGGAAGGGACTTGTGACCCCCACTTGTCTCCCTGGTCAGCTGCTGCAGGCATGGTTGTTGAAGAGGCTGTGAGAGGGTTCCTCAGCTCCATCCTCCCATGGCAGACACTCTGTGGTGCTCCCCCAGGAGCCAGCAGGGATTTCTGCAAGGAGCTTCCAGGGACTCCTCACAGCTGCTGGAGGGAGGTTTTGTGCTGGTTTGAAAGCAAAACCAATGAGACTCCCAGTCAGAGATACAATTTGATAGGAGAAGAGAGGAAAAAAAGTAAAATAAAATAAATGGAACAATACAACCTAACACCCTGTTGGTCAGGGGGTTGGAAGCAGTCCAAAAGTGAGACCTCCTGGAGTGGCAGATGTGGTTCTGTTGGAGCAGAGATGATCCTGAGAAAGAAGGGTCCAGGGATGGTGAGAAGGGTCCAGTCTCACTCCGGGAATCCAGTGGAACCAGGTCCCTGGTGTTCCTGCGTCTCAGTTTTTATCCAGGTAGGAATGGTTGGCTCCCCCCACTGGGTGGAGCATCTCCCAATGGGATGATGGAATGTGTCCTGTCCGTGGTGAGCCTTAATGGCCCATTAGCAGAAAATATCGTGTGGTGACAGAGATAACAAACACTGCCCCACCTGGTTTTAACAGCTGGCCCATTATCAAAAGGCACCTGCCCCCCTCCCCCCAGAGTTACAAGAGATAAAGAAGAACATCTCCCAACTGCTTTCAGAAGATGAAATGGAATACATATTTTTGGTTCCATAACCCAAGACAGGTTTGCATCTGAGCAAGCTTCTCTGGAGCACTGCTAGCTGCGTGTGTGAGGCAGGGCACAGGGCTGGGATCAGGCAGAAGCACTCTGTGCCTGCCTGGGCTGGGGATTCCTCCACTGGTACATCCAGCAGAACAGCCTCCTCCTGAGGGGCAGGCTTCCAGTAATAAGATCTGGAGAGGGGCCCAGAAGTGCCACCTCAGCCTATGCAAATACCTTTCCCTTCATCCTGAAGGTATACCAGCTGGGCTCTTTAGTAATTCACTGATTTTTGTATGTGCATTGTCAGAATTAGGAGCAGAGGTTAATTGTCCAAGCTGATGAGCTATTTTTTTTTTCAGTCCTGCACTTTCCCAGAAGAGTGTTTATTCCATGTCACAGAGCAGTTTCCTCCTTTCCTGTACTTCAGGGGTTTGCAGTGATGTTGCACAAGCAAGACAAATGTCAAAGTTCAGCCAGGACAGAAGGTTGTAGATGTCCTGGAGCTGTTGGCTGGGTCCAGCTTTGGCAGCTTTGTCCTCTTACCCAGAGCTTGGCTGGGCTGTGGGTGGATCTGTCTGGCAGAGTGGACATCCTCTGTCACCCCTAAAGGCTGGTGCTCATCTGGCACCTCTGTGTGGGGAGGTGACCCCAAACTCTTCTGTTTGTCAGTGTAGCCCTCCAGAAAGCTGGGATGAGTTTCTGTTTCATCCCACAAAGGCTGTTCTTGGCTGTCCCTGCAGACAGCAGCACGTGCAGAATCCAGCCTGCTGGCTCTTTGGGGAGAGTTTACAGTGAGCCCCTCAAGGCAAATGAGAAATTCAGGTCTTGGCAGTGGTCATCTCTGTTTTAAGCCAGAGCTGGGCTGAGGGAGCCCCTTGCAGAGCAGATCATGGCTCTGCCAGCACACTGACTTCCCTGGTTTGTGATGCCCTATTGTTGGATGGAGGAGGCTCATTTTATCTCTAGAACAGCTAATAAGGAACAAATGAAGATTAGCACAATGTTGTTATAGATGAAACAGCATATTTCTGTCCCCTGCCCAGGACTGGCATCTCTGAGCCAGTCACTCCAGGATCTACCAGCCAAAGGGAAAGAGGAGCTGCTCATGCTTGTATCCACCCCTGAATTTCAGACAACTGTGTCAATTTTATTTTTAAGCTGGATGTAGGCTTGCTCCAGTTTTCTCTTTAATCAAGAACAGATGCACTTAGGTCCTGTTTCTTGCAGACCTGGATGCCAAGTGGGAGAATGACTCATGCAGTGAAGGAAGGCTGAATCTGCAGACACACCAGCCTTGGGCTCCTGTGTGTGTTTGCAATTGCCAGACTGTGGTCTCTGGAGTGTCTTGCTGGAGTATCTGTAAGGTGTCAAGTGCTCACAATCCATAAGAGCTAAAGTTGAAGGCACTGGCTTTTTTGGGTTGTTGAAGTGGGGGGTTTGGGGGGTGTTTTGTTGATTTTTTTTTTTTCTTTTAATTGTCAAAAAGTAATAGATGCAAAACCTAGAAGACCAATCACCCAAGCAGAATTTCCTGATTCAGTAGAGATGTCTCCAGAGCAAACTGGGGATTACCTTGGCTGGGAGCAGTGCAGCTCTCCTGCCCCACAGGGCAGCACTGACTCTGGGTTTCTGTCGTTCTCCTGAGGTGGGCAGAAGCTGCTGCACCTGCCTGTGAGCTGAACTGAGGTGCCAGGGGTGACTCCTTGGAGCTGGAGCAGGAAGTTAATGAATGTGAAGCAAATTTTGATCTCATTAAAAAGATAAGGTTCTTCACCTCCTGCTTCCCTTCCCTCACCTCCTCCTGCCAGCCCCAGGGTCTCTCCTCCTGTGGTCCCAGGTGATGAGAACATGATTCCTGGCATGATTGCTGGCTCTGGGATGAGCTGATGGGGGTCTTGTGGGATGGTGGGGGGCTGCAGCAGCGCTGGCTCTCTGCTGAGGGGCTGGCTGGCTGCTGAGGAGCAGCGGGTTGCTATGATACAGTTTGCTGTGGCAATGTCTGCGCTGAATGAGCCAAAACTACCCCGACAAAAGGAGCATTCCTTGGCTGGGAGGGGGTAGATTTATCTGAAGTGTTTATGCAAAACTGAGAAGCTGCAGGGAGAGGATGTGCGTGGGAACTGTTTCCTCCAGCACCAGGGCCCCCTGTCTGGAGGCAGACACCCCTGTGTGCGTGGGGGAGAGGGCAGGGCTCAGATAAAGGAGCAGGTTAATTCAGGCATGCGGATCAGCGCTGGATCTCCCATCCTGTCCTGTCAGCCCTCGCCAAACCCGAGACTGAAAGCCTCGTTCAGAGGGGAGCTCAGCACTGCTGTGCTTGGTGCTGCCTCTGGAAGCAGGGCTGGGTCCTCTCCCTGTGCCAGGGCAGTGGTGACTCTGCTGGGTGTGACTGCAGCAGTGTGAGCCTGAGGCCAGGCCAGACACCTCTGTGCCCGGGACAGTGGGTCACCCTGTCACCCTGGGCTACCCTGGCATCCCTGTCTGGCATCCCTGTCCCCAGAGCTGTCCAAGATGCCACAAGGGCTGGCTCCTTTCCATGGCTTTCCCTCTAGGAAGAGGGCTGGGCTCTGCAGAGATCAGGGTCTGTTTCTTCTGTGCTGATCCCAACTGCTGCCCTTCCCAGTGACTTTGCAGGGACAGAGACCCATCTCTCCCCATGGGGAGCAGGGGCTGCAGGTGCCTTTGCTCCAGGCTGTAAGAGCTGGAGACACCTGTAGCCAGTTTTGCTGGGAATCCAAGGGCACATCCAGTCCAGGGCCCCTGCTCCTGGCTGTGTGAGTGGCAGGGGCTGGGCTGGTCGGAGCCCTGCTGTTGTTGGTGCCACGGTCTGAGCTGGGTCGGTGGTCTCTGGCACTGGGCAGGGTTTGGGAAGGCTCCACAAAGCCCTCAGCCTGCCCCACGTGGGCTCTGGGCAGAGCAGGAGGGTCAGGCTCTGCTCCCCAGGTTTGGTCTTGCAGAGGGGCCCGGGGTGTTTGCAGAGCACCTGATGTGCAGTGCTGTGCTGGGGGCTGTGCCCCACTCTGGGCTGCACCTCAGGTGGGAGCCCCTGGGAGCACAGGACCTGGGAGTTGAGCTCCTGCAGAGAATCAGCCCCTGTGCACACAGGACCTGGGAGTTGAGCTCCTGCAAGAGAATCAGCCCCTGTGCACACAGGACCTGGGAGTTGAGCTCCTGCAAGAGAATCAGCCCCTGTGCACACAGGACCTGGGAGTTGAGCTCCTGCAAGAGAATCAGCCCCTGTGCACACAGGACCTGGGAGTTGAGCTCCTGCAAGAGAATCAGCCCCTGTGCACACAGGACCTGGGAGTTGAGCTCCTGCAAGAGAATCAGCCCCTGTGCACACAGGACCTGGGAGTTGAGCTCCTGCAAGAGAATCAGCCCATTCTGCTTAGCCCAGGCAGATTTCCATCCTTCAGGAAACATAAGCCACCATCATCCATAATTCATCAGGTGCTGAACTTCGTCAAGGAGCCACCTGACACCTGGGCTGCACCCTTCCCCTGGGGTGGGAAAGTGCCAGGTCCAGACATCTCAAGCATGTCTGCCTGCCTGGGCCTGGGGTGGGCAATCCTGCTTTTTGAAGGAGGCAGATTCAACAAGGACTCTGGTGTCTCTGTTTCCTCTTTTCATAAATAAACATCTGCTTCTCATCCCTCCAGGAAGTGTAGGTCATTTGTCTTTGCAGTATGAAACCAGAACAGTGTTTTGAAGCAGCAGTGAGCTGATTTGCTCCGTGGCTGTTTGCTCAGGTGTCTGCACTCACCAAAATAATGCAGTGCAAATAAAATGGCTGTGGTGACTTTGCTGCCTGAAATTTGCACTGAAGGTGTGTGCAGGAGCACATGTGTGTAGTAGAAGCCATGCAGGATTCAGGCTGGGCTCTCTGCCTGCTCACAGAATTCCTGTGGAATGCAGAATCATCCCCTTCCATTTATAGCTCCTTCACCAAATCCTGTCACTTCTTTTATATCCCAAAAAGAATCTGCCTGGCTTTTCCCCAGCACAAATCCAGAAAGGAAGGCAATTCATTTTTTACCTGTCACGAATTCTCTCAGCCTGTGTGAGCAAGCCCTCCCGTATAAAAGATGGCAAGGGAGGGATAAAAACCAGCAGCAGCATTCCCTGTCTTCTCTCAGCCACACCTTTCCACTGTTAGTGGTGCAGCTCTGGCATGACAAGTGAGGGAATCCAGGCGTGAGTGGTGAGCCAGGCACGTGTGCTGTGCCCTCCTGAGCTCCCTCCTGCCTGAGCAGCACCCCCAGCTCCACCAGCACCTGCCAGGTGCTCACTGGGGAGGGAGAGGGATGCAAAACTCGCCTCTCCACTCTGCCCAGGGGTAAATACAAGAAAACAAGGACAGAACCTCTGACTTCCACGCCTAAACAAAGGAACTAAAATCCTCTGCCAGTCAAACTCTGCTGAACCTTATGGTGTGTGGCTGTGGATGGAGCTGTAGTTGGCCTGTCGTTTCTTTGAAGTGCAGCTAACAAGCAATTTGTAAATTCCCATATGAAGAAGCTGTTTTAAGAATGAGAAGTTCCTATTCTGAGGGTGAAAAATAAGTGCACCTGTAATAACAAGGGATCTGTCCCATGAGAATCAATAAAGAAAATACGTAAACAGTCTGAGAATAGATAGATTTGATGGACAAGTAAAACACCTCTTACTAGTCAATAGAATAATTAACAAGAAAGCTAATAACCAATTAAAGTTGCCCACAAAGTTTGTAAAAACTGTATAAAAGACAGCATGGGGCCGTAATAAAGGGGAACCTTCTGAACTTTTATATTGTCACTTGCATGCGGCCGTAATAAAGGGGAGCCTTCTAAGCTTTTATAGGGTCACTCTTTGTGTCATGATCATCCCAACAACACCTCTTCACTCTGTCCAGGGGTAAGTATAAGAAATTGCCCATGAAGTTTGTAAAAAACTGTATAAAAAACAGCGTGTGGCCATAATAAAGGGGAACCTTCTAAACTTCTATAGTGTCCCTCTTTGTGTCACGATTGTCCCAACAACACCTCTTCACTCTGTCCAGGGGTAAATAAGAGAATGAGGACACAATCTCTGACTTCCATGCCTAAACAAAGGAGCTAAAACCCTCTGCCAGGCAAACCCTGCTGAGTTTGTGTGCAAACTCACACTCGGTGTGTGCTCAGCGGTCAAAAGCTCGGGTTAACACCCTTTGTCTCCAACAGAGCAGTCAGCACAGCGTGTCCAGTTGTTATGAATAAACAGGCCAGGAGATGATAATAATTAGCTGCTTAAATGCCTTTAGTAAAAGGGGAAAGCTCGAGGGATTGCTTACACCACTGCTGCTGCTCCCTCGAGCACTGCTGAGGAGGGAGCCCAAGTCAATTCTGCTGCTCACCCTGCAGAGCCAGGAGTTCATCCTCATGGAGGTTCCCAGGAACTCATTGGACTGGTTTTAGTCCAGAGGTGTCTTTCTTTCTGAGTGCCTTTAAGTTATGGTGAGGAGGTGAAAAGCCTCCACAGATAGCCTGATGTCCTGCCAGCTGGGCGGCATCCTTTGCAGGTCTGGATTTTGCACTGACTCGTTGTTGCTGGGAGGCAAGCCCCCTCCAGGGGCTTGGTTGGTGAGTAGTTCAGTAAACATTTTAATTTTTATTAATAATTTATTTATTCATAATTAATAAAATAAATATTTAAATAAAATTTAAATATTCATATTTAAAATACATGTTTATATTTTTATTTAAAATTTATATTTTAAATAAAATTTAAATATTTATATTTAAATTTTTATTTATATAAACATATATATTTATATATATTTATATAAATACATATATTTATATAATTTATTTATATAAATATAAATAAATATATTTAAATAAATATATAAATAAAAATATTATTAAAACAATAATAAAATATATAATTAATAAAATAAAATAATTAATAAAATAAAAATAATGAAATGAAATAATTAATGAAAAAATTTATTAATAATAATAACAAATATTTTAATCAATATTTGAGCTGCAAGGGAGCCTTCTGCTGACTGAAGCTGCTGAAAACCAGCAGGCAGCTGCCTGTGGTTTCACTGGTGCTGATGTGAGCCCTCCCTCCAGGTCACTGGCGACCTCTTTGACATCATGTCTGGGCAGACAGATGTGGATCACCCTCTGTGTGAGGAGTGCATGGACACCCTGCTGGACCAGCTGGACACACAGCTCAACATCACAGAGAACGAGTGCCAGAACTACAAGTGAGTGAGACAGGGGTGAGAGCTGCTGCAGCTTGAGGCACCATCAGCGTGGAGAGCTCAGGGTTGGCAGGAGGTGCAGGGGCTGTGAACGGGGCACTGGCAGTGCAGGGCTTGGCAGGAGACACCTGATCTGGTCATCCTGTTGTTCACTTGATCTGGTAATCCTGTTGTTCTCCTTTAGGAGATGTCTGGAGATACTGGAGCAGATGAACGAGGATGATAAAGAGAAGCTGCAGACAGAACTGAAGGAGCTGGCACTGGAGGAGGAGCAGCTGATTCAGGAGCTGGAGGATGTTGAGAAGAACCGCAAGATGGTGGCTGAGGACTTTGAGAGAGTCAGGGCAGAGGCCGAGCGGCTGGAGCAGGAGGAGGCTCAGTGAGTGACCTGCACCTGCAGCTTGTGGCAGGGGTTGGAGGCAACGTGAGGTTGTAGCACGAGAAACCTGTAAATGTGCCCAACTTTGGCTCGCTCTCTGCAGAAGGAAAGGTGGCGAGACCAAGCTGGTCTGCAGTGCTGTCACTCTGATGTAGAAGCCAGCACACAGCACTTCTTTGTCTTGCTTTTGCACAAAGGTATCAGAAGGAGTACTGTGAGTTCAAGAGGCAACAGTTGGAGCTGGATGATGAGCTGAAAAGTGTGGACAACCAGATGCGCTATGCCCAGATGCAACTGGATAAATTAAAGAAAACCAACGTGTTCAATGCAACTTTTCATATCTGGTAATGTAATATTACATCCACTTCCTTGGAATCTGCAGTGTGAGGCTGTTCAGTCACTGGTTTTGATGGGAAAGGTGCAAGCCAGCTCAGTTAACCTCTCAGCAAAGCAATGAAGGCCACCCCCCGGGAGTGGCAGCTGAGTAAAGTGTGCCAGGCTGTGGCACTGGGAAATGGCTCCTTGACCAGTCCCAGTGACACTTTGGGAACCCCTGTGCCAGCCAGCAGTGACACTGGCATTAGAGTTCACAGAGCAGGCAGCTTAGAGAGGCCAGCTAGGGGGTTTTGTTGTGTTTTTTATGAGAAAAAGAGAACAAGTGTTTGGTATTTACATACCATGGTTAAGAACAGCCCCAACCCCTCGGCGTGCATTGCTGGCACTGTGTGTGCTGTGCTGTTGGGACACAGCCCCTGTTTGGTTATCAGGCCAAGAGCTTTTCCCAGCCTAGCACACACTTATTTATAATTCTCCTTATCACAGGCACAGCGGGCAGTTTGGCACCATCAACAACTTCAGGCTTGGCCGTCTCCCCAGCGTTCCTGTGGAGTGGAACGAGATCAATGCTGCCTGGGGGCAGACTGTGCTGCTGCTGCACGCCCTGGCCAACAAAATGGGCCTGAAGTTTCAGAGGTGTGTGCAGCACCACACACAGTGTGGTTCATCTATGACCCAGAGGAGGACAGGCAGGCTCAGGTGCCTGTGAGTTCTGTCTCCTTTTTTCAGATATCGGCTTGTCCCCTTTGGCAACCACTCCTATTTGGAGTCCCTCACAGACAAATCCAAGGTAAGAGATCCCATACAGAGCATTGACCTTGAGTGCCAGAGCCCTGGGCACACACTGGGGGTGCAGGGAACAAAACTTGGTCTCTGTGAATGTGGAGTCCAGGAAAACTGGCTGCCCCAGCTCCTCCAACGTCTCACTGCACATCCTGTGTGAAGCCACTGGTGCTGCCAGCCAGCAGTGTTAGAAGTGACAGAACTGTTGAATGATATGGCTGGCTAGAGGCAGAGGCATGCTTTGGAGTGGTTGGCAGGTAGATGGCATGATTTGGGGTTGGTGGAAGTCAGGAACAAATGCCTGCACATGGTAGGCACTTGCACAAAACCAGTCACGCTGGCTCTGTGCCACAAGCCATTCCTCAGCATGCCATGACAAATTTCAGCCTCACACGAGGTTAAAAAGCTGCAGTGACCATATCAAAAACAAGTGCTTGGAGTGCCTGATACAAATCTCTTCTCCAGGAGCTTCCCCTGTACTGCTCTGGAGGTTTGAGGTTCTTCTGGGACAATAAGTTTGATCACGCCACGGTGGCATTCCTGGACTGTGTGCAGCAGTTTAAAGAGGAAGTGGAAAAAGGTGAAACTTGGTTTTGTTTGCCTTACAGGTGAGTGTTGCCACAAAACTGCCAAATTCAGCCCTGTGTGCTCCCCCTAGCACTGCTTGCTCTTTCAGTCCTGGCTTCCAGAAATCATCTGGAATTCTTTCTGATGTGTGTTTGCTAGTGTCATTGAAAGTTAAAGCCAGCCCCTTGGGTGGAGCCCCGAGGCTTGCTAAAGTCCCTTTAAAAACAGGATAGCATTATTGTCAGATTTAAAATGTAGTGCTTGATGTCATACTGAGATGAAATATTTGCAGCAGGAGTGCACTAATTAAAGCTTGTGTGTGATACAGGATGGACGTGGAGAAAGGAAAGACTGAAGACACAGGTGGCAGTGGTGGCTCTTACTCAATTAAAACACAATTTAACTCTGAAGAGCAATGGACAAAAGCATTAAAATTCATGTTAACTAACCTGAAATGGGGCCTTGCCTGGGTCTCATCCCAATTCTATAACAAGTAACTGTGCTCAGAACTTGTTCTGGCAGCTGTGGAGTGTCTGCCTTGTGTTGGAGAAAGACAAATTAAGATATCTCTTAATATTAACCAGTACACAATGTTTACAATACCAAAAATACACAAGACACTTTATTTAGAATACCATTATTACAAGTAGTTCATAGAAAAGCAATATGCAAAGTTGTATCATTGAGTTGAATAAAACCCAGCTATTCAATGGATTCTAAACTCTTATTTTGGGGGTTTGTGGCCATGCACCTAAGTCATTGTCAAACTTCAGAACAGCCATCAGCTTGATGCTGCTCTGTTACAGCTAATGCAAGTTTGGAAAAGCAGAACGTACCAAACATGGGGAATAATGTGTAAAAACTGCCAGAATGCTGCCTGCTCATTAAAGAGTAACTACAGTTTGAAATAAAGTATTTTCTAAGTCACATCATCACTTGTTGGTGCTACTGAACAAGGTTTGCGATTACAGCACTGTAATCCCTCCTGCAGCCTGTTCCTGCACAGGGCTGCACTGAGGAAACAATGGAACTGTTCCACACTCCAGGAGTTTCCAGCCTGGCACAGCACAAACCCCCAGCACTCACAGGACACACAGACTGTGCTGACAGCCACAGCACTGGCCTGATTCTGTCCTCATCACCACTCTCTGGTCACTACTGGCTGTGGTAGGGCAGGAGCAAACAGTGCTGGCACAGAGGGGACAATCACAGGCAGCTGAGACAGGGATTTTATAAAAGCAGCTCCATTTGTAACAGGGGTGTGAGAGCTGGTCCAGCAATCCCAGTCCCAGCTGAGCACCAGGCATGGCAGCACCTTTCAAACACAGCTACTCTGAGGGGTCTCTTTGGTTAGATTCAAAACTTAAAAGATGCAGCTCTTGCAGTAAAGCTTTTAGGGCATTTCTGAACACTGTGGTGCTGTTGGGCCTCTCTCCAGAGCAGTGAAGTGCAATGCCTAGCTAATCAACTAATTAACACGTGACTGACAGGCTGTTCCAGAATCCAGGTAACCCTGAGCTGTGCTGGGCAGTGTCACAGAGGAGGAGGGACAGTTGCCAGCAGCCTGACAGGTCCTGCTGCTGGGCCAGTGACTGGAGGGACAGGGTGGTTCTATTTCTGAGGCAGAATTCTGCCCTCAGGAGTTTTGGTGCCACAGCTCCCACGCTGCTGCTCAGGTGTGCTGCTGCCAACGATGCGCCTGACCACGGCGTAGGAGAACTCCAGGATGCTTTGGGGGGTGATGCCAGTGATGCAGTTCAAATGCTCCACAACCTGGAAAAAAAAAAAAAAAGAAAAGATAGAGCAAAAGTAAAGGCCAGGAGTTTGCAGACTGACAAGAGTAACTGCTCCATGAGCTGTCCCACGAGGTTGCTTCTCTACCTGCCAGTGAAGCATTCACTGCCTGTGGGTTTTTGTTCTCTGAAAGCAAGGACACTCACCAGTGCTGCACACAGAACTGCCCTCAGCTCTGGCAGAAGCCCACAAGCCTCCTGCTAAAAAGACAGAGGTGTCCCCTCCCTCCTGCCACTCCCAGTGCACTCACTTGCTGTGCTGAAAGACAGAAACCACCCTGGCATTGTGCTCCTGCAGGGCCCAAGTGTTCAGCAGCAACTGTACCTGCTCCCAGTGCCCGGGGCTCAGGATGAACACACCTGCACTGATGACTCCAACAGCCAAGAGCATGAAATCTTCCTTCACCGTTAAAAACTTGGCTCTGCAGGAGGAAAAGGTGTGCTCAGGTGTGAAAGGCTGCCTCACAGTTCAAACCCACCTGCTGCTGCAGCTGCCAGTGCCCAGGATGTGTTGGCTGATTCAGGGCAACCAAAACCCAGCACCAGAAGCTGGAACTGACTGTGCAAGGCTGGATTTTAACAGCCAAGGGAAACATTTTCCTTGCCCCTGAAGCAGCTGTGGAAAAGCATGTTGCTATTCAGAAACAATGAATTAGTTATTAGTTATTTTTTCATTATTAGTTATTTTTTTAAACATGCCCCCCCTCCCAAAGTGGCATAGTGAGTGTTATGCTACTATTTATCAGCTTTTTTTTTAAGGGTTTTAATTTCAAACTATTATTTTAAATCGTTGTCAGGTAAAGCCCTTACATCTGCAGCTTGCTTGGCGTGGAGTTTTCGATGGCAACCTTCAGCAAAGTGTCATAGATGGTCTCTCTGGTCAGGTAGCAGAAGTCCAGCAGCTGCACACAGAGCTGGTGTAAGGGTTTGGCAGGAAGCAAGCAGCCATTGTATCCTGGCAGAGATCACACCATCAGTCCCACGGTTTTTGGGTCACTAAATTGAATCAGGAGTGTCAGGTACCACGAGGGAGAGAGAACTCTGAGGACAGCTGCCCTGTTCTGCCACAGGATCCCTCAGCCTCAACAGAACTTCACTCTGAAATTCAGGCCAAGGGACCAGGGCCAAGAAAATGGTAGAAATGATTGTAGAAAACGTGGCCTGGCACCAGGTTTGGGGGCTTTAAACTTCATCTTTTACTGACTGAGTCACCACTGGCTGCCCAACAACATTCATCACATTCTACAAAGGACAAAGCTCTCATCTAAAAAGTGAAGCCCTGGACAATCTGAACAGTTTCACGTGCAAAAAAAAAAATCTGTAGTATGAAAACATTTTGATCAGCAACAGCTCTTTAACCCTACCAAAAGCCTTCCTTCCCATTCTCTCTGACTGATACTCTCACCTAGAACCTCCAGAAGCAATTCCACGTAGGCCAACGGAGTTGACACGTTGATGTGGAAGTGCAGAGTGTTTAAAACAGCGAGCTCCGACTCCAGCAACTCCTGCTTAATGTAGGAGTATTTTAAGGATTGCAGAAATTTTAAAGCTGTGTCACTGGTCACTCTCTGAAAAGGGAAAAAAAAAGAGACAGAATGTCTTCCAGGCAATAAAGGCACTGGGTGGGAACAAAGTGCTTTATCACCTCTCTCCTCCTGGCAAGGGAAATCCTGCTCTGAGCTCTCCCCCAGGTTTCCTGGACTCAATAAACCATCCCCAGGCAGATGTGAACCCCTGTGGCACGTGATTTTTGACAACCACAGGCCGAGGCTTTCCTGCAGGTTTGGTTTTTTATTTCCCTCCCCCTCCCCCCCCCAGAACTGGGAACATTTCCCAGCAAATTGTTACTGGCTGAGCAGCAGTTTGCCTGCCCTGAAGGGAATGTCGTGTCCTTGGCATTTCATTATCACTGCTGCCTTTCAGAAAGGAGATCTATTTTTAAGAGAGGTTAACAGGCTGCAGATTTAACCAGGCTGCTAAGGCAAGGACAGGCTGAGCTGGCTTACACTGTAGTGCAGAGAGAGTTTGCTGGCAAGCTGAACACAGGACACGAGTCTCAGGACAAAGGTGTTGGCTATCTGATCCCTCACAGAGCTCCAGCTGCTCCTCTGGCCTTGGTCACGACCTTTAGTGCTCCCTCTGCCATCACACATCTGCTCTACCTGCTTGATCATAAACCTACAAAACCCACAGCTGCTCAGAGAACAGATCTGTCTGCTGAGGAAAAGGAAGAAAGGCAATTCCACGTATACTTTATATGTAGAACTAACAATTGGGATTAAATGGATGAAGGGATAAAACCCTCATTAGTCAGGTGTGGTTTGGGTGAGGGGGACAGAGTGGGACAGGGCAATGTAACCCCGTCAGAGAATGGGAATTTTGCTGAGCGTTTAGGACTCTTACTACCTTTCAAGTAACTCCACCGCCTGGTACCGTGTCGATTGGTCCAAGCGCCATTTTTCAGACAAGAGGAATATAAACTCTGCAAAAAAGCACAGCAGCCACTGGTTTCAGTCTCCCGAGGCTCGGCCCTCGCTGCCGCCGGCCCCGGGAGCGGCGGGACCGAGGTCTCACCCACGATCCGCGGCTCCTTGAAGCGCCCAGCCTGCTCCGGCAGCTCGCTCAGGTACTGCTCGTTCTCCGTGGCCAAGTGCATCAGCGTGTCCTCGATAATTTCAGGAGCAACCCCGTTGAACACCGGGCCTGAGTCACGGCCCCGGGGTTCCAACGGCGCCTGAGACCCCATTTAGCGGCTCAGGGCCGCGATGGCAACGAGTTCACCGGTCCCACGGGGAGGGAGCGGGACAGGGCCCCGCCCCTCCTCCGGGCAGCGCTGACTCGCGGCCGCTGGGCCGCGGCACGGGGCCGGGCCGGTGCCTCGGCGCTGATGGCGGCGGCGGGGCAGGGCCCGGGCCCGGTTCAGGCCCCGCTCGGGGCCCGGGCGCGGCTCCCGCCGGGGCACCGGCTGCGGGCCGCTCCCCTCACGTGACCCCCGCCCCGCCAATCAGCGGGCGCCGGCACCGCCCCCCGCACGCGCCGGGGGCCTCCAGCGGGCGCCGCGCGCCGCTCGGGCCCTCCGATTGGCCAGCGCCCCCGCCGGATGTGGCGTCACGCCGCCGCGCGGACACGGCGGGGGAAAAAGATGGCGGCGCTCGGGGAACCGGCGGAGGCGGCGTTCGCGCGGCGCACGGGCCCGGGCCAGAGCTGGGGGCGCCGTGAGCTGAGCGGGGAGCGCCCGGCCCGGCCCGGCCCGGCCCGGGACTGAGCTGCCGCCCGCGCCAGGCGGGACGGGCCTCGGGGCAGATGAGTCTGAGGGGTTCGGGCCTGCCCCGTGCGGGAGGAGGCCCCGGGGGCTCCCCGCAGGCAGGGCCCCCCCGGGCAGAGCCCTCCCCGGGGCCGTGCCCAGGGGAAGGACGGGGGCGCCCAGGTCCCAGCACTCCCCACAATAAATCCTCTCACTGGAGACCGTGTCAGTGCTCCTTCTCAAGCACCTCTCGGGCTGAGCCCAGCTCAGGATCTCGCCCTGCTGAGGGGCGATTTTCTGGTTTTTTTGCTCTTTATTGTCACGCAGCGAGGCGAGCAGCCACGCCTCCTGCCCGCCAGCCACACACGCGGAGCCAGTTTGTATTCAATCCACGTTTATGAAAACGCTTTCCCAACACCAATTCGTAACAAAGTGCTCCCGGCTCCTGGAGCTCCGGCAGGCGGGGCCGCGGGGAGCTCACGGCCCTGGGCAGGGTGGGCGGGCTCCGGTGCGGGGCTGGGACGGCTCCTCGGGGCGGGCTCAGCTCCTCACAGCCACCAGGGATGGAGACACGGGCAGACAGACACCTGTGGGACAGACCTGCCCCGGGCCAGCCCTGCCGCCCCTGCCAAGCCCGTGCCTTCCCTGCTGCAGCCGAGGGGAGCGGGGAGCCGGGGCTCTCCGGGGCTGGCACTGCCCTCCGGGGCTGCAGGCACTTGCATGAGGTAGTTCACGGACTCATTCCTGGCCAGGCAGCTACTGGAGGAGAGAAGCAGCAATGACCCGGGTGCCCCGGGACCGGCGGGGAGCGCCCCGGGATCCGCCCCTGCCCCGTTACCATGCGCCCCAGGTCGTCGGCGAAGGTGACGCCCTTGCTGAGGCGCTGCTCCTGCGAGCCGGTGCTGCTGCCGCTCAGCGAGTTCCGGCGCATGATGCCTGCGGGGACGGGACCCGGAGTGAGGGCGGGCGCGGGGCTGCTCGGCTCGGTTCGGCCCGGGGCTCCCTGTCCTGCTCTCCCCGCCCAGCCCGGGGGTCCCTGTCCTGCTCTCCTCACCCAGCCCGGGGGTCCCTGTCCTGCCGCCCCCACCCAGCCCGGGGGGTCCCTGTCCTGCTCTCCCCACCCAGCCCGGGGGTCCCTGTCCTGCTCTCCCCACCCAGCCCGGGGGGTCCCCGTCCTGCCGTCCCCACCCAGCCCGGGGGGGTCCCTGTCCTGCTGCCCCCACCCAGCCCGGGGGTCCCTGTCCTGCCGCCCCCGCCCAGCCCGGGGCTCCCTGTCCTGCTCTCCCCGCCCAGCCCGGGGGGTCCCTGTCCTGCTCTCCCCGCCCAGCCCGGGAGTCCCTGTCCTGCTCTCCCCGCCCAGCCCGGGGGGTCCCTGTCCTGCTCTCCCCACCCAGCCCGGTGGTCCCTGTCCTGCCGCCCCCGCCCAGCCCGGGGGTCCCTGTCCTGCTCTCCTCACCCAGCCCGGGGGTCCCTGTCCTGCCGCCCCCACCCAGCCCGGGGGTCCCCGTCCTGCCGCCCCTGTTGTATTCCGATGGGGAAAATGGTTTCTTCCCCCCCAAAAGGGACCCCCTGAGGTCTGTAGCCATTAGTTTAACCCCGTCCTAAACTTATCTCTGACCTATTGGCTCAGTGCCAGCTATCTGTCTTGGGACAGAGGGTGGATAAAAGCCATGTTCTTCCTTATTCTCCCTCTTTGCCTTTGAACCCCTTCAAGAATAAAGCCTTGGGACACCTTCCTTAGGTAAGAGCCTCTTTTGAAGTCTTTTATCCCGTCTATGATATCCCCTACCCAAAAGCTCCACGAAATACTGAGCTAGCCATAGGAACCTAGGGGCTGGAGGGTGGGGTGTGTCACGGCCCCACCCAGCCCGGGGGTCCCTGTCCTGCCGCCCCCACCCAGCCCGGAGGCCCCGAAGGGAGCGGGGAGCGGGGCCGGCACCTGCGGGCTGCCCCAGCTCCAGGCGCTGCAGGCTGTTGCGGCGGGAGGGGTTGAAGCTGCCCTTGGAGAGGCGGCGCTGGCGGCTGGACAGCATGGCAGCCGGAGAGACGATGCCCAGCGGCGGCTGCTTCCCCATCCGCAGGTACAGCTCCTCGATCTCCTTCTTCTGGGCGCTCTGCAGCTGCTGCACCTCGGCCAGGTGCCTGGGGAGAAGGCAGGGGCTGGCAGCGGGCCCTGGGGAGGGGACAGCGAGCTCCCACCCGGGCTGGGTGGGAACACCTTTCGCCTCCCAGGTGCAGCCCAACCCCGCCCCTGCTCACTTCTGGCGCAGGTTCTGCAGCTCCTCCCAGATCTCCTCGTCCTCGCTCTCAGTGTCATCGCTGCTCACGTAGGACAAGCTGCGAGAGTAGCTCAGCCACACCTGGCTCAGCACGGCCTGCGGCACGCTCTCCGTGCTCGCTTCCCCGGGGCCCCCCCCTGCATCGCTCCCCGCGGGCACCGCGCCCGCCTCGGCTGACCCCTCCTCGGCCTTGGGGTCCCGCTGCGCTGACTCCGGTGCCGCATCCGAGTCACTGCTGGAGCTGCTGCGGCTTGTGCCGGGGCCCCCGGGCGGCGGGGAGCCCCCCGCTGCCGGCTCCGTGCCGAGCTGCTCGGCGTCACTGCTGCCCGGCACCGGAGAGGTGACAGCCAGCTCCTTGGCTGGTACCACCTGGAACCGGCCCAGCACCTGCGGCTTGGCTTCTGCTGGGGACAGGGGCAGCTGGTGGGGCTCAGGGCACATGGGCTGCCCGGGGCGTTGTACTGCGAGAGCCGAGGGCGCCGCAAGCTGAGCGGGGAGCGCCCGGTCCGGCCCTGCCCGGCCCTGCCCCGCCTCACCTTCATTGATGGGCGAGAGCTGCGCCTTGGGCACGCTGGGGGCCGGCGCCTCCGAGATGATCAGAGAGTGGCTGGGCTTGGGGGCACCGGGCAGCACCTGTGAGCACCTCAGGACCGTCAGCAGCCCCACCCCAGGCCCTGCCACAGCTCCTGTCCTCCCCACTGTGCCCCAGGATCCGCCACCCACTCAGCCCTCCCTGCATCCCAGCGGCTCCACGAGCCATGAGGCTCCATCCCATCCCAGTGCAGCGTCTGCAGCAGCCACCCAGCCCTCCTGACACTGAGCTCCACCCGGAGCAGCCCTGCAGAGCCCCTGTACAGCCACACTCACCGTGCTGCCCTCTGCACTGCCAGCTGTGGATGTGCTCAGCGATGGCACAGGGGTCCCTGTGGCCTCACTGCCTGTGGGGCACACTGCGGCTGGTGCCAAGGGAGGGGAGGATAGGGGCACCCCGGCAGTGGGGACATCAGCTGCCACTGACTCCAGGGTCCCACTGCCAGCTGGGACTGGCTTGTCTGTGCTGGTGGGCTCGGGGTAGACAAAGCGTGGGGCACCCAGGACAAGGCTCTGTGGCCGTGGCAGTGCTGGTGGGTAGAGGTGCCCACCTGAGCTGGCAATGGAGGAGACAGTGTGGGCCACGGTCATCACTGCCAGAGAGAAAACATTGGCCAGGGACAGGAGGGGGCTGGTGGGGGACAGGGGTGTGCTGGTCACAGGGGGGCTCAGGGGACTGCTGGGCTCGTAGGGAACTGGGGATCTGGGGACAGGCTGGGGGGCCAGGAGGGCTTGGGGCAGGGCCAGGGGGGCAGGCCCCCCCGGGCTCCTCTGGGGGGTCAGCATTGGTGTCAGTGCTGGTGATGATGTGAGCCAGGAGGGCGTCACCGAGGCTGAGCCTGCGGGGAGAGAAGCATCAGCAGCAGCCCCCAGGGCCACCCCTCACCACTGCCCAGGCACACGGAGCCAGGGAGCAGCTGGCAGCCCCAGGGCAGTGAAGGTGCCTGCCCTGCCAGCACTGGTACCTGTGGGGGACCTCAGTGGCACCGGGGCTGCCAGTGGCTCCACGGGGCTGGCCAGGTTGGTCTCTGACGGGGAGCGGCTCAGCAAGGGCAGCACAGGGGACTGCACAGAGAGGCTGGGGCTGGTGCAGCTCAGGTCTGTGGCACAGGGGTGACAGCCAGGTTCAGCCGGGGCAGGACGTGTCCTTTGAGACCCTCTGGGCTTGGCTGAGGCCGTCAGCTGCCCTGCATGGGGCTTGGGGAGACAGGAAGGGGCTGCCCAGGGGGACAGACGTACCACTGAGTGAGGATGAGGAGGAGATGGAGCGTGAGAGCCCCTGCAGCTGCAGGTCCACCTGTGAGAAGGATGAGCTGAGCCAGCACTGGGGGAGAGGCCCCAGCCAGGCCCTAAGCCCCTGCTGGGCCCCACCCTGGCCCCACCACCTGTGGGGACAGGAGCTGGAGACTCTTCTGGGCCGGGGAGCGCTTTGACTAGTCACAGGAGCGGGCAAGTGACTGCAGGAGGACCCTGCACCCCAGCCCCCCCCACCCTGGGCTCCCTGGGGCCAGGCAGCATCCCAAGCCATGCTCAGCGGCAGCAGCAGCAGCAGGAGCAGCAGCAGCAGCTTCCCCAGCGCTGGCAGGGCCAGGCTGGCACTCACGGGGCTGCCCACAGCACTCTCAGCCTCGGGGCCCTTGGGCAGCTCGGCGCCGCCGCGCCCGTCCTTGCGGAGCAGCGTCTCCACGCGGTGGATGATGTCCCGGATGCGGCTGATGAAGCTCTCCCGCTCCGACTTGAGGATGAACTCATTGTGGACCTGAGGGTGGAGGGGACGGTCACACCCACCCCGCCCAGGCAGACCCCACCCTCACCGCCACCCCGCTCTCACCATGGCGGCTGCGATTTCCTCCGGGTTGTCCCCGTCCAGGTCGAATTTGAAGGTGACCATCTTGTTGTTGTAGGTCTGCAGCTGGCACTCCACCACTCGGTCGCTCTTGTCGGAGATCTGTGTGGGCGGCAGGGCTGGCTCAGCCCAGGAGAACCCTCCTGGCACCCTCCTGGCACCCTCCTGGCACCCGCGGCACTCACGTTGGTGATGCGCAGCCTGGAGCGGGCTCGGCGCCGCAGCAGCTTCCCCGAGGCTCGCTTGGGCGGCAGCTTGGCGCTCTGCTCGCTGGCCGAGAGCCCCTCACAGCCGTCGCTCATGCCCGATGCCACGTCCGAGGTGTAGCTGCGGGAAGCCCCAGCTCCGGAGCATCAGCGCGGCCCTTCCCGGGCACCGCGCTCCCCAGTGCAGCCCCTGCCCGCCCCCACGGCCTCACCTGTCCACCGAGGAGGAGAAGCCGCTGGCGGAGGGCAGGCGCTCGCTGGGCAGCTGCACCGCGATGCTCTGCAGGGAGAGGAGGGGATGAGCCGGTGCCGCAGCTGCCCTGAGCCCCCAGCCCGCGGGGCCGTGCTCACCGTGGGGAAACAGCGCACGGGCCGGCTGGGTGGGGGGCTGGTGGGGTCCACGGCCACAAAGCTGCGATGGGCCAGGTCCGGGGAGTCCAGGAAGCCAGAGGAGCTCAGGTACCCATCCGTCTCACAGTCGGCTGCGGAGGAGTGCTGGCGTGAACCGAAGCCAGTCCCTTCCCTGGCTGGGCAGCTGGGAAAGGGCTGTGGGGCTGGGAGAAGCTGACCCCACCCGCCTCCCGCTCCAGCTCCCCTCCAGGCCCCCCGGCTGTTGCCCCCTTGGTGCCTACGCACAGGTGGCTGAGGAGTAGCTGGTGTGCCGGTAGGTAAAGTGCTGGTGCTGGTCAGCTTCGGGCTCCTCGGGCTCCAGGGGGAAGGTGCTGCTGAAGGCAGAATCCCCAGAGCCAGGGGTGGCCAGGGCAGGCGTGGGGGCCCCAGGTGGCAGCGGGGACTTGAGCTCCTCCAGCAGCCGCAGGACCCCTGGCGGCTGCTCCGGCTCTGCGGGCGACGGCGCCTCCCGGGCGCGCTTCAGCTTCTCCCGCTTGCGCTTGATGGCCACCACACGGTCCCGCACAGCCTTGGCCACCAGCTTGTAATCGGCCTCGCAAACAAAGCCCAGCACCACCTGCACAGGAGGGAGCTCGTCACTTCGGGCTGTAGGGACCCCACAGCGCCCAGGGCACCCCCATCTCTGTACCCACCATCTCCTGAGCCACCTCCTCTGCCACGTCCTTGTAGAGCTCGAAGAGGAACTCGATGGCATTGTTGTCCTTGTATTTGCCGTGCAGCTTCTTGGTGTCGTCCATGCGCAGCCACAGCTTCAGCCCGGACTTGACTCCATCGTCCTCCTCAGCCAGCTCCACGTGCACCCCTGTGTCCTCCTGGAAGAAGGAATGCTCCAGCAGGTCCTGGATGGTGTACCTGCAGAGGGCACAGCTCAGCACGGGCTCGGGGCCAGGGGGGACCCTCCCCCCCGGGCCCCGCTCTGCCCCCACCTCTCGTTCTTGTCCATGCGGATGCAGCCTTCAATGATCTCCTTCAGCTCTGGCACCTTCACCTTGTAGAAGCTGCTGGGCTTCAGGCCCTGGGGGTGGTGAGAGTGAGCACCTCCTGTGCCAACCTGCCATGGCATGGGGCTCCCAGGGCGCAGGGAACAACCAGCCCAGGGCCCCATGAGCTCTGCAGTGGTTCCTCTGGCCATGCCACCTTTGCCTGCACGGGCCAGGATGCCCCAGGGCTCTGAGTTTCCACCCCACCAGGCAGGAGCTGGCAGCAGCTGGTTGTGACCAGTCAGGTCAGCTGCAGTGCCCCAGGCCAGGGTGACTGAGCAGGCTGCTCCCTTTCCACCCCATTAATGTGCTGGTGCTGAGCCAGGGATGTGGGGTCTGGCCAAACCATGGCCCCACCACCACCACCACCCACAGCTCCACATCCTGGCAGAGCAACCCCTCCCTGCCCAGACCATCCTTTAGCCGCTCACACAACCTCCACAGTGACACACAGTGACAGAAGCAAGGCCTGACAGCTCCAGCTGACCGTCCCCCCCAGCCCCTTGCCCTGGTGGGGCCTCACCGAGGTGACCTTGCGGTAGATCTGGGCGGCGTTCTGGCACTCGGAGTAGGGGTACTCCGAGGTGGCCATCTCCAGCATGCACATCCCGAAGGCGTAGACGTCCACGGCCTCGTCGTACTTCTCCTCGTACATCTCGGGGGCCATGAACTCGGGGGTGCCTGGGGGCAGCAGCAGCAGAGGAGCTCAGGACCCCCGGGATGCCCATCCCCTGCAGCCCCCGCAGCTCCCCGGAGCCCACAGCTTGTTGCATTCCTTTTAGGGAATGGTCTCTCCCTCAAAAAAAGACTGCAACCTTTGGTCCAACCCTACCTGCCCCTTGACTCTGACCTATGGCCCTCGGCCAGGTATTCCCACCTCCCACCCTGAGAGAGATAAAAGCCCCCCACTCCTTCATGCTCTTCCTCTTTGCCCCTGGGATCCCTTCTTGGAATAAAGCAAAGGAATACGTCCTGAGGTAAGGAGCCTCTTTTGGATTCCTTTCCCTATCCTGAAGATCTCCTCGCCCAAAACCCCCCAAATCTGAGCCAGCAGCCGGCCAGGGGGGGTGGAGGGGAGGGGAAAACTTCAACAGCTCCCCACCTATGACACTCTTGGCAAAGGAGGCTCTCTTGAGCGTGGCCAGGCCCAGGTCCCCGATCTTGACGGAGCCCGTGGGGCCCGTGATGAAGATGTTGTCGCACTTGAGGTCGCGGTGGATGATGGGGGGCGAGCGAGTGTGCAGGAAGTGCAGCCCCTTGAGGATCTGCCGGCTCCAGCGCTGCAGCACCTTCAGCTTCATCTCCTTAAAGCGCTTCAGGTACCTGCCAGGGGCCAACAGGGCTCAGACCCGCGGGGCTCAGACTCGTGCCCCAGCCCTGGCTCCAAGCCCACCCTCCTCCCACTTCCATGCCAAGCCCATCTGGGCTCGGATGACCACACAGGGCAAGCAGCAAAGAGCGTCCCAGCAGGGCCCCCCTTCCCTCCCCAGCATGCCCCAATCACGTTTTCAGGGTGCCAGATGTCATGAGTTCCGTGACCAGCACGATGCAGATCTGGCCCTTGATGGTTGACTTCCAGGAGTCGTAGAAGCGGACGATGTTGGGGTGCTGCAGCCCCTTCAGCATCTCCACCTCCTCGCTGAAGCGCTGCCGCTCCGTCTTGGACAGCTTCCGTGTCTGTGGGGGGCAGTGAGGGGGTGAGGAGGGCACATGGGGGTCCTGCCGAGCACAAGGGGGGTGCCCTGGCTACAAAAGACCCTCACATCCCATCCCCACTCCCTACAGACAAGGCAGAGGAGGCTTCTGTGGCCCCTCAGACCTGCTGTCCCCCAGCACTGTGGCACACACACGGCTGGGGCCACCCTGGACTGTGGTCCCACACCAGCCCACCACTCTGGGTGGGTACATGACAGACAAGGCACTGAGGAACCCATGCAGTTCCCATTGCCCTGTGCTGGGGCCACCCATCCCCACTCCCCTTACCCAGCCCCCAGCTGGAGCCCACCACGCTGCCCCAGGACAGGGAACCCCAGCCTGCAGCTGGAGGGGACACGTGGGGGCTCTGCAGAAGCTGCTGCCCCATGCAGACCCGATGGCCGTGGCTCTTCTGCCCCCACTGGGGCACCATCAGCACTGGGCTCTGTGTGGCCGGGTGCTGGGCCAGCCTCAATGAGGCCTTTGTTGGGGAAAGCAGGCGGGGGAGGCTCCAGCCCAGGTTTTTCCATGTTCCTCCTGCTCGAGTTAATTAAAGTGGAAACACAAGCCAAGGGTGCTGACTGCAGCTGGGGCAGGGGCCAGCGGAGGGGACAGCCCCCTCGTCCTGAAGGGACACAGCCCCAGGGTGCAGGAACAGGGGAGCTGACTGGCCAGAGCTGGAGGAGCCACGAGTGCAGCAGCTGCGACTGCTCAGCCCTGGGCAGGAGCAGGAGCAGTGACAACTCCACCACAGCCTGGAGTCCTGCAGAGCCTGGGGGCCTCCAAGCTGGGACCCCTGCCCAGCCCACATTCAGGGGCCAAGGAAACCGGAGCTGCCACAGAGCTCCCACCACCAGAGCTGCCAGAACTGTGCTCTGCCTCTTGGCCAGTGGCCACCATCCATCAACCCCGTCAGCTTTCGTAATATTTTCATTGCATCACAGGCGGCCCCATGGCTTGGCTGGAGCTGCTCCATAATCCCCCTGCATTTAATACATGCTCAGGGACAGGCTCAGCCCAGAGGAGAACCTGAGCCTGCTGC
Source organism: Phylloscopus whistleri (assembly GCA_017589585.1). Lineage (NCBI taxonomy): Eukaryota > Metazoa > Chordata > Aves > Passeriformes > Phylloscopidae > Phylloscopus > Phylloscopus whistleri. The sequence continues at coordinate 896,856 of JADMLD010001154.1, read as the reverse complement.
AGCAGCATGAATGGGACCTTTCATATGGAAGGAGGAAAACATCACCCAAACCCCTGCATGGCCGGCAGCACACGCCGGCTCCCCTGCCCAGTGCCACAGCCACCATCACCCCTCTGGCCCCCTCCTCCCCACCAAGAGGTGTCCAGAGGCTTCACTGCAGCCCACAAACCTGCCAGGGCATGAGGAAGCTGACATGGGCTGTGAATGGGGGCAGGTGGGGAGTCAGGGGTGGCCACGGCTCTCCCAGCTCAGCCAGAGCGGACCAGCTGTGCCAGCAGAGCCCTCACTGTGCCATGCCCAGTTGCAGGCAGAAGGCCACCTCCCCCAGAGTGCCTGGAGTAAGGTTTGGGGGAGCCAAGCATGTCCCCCAAGCCCGTGCCAGGGCTGCTGGGCTGGCGTGGCGTCGCTCCTTCCAAGTGAGCAAAGTGGCAGCAGCTCCCACTCCTGTGCGTGCTGATACTCTCCCTGTTGAGTGTGGACATCAAAGCCCAGCCTGGCCAGAGCCTGGCTGGAGGAACACCAGGAAGGGCAGGGCAGACAGGGCTGCCAGCACAGACATGGGCACACCGTGTCCTCTCCTAGCAGCACCTGGGCAGGGTGGAGGAGGACGCTGGGGATGGTGGCAGGGGGACCATGAGGAGCTGGGTGGCAATGCTCCAGCCCGTCCTGTGAGCCAGGAGCTGGCTGCTGAGGAGCCCAGCACGGCCAACACCAGGAGCCGAGGCCAGTGCAGGAGTAGGGAGGGTGGGGCCGAGTGGCCGAGGACGGCTGCTGTCTCTGCGGCAGGAGGCTGTCCCCAGCCTGGCTGAGCTCTCTGCAGCACTCACACGGCTCTCCCACCCCCTCAGCCCTCAAGGGCCCTGGCTCTGCACTGACACTGGTACTCTGGAGGGGCATTCAGAGCAGCACCGTGCTGGGGCACAGAGCCAGGGCTGGGAAGTGCCCAGCACTCTCCCTTCCAGCCGTGTCCACAGCCACAGGGACGTCCCGAGCCCCCCAGAGAGGAGCCAGCTCTCTCTCAGCAGAGGGTGCCAGCGCCTCACTGCTCTCCCTGCGGGTCTGCCCTGCCAAGCAGGAGCTTGTGAGCACACACACAAGGTGCCCTGCAGCCCCGGGGCTGCTGGCTGGGTTACCTGCCCAATCCGGGTGCTGGAGCCAGGGGAGGCACAGCAGTGCCTGCCGCCCAGAAATGCTCTCTTGCCCACCAGGGAACCCCAAGGGGTTCCAGAGGAAAATCGCACAGTCAGGTATTTACAGCCTGACCCCACTCTGGGCCTCCGGTTTCCTCCCTGCTTCCTCCTTCCCCACCGCCCGCAGCACCTCGGACAGAAATAGTGCCAGGCTAAAGCTGGAAAGCACAAACAGTGGGGCTGTGGACAGGAGGCACAGACAGACACTGCCTTCAGCAGAGGGGACGGGGATGGGCAGGTCCCCAGAGGGGTCTTGCAGTAAGGCACAAGACAGGCAAAACCAACCTCCAGCTCCCCAGGCTCTGAGGAGGGAGGGACAGGGCAGGGAGAGCTGGGGTTTGGGATTGGGATCCATCACAGCAGCTGAACCAGGTTCTCTGGTGCAGAACAGGTCAGGCCTGAGGTTAAGTATTCATTTGGAATTGAAAGGCAATAGAAGGAGAACTGTGAAGAGCACAGGACAAAGCTATTTTTAAAATGGCAGAACCACAACCATTTTTATTTGTGGCTCCAAATCCCGTATTTGTGTCACAGTGTCCAATTCTTTGCATGATTGCTGAAAAAAACCCAAACTTCTAAATGTCTGTGTCTGTGCTCTTAGCCCCTTGTGGGACACAGATTTGGGGACAAGAGACACTGAATAAAGAGCAGTCAGTGGAATGGAGCCAAATACTGGGTGGGGAGGGGAGAGGGCTGGGGCAGAGGGGTTGCAGGGGCAGTTTTGGGGTGGGAGCAGGGACCTGGAGGGTGCTGGCCAAGAGGGGTCAGGTCTGCCAGGTCTTCCAACACCATGAGATGCTCACAGCAGGGTCCCTGGCAGGAGCTCAGCCTGGACCCCAGCCTCTCCACAGCCACCCCCAGGGGACAAATGAGTGGCTTCTGCCACTCCTGCCTGGCTGGGCTGGGACACAAACATTTTGCTCCCCAGCTCCCTTTTCCCCTCCACCTGAGATGGTGCAGGCTCATCCCCTCACAGGACACCAGCACAAAGCCACGGAGAAGAGCAGGGTGCAGGGAACAAGGCAAGCACAGCCCTGCTGTGTGTGAGGCCCCAGGGCAGGGGAGTGGGGCACAGCTGTGACATGGGGCTGAGACCCACAGGGAGGGACACAGAGCCAGCTGAGTGGGAAGCAATGGGGACAGCTGACTCATCCAGAGAAGGAAGGTCCTGAGCTTGCCAAGGAGAGCCTGTTCCAGCCAGTGGTTGCCACCTGAAGGGACACAGGACTCAAGAGAGCTCAGGGGCATTTGGACAGAGCTGTGGGGCTTTGTCAGGGCAGGAGAACTGAGCTGGCTCTGAACTGAACTCTCAACAACTGAAGCAACAGTGCAGCCCATGGGGGTGGGGGGGAAATCTTCACCTTCCTTACTAAGAGGCCACAGTCAGCCTCTCCAGAAACCACCTGCCAGTCTCTCAGGACTTCTTCTTGCTCTCCTGGGCTGCAGCCACCCCAAGGACCCAGCCCAGGCAGCTACCTGCAACTGCACTGAGCTTTTAGGAACAAGACAACAAACTTGCAAGACACGTTTTTTCTGTGTCAACAAGGACTTGGACCTTCCCACCACAGCAGCCATCCCAGAGTCAGGAGCTTGGGGGAGACTTTGGACTTCACCAAAGCCCCTCCCCAGGGGCTCCAAGGAGAAAAGGTATCCCCACAGCACAGATCTCCCTGGGCACCTCCATGGACAAGATCAGGCTCCTCAAAAGCACTTGAGCAGGCAAGGGCATTGTGGAGGCAACGTTATCACCACTGCTCTCAGCATCCTGCAGGACAGCCAAGGAGATGGAGGAGCGTGGCAGCAGAGAGGAGATGGGGATGCTCCTCAGAGAACCACAGGTCCAGCTGCTTCCAGCAGAGAGAGCCCCTGGCAGCACCACAGAAACCACACACGGGTGACCACGTTCACGGCTCCAGCCAAGGTCAAGCAGGCAGGGAGCACCAAGGTCGTGTTGCACCCTGCTCCCAGCGGACAGCCAGCCCCAGCTCGCTGCAGGCACACGCCCCAGGGCACGCCAAGGGCTACCGGAGCAAACCCCGGAGGCAGCGCCAGCACAAGCACAGGCAGGCGTGCAGAGAGGGCACTGCTGCCCCCCCTGTCCTCCCGGAGGGAAGGCTGCGAGCATCAGAAAGACACCGGGATGCTCAGCCCCAGATCCACCTGTGAAGTGCCAGAGCAGGGGCTGGCATCGAGAGCGTGGGCACCCTGGCGTGCTCCATAGGGCAGGGAGCAAGAAAGCGAATGGAAAACAGCACGTGATGAGCAGGAGGGCCAGGAGCGGCGGCACTAAGCAGGAGGCTGGGTCCGGGCCAGCAGACCCACGAGGCACCGAGGCCCTGGCAGCGATGGGCACAGCGCAAGGCAGCGAGGGGAGCCCGCACCCGGCTGCAGGTCCCTGCCCTGCCCTGCCGCTGCCGCCCGACTGCAGCGGGGCACCGCAGGGACTGGCAGAAGGCTGAAGGGTGCCTGCCCTCCCTGGCACAAGCTCCAGCCCGGGGAGGTGCCCCGGGGGTCCCACACAGCACCCATGCAGGCAGCAGGGTCAGGGGCGAGGAGGGCTGCACACGCCAGGAAAACCGGACCGAGGAGGGTGCAAGTGCCTCTCTCGAGCCCCTTGCCCCGGGGCGGGGGCCCGTGGGTGCGGGCAGGTAGGGGCGGAGAAGCTGGCAGGGGCCGTACCTGCAGCTCGCACCAGGCCACCTCCACGGTGGTCTCCGTGTCCAGCCCCTTGTAGACGGTCTTGAAGGAGCCGCGGCCGATCTCGATGTCGAACTTGAGGAACCGGCCGTCGGGGGAGGTGGCGACCGCCCGCGTCTCCACCTCCTCGCTCTCCGTCTCCTCGGGTTCCCGGAGCCCGACAGCGGCGGGCAGCGGCGGCGAAGAACCCCCGCGCACTCCGTCCGGGGCCGGGTACCCCAGCAGCTCCAGCTCGGCCGAGCTCCGCCGGTTGAAGCGGGAGGAAGCGCGTCGGGAATCGCGCCCCGAGGGCCGCCGGCTGCGGTTACGGTGCGGGGCCCGTCCGGTGAGCCCCGGACCCGGCTCCGGCTCCGGCTCCGGCTGCGGCGCGGAGTCGCTGTCCGCCCGCTCCGCCTCGGGATGGGACATGGCTCCGGCAGCGGCGGGCTCGGCCGGCAGCATCGGCTCAAGCCCGCTCGGAGCGGCCGCTCCCCGGCAGCTTCGCACCCGCTGCCTCCGCCACCCCGCGACCAGGAGCGACCGCCGAGACCCGGCCCGAGCACCGGCACCGCCGCCGCCCCGCCCGGCGGCACCGCCCCCGCCCCGCCCGGGTCCGCCCCCGTGCCACCGCCGCCCCCCGCCCGCGCTGCGCCACCGGCACCGGGCCGGGCACCGACACCGGCACCACACCGACACCGGGCCGGGGCACAGCACCGACACCGGGCCGGGCACTGCACCGACACCGCACCGACACCGCACCGGCACCGCACCGGCACCGCAACGACACCGACACCGCACCGGGCCGGGTACCGCACCGACACCGCACCGGGCAGCGGCCCCGGGACGGTGCCCTGCGCTGCAGCTGCAGGCGCCCCGCGCCCCGGCACCGCTCCCGACCACCCCGGGATGTCCCGTCCCAGCCGGGGGTCACCGCCTGGCGCCCACCCGGATCCGCGCTGCCGCGGCTGCTCCAGGGGCTCCTTGCTGTCCCCTCCCCGCAGGACAGCCCCTTCCCTGCCGCCGCCCCCGTGGGGCTCCGGGGCTGCTGTGACTAACGCAGCCGGAGCCGGGACGTAGGGAACGTCCCTGGTTTAAACATTTCCTCGGAGTTTCTTGCTCTGGTGCCGGAGCGGCGTGTCCTGGAGCAGCCGAGTCCCGCTGCCGGGACGCGAGTTCCCCCTCACGCTGCCCCCAGACAATTCCGCTCGGGTTCACTAGGGTCCGAAATCCTGAAATGAGGGTCACGCAAATAGGAAGAGTCGAAGGTGTGTGTCAGCCCCGCGGGAGCCAGCAGCCAGACAAGAACGTGTTGTCTCTCCAGGCTGAAGGAGAAGGTTGTTCTGCCGGTGAGGCTGTTTACACAAAACACAAAGCAATTGAGGCCACCGCTAATTTCTTTTCCCTGAGGTCAGATTGTTTCTACTCAACGATACCGGAAACATTAAGGAGTGGATCGACAAGGGAACGCAGTCATGGTCTCCTAAACGCCAGCCTGGCACCCGCAGGGTGACGCCGGGTGAGCGGGGCTGCTGACCCGCAGCTCGGCTGTGGCCACGTCCCGCACGGCTGCTCCCCACAAATCCCCGCTGGGAGCAGGGAGGGACGAGCCTTTAATGAAAAGTTCCTGGCTGCCCGACCTGTGTCACAGTGCTGATCTCTGCTCTGCTCCCCCCACCCGACCCAGCTCCTCCTGCCCGAAGTTTCCTCTCCAGCACCAGAGGAGCCAGGTACCTCCTGCCCAGCAGAGTTTGACCGATGCCTCCCTGCCAAGAGCTGCTCCAGCAGCACTGGCCGGTGAGCTGGGAGCAGCAACCACGTCCCCACTCAGCCCTGCACTCCCTGGAGCATGTGAGGGGCACGGTCCCAGGTGAACAACCAGCACTGGCAGAACACCACGTCCAGCAGCAGCCTCTGCAGGGCTCTGCCTGCTGCTGGGGCACCGGGTACCCACGGCCACTGGAGCCAAAAGGCCAAGGCTGGCAGGCCACAGGTGCAGTGCTTGCACTGGCCCTGGTGTGGGTGACTCTTGGGTTGTAAAGTGCAACTCAGCTGTGTTAAACAAGGCTCTTTGCTCAGGAGAGCCTTGCCCAGAACCTGCCCACTTCCCAGCATTGCCAGGAAGGGGCCATGCTGCCCCAGGTGCTGTAGGTTGACTCTGTGGCTGCCCCCACACAGGGGTCCCTGCCAGGGCCCATGCACTGCCCAGGCCCAAGAACACAGACCAGGCTGGCAGGGAGCCCCAGCTCTCCAACAAGAGACACAGAGCCAGGTAGGGATCTCAGCTTGGTTCCCTGGCAGGCTCATGTCTCCTTATCAAGGGTTTCCATCGTGAAACGAGATGCCTTGGAAGATCCCAGAGGAGCAGGGGAGTATCCCAGTCCAGTGAGGCCCCTGCAGACAGGAGAGGAAATTAGGGGTGAGGTTTGCTCCAGCTACTGCCCTCCCACACCTCCCCTGTGAATGGTCTGAGAAATTCCCTAAAAGATACCCCCAAATTCCACTCCACACCAGAAATAGGAAGGGGGGAGGCAGCTCAGGCAGGGGAAGCTCAGCTCAGGTCCTCTCCTGACCCAGCCAGGAATACCAATCTGCAGCCAGCTTGGCCTGAAACCAGAAGGCTCCTGTTCCACAATCAGGCGCCCACTGCAGCTCCCCAGTGTTATCAGGGTGACATTTCTGGGCTGCAGGTGCCAGTGCCAGCCTTCGCTTTGAGGAACCGCCACAATCAGGGAACATAACCCATTTCTCGCCTGCATTTGGCTTCCAGAAAGAGCACAGGGGACTGTGTAATCGCTCTCCTCAGAATTAGATCATGAATCAAAGCTCTGCTCAGCTCCAGGCTCCACCGAGCCCTGCCAGGAATTGTCCCTTCAGATCCCAGAGCTTGGGGCAGGATCACAGAGGGGCCAGGGTGGTTCTGGACAAAGGGGATGCACAGCTGGGGCTGCACAGCACAGGGTGCCTGTCCCAGGGGGGCTCCAGGGACACCCAGGGCTTCTTTCACTGTTGCCTTCACCACCCCATACCCACGGGACTTTCTGTGTCTCTCACCCTAAGCCACGTGAGTTCAGGGAGGCGGAGATGGCACCCAAACCTCAGCTGTGGCTGCAACCCTGGGCAGATCACTGCAGAGGATTTACTCAGCCCAGAGGCACAGATGGGACCTGCCTGCACCTTTATTCCAACATATAAAGTTATCAAACTGAAACAGCTCTTGCTCCTAAGCAGCTGCATTAAATAAAACCTCTCTCAGAATCTTTCCTCCTCGACCAGTGGGACCCGAGTGTGCCCAGCCTGATAGTGCCTTATCTCAGCACCAGCCCCTCTGAGCTCTGCCTCGCCCTGGCCAGCCAGCCCTAATCACCACGGCCAGAAGTGGCAAGGGCCTCTGAGGGGCCACAGCCTGGAGGAGGGGGTTGTGCCTGCCCCACCTCCTCCTCCCCCTGCCCCCAAACCACTCTGAGCCACCTCCTCCAGCAAGCCCCTCCCCGGGGCTGTGTGGCTGGGCTGGACAGCAGCTCCACAGATGGACATTGCTCCCTCCAGGGTGGCAGCACCAGCCAGCAGCAGCTCTGCCACTCCCAGGACCCATCCACAGCCTCAGCAGTGACACCCCAGCCTCGGCAGGGACACCCCAGCCTCAGCAGTGACACCATGACCTCAGCAGTGACACCCCAGCCTCGGCAGTGACACCCCGGCCTCAACAGTGACACCATGGCCTCAGCAGTGACACCCCAGCCTCGGCAGGGACACCCCAGCCTCAGCAGTGACACTCCGGCCTCAGCAGTGACACCACGGCCTCGGCAGTGACACTCCAACCTCAGCAGTGACACCACGGCCTCGGCAGTGACACCCCAGCCTCAGCAGTGACACCCCGGCCTCAGCAGTGACACCCCAGCCTCGGCAGTGACACTCCAACCTCAGCAGTGACACCCCAGCCTCGGCAGTGACACCCCAGCCTCTGCAGTGACACCACGGCCTCTGCAGTGACACCACGGCCTCGGCAGTGACACCCCAGCCTCAGCAGTGACACCCCAGTCTCAGCAGTGACACCCCGGCCTCAGCAGTGACACCACGGCCTCAGCAGTGGCACCTCAGCCTCGGCAGTGACACCAAGGCCACAGCAGTGACACCTCAGCCTCGGCAGTGACACCTCAGCCTCGGCAGTGACACCATGGCCTCGGCAGTGACACCACGGCCTCGGCAGTGACACCACGGCCTCGGCAGTGACACCCCGGCCTCAGCAGCGACACCCCGGCCTCGGCAGTGACACCATGGCCTCAGCAGTGACACCACGGCCTCAGCAGTGACACCACGGCCTCGGCAGTGGCACCACGGCCTCGGCAGTGGCACCACGGCCTCGGCAGTGACACTCCAACCTCAGCAGTGGCACCCCGGCCTCAGCAGTGACACCACAGCCTCAGCAGTGACACCACGGCCTCAGCAGTGACACCACGGCCTCAGCAGTGACCCCTCTCTGCAGCAGCACTGCCCAGCCCAGGGAAGCTGGTCCCACAGGGTCCCCACAGGCACGGCTGGTTTTGGCCTCTGGTAAGCAGCCCAGAGGGTGTGGAGAAGGAATTTCACACAATGTCCACCCTGCAGAGGGGACGTACTCTTCCTCCTCCTCCTCCTCCCCACCTCACTGAGTAGGCAGCTAACTGGGAAGCTGAAAAAGAGAAGGGAATTGCTGCCAGGAGTGCCTTGGAATGAAAAGCTGGTTTTAGGCTTATCTAATGTCACATCAGCCATTTCCTAAGAAGGGAGCAAATTTAATTAAGAACACAGACTCCCTCAAGGACAGCCAGGTTACATAGGGCACTCCCAGCTGGGAACATGGTGCTGGGAGGTCAGCACCGTGCACACAGGCACCAAGAACAGACACTCCAGGCCCAGCTGCTCAAGGTTCATCGTTTGGGGCCAAATGCAGACACCCTCAGGCACGGCACCCTGGCTCTCTGCAGGGGTACAAGGGCAGCAGGGCAGACAGAGCAACCACAGAGGGAAGGGGCAATTTTGGTGGCACGGGGAGGAAAGCAGAGGCAGATTTGGGGCATGGAAACAAACCCAGGGCGGACACTGGGAGCACATGAATCCTCCACAGAGACTTTGGTGGCTGCAGACATAAAGGGATGATCCCTGATAAAGCAGAGCTCTGGGCTGGGCAGAGCCTGTGCCAGTTGTGGGGAGAGACGCAGTGCAGGGCTCAGGGCACTTGCCACGGCACAGCCTTGGCTGCTGGGTTTGCTCAGCACTGGCAGGACCATGACAGAGCTCACAGGGGTGATGGTTCCTCAGAAAGGACACCACCCCAGCTCATGGTGTCAGTGACTCCTCACAAGCACTGCTGGTGCCTTTGCTCAGCAGAGAAGTGCTGGCACTCAGGAATTCCTCCACAGCACTGCTGAGCCTGGCACAGAGAGGAAGCCTGGGCTCCAGCCACAGTTCCAGAGCACACAGAAGGGCAGCACAGCCCACCAAGCTCAGGTCAATGGGCTCCTGCTACAAAACAGATTTTCACATTGCACAACCCCTAGACTCCAGCATCTCACCTACACTGAGAATTCCTCAGTGCTGACATCAGCTGTCAGCAGCAGCTGAGCCAGTGCCAGGTTGTCCCCAAGGGCAGGGAATGCCAGACAGGGGCAGACAGGGGCAGCCTATGGGGTGCAAGCACCATCTGCTCTGCTGGACCCCCAGACTGACCACACTGGTCTGACCTGAGGTCACTCCAGCACTGCCCCCAACCTCTGCCAGTGACATGCACACAATGATCAGGGGAAGGTGATCCTGTCCCAGCACAGCCAGCTGCTTCCCCAGGAATGACAGGCTCAGCAACCACACCTGGGCCACGGTTTCTGACAAGTTGGGGACTTTTGTTATCAGCACTGAGAGCCTAAAGCTGAGTCACCCCTCTCCCAGCCACAGTGGGACAGAGCTCACCCCCTCACCTCTGCACAAACCCAGGGGCTTCCAGCAGGCTGCACAAGCAAATTTAAAGTAAAAGTTGTCCTGAGAAGGGCAGCGAGGGCCCCCACAGGCCACAACTCTGCCAAGGGGAGAAACACACTTGTGCTGCTGCTTCCCACCCTGGAACCACTGCATCTCCCTGGGGCAGCAAGCAAATATGACTGAGGGTCAAAAATCTGGTACACTGCTGTTTTGTTCCTGACGGAAAAATGAAGACAGATGAAAACAACCAGGCTGTTCTATAAATACATCTCATTTTAATCACCTGAAATTAGTTCCCTGGCTTCCCCCAGCCTGCTTGGCAGCAAGTACATTTCCTTCTGCCACTGAGGGCTTCCACAGCCAGAACCCAGCTCCTGCCTCACCCCCTGGCACTGCAGCAGGACTGCAGCACCCAGGCACGTGCCTGGCAGGGGGGCCCTTTGAGGCCAAGCTTGACCAGCCAGCTGGAACTGCTTCGAGGCCACCACAGGAACGAGGACCAGCAGCAGCCCAGCTTCACTTCTGGGTGGTCCCTCTCAGAACTGCCTAGAGCAGCTTTAGCCTCTCAAACACATCAACAGGGAGAACAGACAGACAGAGGATCTCGGGGTGCTCCCAGGTCTTCAGAAGGGTTGGCAGAAATCATCTTGCCCCAAGAAATCCCAAGATGCAGCTACTTGCAGTCCCAGTTTGAAGCCAGGCCCAGAGAGCAAGGCTTGGCAGCCAGAGCCGAGACTGCAGCGGGGAAGGGGAGGAGGCTCCTGTCAGAAGAACTTGACGCCTCGGCCGTCATCCAGCGTGATGATTTCAGCCTTGTGCTCCTGCTGCAAGGCTTGCAGGGCTCGGAGCAGTGTGGCCTCATCCAAGCCGTGAAACTCTAGGGGAGGACAACAGGAAAAAAGAAAAATATATATAATATCAGGCTTGTGAGGTCCAGGGAGTGGGGGCTGCGATGCTGAAGGCTCTGAAGAGCATCTCAACACTACAGCAAATCCAGAGTCGTGGCTAGACTGGCAGCCTCATCGTCTCTGCTTGGGGAACAGAGCCTAAAGGTCATCAGACAGCAGGGATGAGTCACAGCAGCCTGTAACGCAGAGCAGGAGCTTGTCTTGAAAACAAAGCACCCCTCACCACAGCAGATGAAATGCTCGGCGCTGGGGAAGTGAAAATGCAATTACAGAGAGGGATGTTCCTGCAAAGTGATAAAAGCTTTTGGAGCAGCATGTGCCAGTGGTGGGAAAGGATGAGTCTGCATCTGAGATTTCAAAATATTTGATCCACAAAACTCCATTCTGACAATCAACTGTTTACATGCTGCAATCCAGCGTGCTACAAAAAAAACCCCTCCAGAATATGAGCCCCAACTTTACCTTCATTCTCTGTATCATCCCCGCTGACCAGTTCGTACAGTGTGAACACAGAGTTGGTCAGGCCGTTCCTTGACACCTGGAAACACGAAGGCAACATAGCAAATCTCATCCCTGTGGCTGAGCAGCCTTGTCTGACCTCTCACACATCCTGGAGGGCGTTACACAGTGCTTGAAAAACAGAAGCACCCTGGGGCAAAGGGGTCAGGAGGAGCAGCCTGAGGGAATGAAGGCAGTTCCTCTCCTGCCTGTGTGTTTCACAGTGAGGATTTGGGCCGTTCAGAGGCCAGGCAGTGACGCTGCCCTGTCCCCAGCACTGGACAGCCAACGGGGCTGAGGGTGAACAACAACACCCATTGCTCACACTGCAGCTCACAGCAAGTGACAAGCCGCTAATAAGTCCTCACCTCTCTGCAACAGAGAGGAGTGCAAGGAGAAAGGTAAAAGCAGTGAGGAAGCAAGCAGTGGTCTTTCACAAAGGACCCCCCCATCCTCATGGACACAGCCTGGTCTGGGTGTGCAGCCCCCGTGCTCTCACCCATTGATAGATGAGCTTCCCCCATTCTTCCGGTCTCTTCCACATGATCAGAAAGCTGGTTTTGTTCTTATCTAGCCATTCCAGGTTCCCTAGAAACAACAGGAAACGAGGATTGAAGCAGAGCACAGGTCAGAAACAAGGATCAAACACGCAGATTTGTGCCAGACACTGCACCCAGAGGCAGCCTCACTGACCAGCCCCTGCCCTACGGTTCGCGCTGACTTCCTAAATATTGCCGTGTCAACTGAAAGTGATTTCTCTGCCGAGCCCTCTCTTCCCTGCACAGCTAAGTCTGGCAGGGCTGGGTTACACGGAGCGGGGGCACAGCCCACACCCGCGGGATGGGCAAGCCCCGGCCCCGGGACGGAGCTGCCCAGTGGCCGCTGCCCTCCCTGCCCTGCGGGCCGGGCACAGGCCGCGGCCGGGAGCACGGACAGACGGACGAACGGACAGACGCACAGGCGAGGCACCCACCGTTCTTGCGGAGCTCCTCCAGCACCACCTGGATGGATTCCAGCGGCAGCTTCCCTGGGCGCGGGTTAAGGAGGCGTTGCCGGAGGCAGGGGGTAGGGGCGAGGGAGGCGGCGGGGGCGCGGGCACCGGGCCCAAAGGATACGCTGGAGACGGTGGTTGGCGAAGAGCGGGATGTCCTGAGCCTCCCGCACCGTCATGGCGGGCAACCGGTGCTGCTGGCTGTAGGCCAGCGCCAGCGCGCACCAGGCCGCGAGCTGCTTCTGCCGCGTCTCTCCGTTGGGCTGCAGCCTGCGGGGTCGGGTCAGCACGGCGGCGGAGGGGCACCGGCACCCCCGACCCGCCACCCCGCCTCCCGCCTCCCGCCCCAGCCCCAGCCCCAGCCCCAGCCCCAGCCCCAGCCCCGGCCGTGCTCACGTGAAGAAGGGCGGGAAGCTGTACTGCCAGGGCCACGCGAAACTCATCGCCGCCGCCGCCGCCGCCGCCACCGGAACCGCCGCCGCTTTCCGCCCCGCCCCGCTTCCGGCCCGGCCGCCGCCCCCGCCCCCGCCAACAAGCCCCGCCCCCCAACGGGGCCACGCCCCCATGATACCCCGCCCTCTCCCTGCGAGGCCCCGCCCCTCCTACGGCCCCGCCCCCTCCCCGCGAGGCCACGCCCCTCCTACGGCCCCGCCCCTCCCGGACGGCGGCGGCCCCGGTTCTGCTGCCCGCTGTCGGTCCCGGTGTCCCGCCCGGAGCGTTCCCTACGGCAAGAAGCTGCCGGCAGGCCCGTGCCAGGGGGGCGCTGGCGGTGGGAGCTGTCCCGGGCCAGGGCCGTGGAGGGATCGAGCGGCCGAAGAACCAACGCCAGGCGTGGGGGGAGAAGCGTTTAATCCCGGGCCGCGGGGTGGGGGAAGGCGCAGGAGGAACCGGCCACCGCAGCAGCGCGGGTTGGTGGCCCCGAGAGCCCCCCGGGCCGTTCGGGTGGTCGGGCGGCCCCGCAGCCGGGGGTCCGTGCCCCGACATGGGGCGGGAGGGCAGCTCTAGGCCTGCGCCTTGCCGTCCTTGCTGCGCCAGATGACCAGGGTGACGAGGAAGGGGATGAGGCAGATGGGTGCGATGATCATGGCCAGGAGCACATCTTCGGGCGGGTCGAAGTACACTGGGTGCTCCAGGGTGCAGTTGTGGAAGTAGCGGTGGTGGCTCTGGAAGATGTAGTGCTCGGCCAGCGCGTTGGGGTAGCTGTAGTTCAGGTGCTCGGCCCCGTACTCCAGGCAGCCCTGCAGCTCGCTGTAGGGCCTGGGAAGAGAGCGGGGACACCGGCAGGGGGTGGGACACCAGACCCCAGACCAGCACTGCCCTCCTGGAGTGCCCAGCCCTTGCACCCTGCTGCTAGGCTGCCCCATACCTGCTGATGACTTTCCACTCGCACAGCTCCGATGTCGTCACATTCCTCATCAGGGTGACGAAGTAATCCCAGCACCACTGTGTGAAGTCGGTGTAATTCCCCTCTGTGAGGAAAGGTGCTGAGCACGGGCAGCATGCTTCTGCCCACCGAGCATCCCTGCCTGCCCCTGTTGCCAGGTGACACCTGGCATCTGGAGCCCTGCCCAGGCCAGTGGGAGAGACATCAGCACAGTGAGGGACAGACCCCACAACTGCCTGGAGCCTGCAGCAGCCCAGGACAATGCCAGGGGCACAGAGGGAGGGCAGGCTGCTGCTGGCTGTCCCCACTGTGGGCAGTGTCAGGAAGAGCTTCATGGCACGAGGCAGCTATTTTTGGGATGGCTAGGGGAAGGGAGGGGTCATTCTGTGGCACAGGGCCAGCCCTGGCCAGGGCACCATTTGTCCTACAGTGCTGCCCAGCCCTCCCTGAACCCCAACACTCACCCATGGGCTGGGCTGTCCTGTTGGACATGGCCGTGGGTGGGCTTGTCCCAGCGTCCTGGCCCAAGCTCGTTGTCACATTGGCTGTGTGACAAAGACCAGTCCTCAGGAGCACTGCAGAGGGAGGGACACAGCGTGAGAGGGGTCATAGGGTCCAGGGGGGGGTAAGGGTGCTGACAGGGTTCCATATGCAGGAGCTGCCCTGGCAGAGGCTGGGTCTGTAGGAAATAACTGCTTTTGGGTGTCCCTCAGGGGACACTGGAGCTGGCAGGTGGGGCACAGAGAGCCAGAGCCTGGCACATGCCAGGCTGGGGTGTCCAGCTCCCCGTATGGGTAGGGGCTGTGGGAAGGGGCTAGCCAGGCTGCAGGCAGCTATCCAAAGGTTCAGAGGGGCTGTTTAGGGGCTACAAACCCTAGGCCATGGTCACAGCGTGGGGGCAAACGGGGACCCCCACCCACGGGGAGCCAGCGTGGTGCTGCGTGTCAGCCGGACAGGGCTGGGGCAGGAAGAGGAAGCACAGAACCGCTGGAGAACCCCTCCGCCTGCCATCAGTCCCACACCCAGCACAGCCTGCCAAGGGCTGGGACACGTCTTGCCTGGCCCACGGGAGCCCCATGGCTCAAGGGAACTGCCCAATCCATCTGTGGGTCTGTAGTGTGGGGCACTGATGCTGGCTCCGTGCTGAACTGCCAGAGTGGGCCCTGCCTGGGCTGCCTGTGGGGAGCTCTGGCACATCTGGGCACTGTCACGGGGTGCTCCTGGGCTGGTACATTGGCTGTGGTGAGGGCACCACCAGAGTCCCCATCTCTGTCCCTGATGGGCCCATCCAACCCCCCTGCCTGGGCATGTGTGGTGCTACAGCTCCTGTCCCAGCCCGGGTCTTTGCAGGGCTCCCCGCCAGATCGTGGATGAGCGTGGTGGGAGCTGCCCCACAGCGCCTGGTGCTCACCTGCCACTGCCCCCTGGCCATGCTAGCCATGGCTACCCCAGCTAACCTCAGCGCTGGCAGGCTGCTCCCACCTTGGGATGGGGCGATGGGGCGGGCAGAGTCAAGACCCCGGCCTCACGAGTGGGAGGGCGGCCACGTGCGGGGTGGTTGGGGCTGCGGAGCCCCCCGGGGCCGCGCCCCACGCACTTACCCCAGAGCAGCAGGAGCCCTTGGGAGAGACGGCCGGAGCTGATGTGCGCACGCAGTGCCATCCTGCCAAAGCCTGCCGGCTAACGACCGGGACAAGGATTTCAATGGAAATAACAGGAAGCAACTCCTTTCCTCTGACAGGGGCAGTTTGACTACGGGGAGACGTGTGAAAAATGAGATTGCTCAGTGCTGCTCTGGAGCGGCTCTCCCGGCGGGACTCCGCGCTGTCCCGTGCGGTGCCGGCCCCCGCGGGCATCGCTCCCGCGCCCCGGCACCCACGACGCCCGCGCCTCACCCACCGGCCCGGAGGATCCACTCCCTGCACAGCACGTCCAGCGTTAGGAGGCCGCGATTTGTTTACTTGTGTATTTCTCTTTAATCCTGCCTGGGCTGGGTTGTGAAATCCCTCGTCTCCTGCGTGGAGGGCAGGCAGCCCAGCAGCGGGGGGAGTGGACGGGAAAGCATAATGTCCCCGGGACGGGTGCTGCCGCTCGGGAATGGGGGCGGCAGGGGGACCCACGGCCCCAAAACCGCAGTTTCTGCATCACTCAGGCACCTGCCCCACAGGAGCCACAGCTGGGGCAGCCCCAGCTCCTGCCCGTGGCCGAGGAGGGAAGGGTAATGACACAGCCTACCCCCAGGCAGGAGGCCGAGGAGGTGGGGAGAGGGCAGGCACTTGGCCGACCCTGCCAGTTCTTGGCCCCCGTGCCTTCCTCCTGCACTGTCCAGCCTGGCGCCTGCTGGACTCTGCCAGAGCCCCCCCTTCCTGGAGCAGTTCCCGCCCAGGGGCCCATGTCTCCCCCGCAGAGGGTGACTTCAGCCCGCGGGTCTGCGGCATTCCTACACAGGACCTTTCACGCCTGGCCAGGGCAGAGCACAGCCCAGAGCCTCTCCTCTAACAGCCGCCTGCAGGCACGCAGAGCAGGGGCTGGGGTGCAGTGAAGAGCGGCTTAGAGGGACCTTCCTTGCTGTGGATCGCACCGGGCTTCAGCTCTCCAGGAAAGGTCCTGGCAGAGCTGTCTGATGCTTCCTGGGCTGCAGCAGCCACCTTCTGCAGGCGAGTGGCCACATCTGGAACTCATCCCCAGCACTCCAGCGGCTGCAGGGCTGGAGCCCCTGGTCCCTCTTTGTGGTGGAGCCGGCGGAGCCTCCAGCCGGGTGGCAGGAGCCTCTGCCAGGGAGACACCCCATGATCTCAGCGCGGCCCCAGGGCTGGGACGGCCGCCCCCCTCCCGGGCCGTCCGGAGGGGATGGGCAGGGACAGGATGGTGGCTGCCTGCCAAGGGCCTGGGCTCCCCACCCAGCCTGGCATCCTTGGCGTTCCCTGCCAGCTCCCACCTGGGGATTGGCCCCTGCAGGGTCAGTTGCCTGGGGCTTTTCTCCCAGTGTTCGCCCCAAACAAATGCAGGCATTTGGAGCCCCCATGCCCGGCCTCCCCTCGTGCCATGCGACCCACTCCAACTCCAGGGAATCCCAAACTCCCCATCCCTGCTCTGACCTGTCACCCTCACCCTCAGTACTCTCCTCCCACTCATTAGTTGCCAGGACTGGGAGGGAAGGAGGCTGTCCCTGGCCCCTCAAAGACCTGGGGGCATGCAGGAGGTGGAGAGCTTCTCCCTGGGATTTGAGCCCCTTTCTGGGCTCTGCTGAGGGCAGCTGCAAGAGGCACAAGGCAGCTAAGCCCCTTGGCCACAGCCACACTGGGGGGCCAACTGCCCAGCTTGGGGAGCCTGGCCTCTGGGCAGCTGGTGAAGTGTTCAGGGTGGACCCACAGGAAGAAGGTGTCGAGGATGGCCCCAGGGCAGGGCAGGAGAGCAGCTGGCCAGCAGCTGGGCGCTACGGGAGAGTTTGCTGTAGGTGCTGTGGAGGGGACAGCATGAGGCCAGCCTGCAGGGCTGGGGACACATCCCTGCGATGGCCCAGCTCCAAGTGTGCATGTGGCACTGCTGGGGCTGATGCTGGCCCACCTGCTGGTCTGGTCCCAGTGGCAGCGACTTCCCCCGGGCATGGCCATGAGGGTGGCATGGAAGGGGGCCCAGCAGTAGAGGGAGATCCGGCCCTGGTAGGTGTCCTGGCAGTGGGCTGGCACCACCAGCACTTCCAGAGGCCCTGCAGAGCACCAGACAGCCCCTGGGATGTTGCCCCACTCCCAGCTCTCCCCTTAAGTGTGGTTTGGGATAACCCCTGGACTCTGCCCAGGATGAGGCAGGCACTGCTCGCCTCCCGCAGTCAGCCGGCCGGAGCCGCGGGGAAAGGGTGCCCCGGGGCAGCACCGCGGACGGGGGACGGACGGGGCCCCCGCCGAGGCAGGAGCCAGCCCCGTCCGCTCCCCAGCGCCGGGGCCCCCGGGGCAGGAAAGCTGCCGCCAGCAGCCGCTTCCGGCCCGGCGCCGCCACCGGGAGGCCCGGCGGTGGGGCCAGAGGGACCCGGGACCACGGCGACGGCTTGTCGGGGAGCGTGGCCACGCCGGGCTGTACCGGCGCCCGGAGGGCGTTGACACCGGGCGGGAACGGCGCTGTCCCACCAAGCGCTTCCCGCGGGACCAAGTCGGGCCCGCAATAGGGGCCGGGAGGGCCCAGGTACACCGGGAATGGGCGGGCATGGCACCGAGCCGCCACGCTTAACCCATTCCCCGCAGTCGACAGGGGTGTCCTCCAGGCTAGAACGGGTCCGCTCCGCCAGGGCAGGGCAAGCCGTGCGCCCCGGCCCCACCGGCACCGGCACCGGCGGCGGCGATGCGGGGCGGGGCCTCGGGAGGGAAGGGGCGGGGCCTAGGGACGTGAGGGGCGGGGCGGAGCCTGAGGCGGGCCCGGGGTGTGGCCTGGGGCTGCAAGGGGAGGGGCGGGGCCTGAGGGGAGACCGGGGCGGGGCCTGGGGTATGAGGAGCGGGGCCGGGCCTGGGGGTGTGAGGGTCGGGGCGGAGCCTGAGGCGGGGCGGGGCCGGGGCGGGGCGGGTTCGGGGGCGGGGACCGGGGCCTGAGGCGGGGCCGGGGCGGGGGCGTGAGGCGGGGTCGGGGGCGGGGACCGGGGGCCTGAGGCGGGGCCGGTGTAGGCCGGGGCGGGGATCGGGGCCTGAGGCGGGCCGGGGGTGGGGCCGGGGCGGGCCGGGGGTGGGGCCGGGGCGGGCCGGCGCGCGCGCAGTGTCGCGGGTGCGCGCGGCCTCCCCCTGTCGCGATGGCCGAGCAGTGAGTGCGGGCGGGGCCGGGGGGTCCCGGGGGGCAGCGGATCCCCGTGGTACCGGCCGGGCCCCGCGGGCAGGGAGTTGCGGGGCTCGGACCCGCTCCTCCGGCTCGGCGGCGCCGCCGGCCCCTCGGCTCTCTCCGGTTCTTGTTCCCGGGCGCGGGGAGCGCTCGGGCCCGGCCGGAGCGGCAGGGAGGGCGGCTGGAGTGGAGCCGCGGCGTGTCCCGGGGGAGGGTGGGGACCCCAGCAGCCCTGGAGCTCACGAGCTGCCCGGGGGGCTCGGGGGACAGGAGCCCGCGGTTCTGATCAGCACCGCCCCTCGCTGCTGTCCCGGGCCTGTCCGTGCGCTTCGGCTGTGGGTGTTCCGCAGTCAGGAGCACCGCAGAGCGACGGCGAAATTTTGCTCGGTTTAAGTCTGTGATGTATAGAGTGTGTTTCCCATCCACGGGGACGTTTTTCTAATATCGCTTGTTTTGGGGTTGAGCTCACCGTTATTTAATGTTTATTCTTTCTGTACTGTTGCAGAAAAATGGAAATTACCACTCCTCCGACATCCAAGTGTATCATGTACTGGAAAAGGAAAGTCAAGTCCGAGTACATGCGTCTGAGGCAGCTCAAGAGGTTCCAGGCGAACATGGGAGCAAAGGTACAGCCACAGCAAGGACTGGGCTGAGGTGCCCCAAAAAGGCTTCATTTCAGCTCACGGTGTCTGAGTGGTACCAGAGGGTGTCAGCAAGGTGAATTGATAAGCTGTGTTTGACTTGCAAGCTGGATCAATGGGAAGAGATGCCAGTTCTCCTCATGCTCTGTCTTGAGCTGTGTGGGCAGCAGCTGTTGCACACACCAGGACGTTGAACAAGCACTGGTGTAACTGCAGCAAGAGAGCTCATTTCCAGTTGGTTTTTACAGGATCTCCCTGCTGAGCCCTGTCAGTGCTGTGGGAGTTTTCAATGGGTTTTCTTAAATTTTGAGAACTCCTTTCTCTCCTTTCAGGCTCTCTTTGTGGCCAACTTTGCGAAGGTTCATGAAAAGACTCAGATCCTTAATGAAGACTGGAAGAAGCTTCGAGTGCAGCCAGTGCAGCTGATGAAGCCAGTCAGTGGGCATCCATTCCTCAAACAGGTGTGCAGAGGAAGAGGGGCAGCAACAGCAAGTGGGGACTGGAACCAAGCAGGGAGCTGTAGGGATATGGATGAGTTTTTGTCTGTGTTGTCCTAGGTCAGGGTCAGGCCATGCCTCACACTGGAATGGAGAAATGGACAAAAAGTACCCCCAAGGCCTTTTCCTGTGATGGAGTCCACAGGGTGGATGTGGGGCTTCTGTGTTTGTCCTGGATTCAGTTTTCCTCAGGCTGTAGCAGCCTCCCAGGGTGGTTCCTCACTGACCTTCTCTGTGTTTGTATTCCAGTGCACTGTTGAGAGCATTTTCCCAGGATTTTCCAGCCAGACACTGTTCATGAGGACGCTGAACACAGTGGCACTGGTGCCCATTATGTACTCCTGGTCCCCTCTTCAGCAGAATTTCATGGTACGTGGGAAGTGCGGGGTCTCAGTGAGGTCAGTGTCAGATTGTTACACAGTTGGGAAGTGGTTCTTCATCCCAGTTGTTTCAGGCAACATCTGCTTGAGGGATGATAGAAAGTGTTGCTTTAGTTGCTTGTTTTGTAGAATCCCACAAGGCAGCTTTGTGTCCACCCTATCTCACCCAGGTAGTCTCCTTTACACATGACTTCTTGACAGTCACCACTGCTTCATAGAATTCAAGGAGTAAATATGTTTTTTGGGGGGAGTTTGTTTGTGTTTTTTCCTAAGATTTTTATTTCCTTTCATATGAAGAGTTTTATTTCTTAGGCAGGTCCTTTCATTCATGACTGGGTTCCAATGGGATAGCACTGATGTGTCAGTGATGACACAACTGAACCTTTGCTGCGTTGTTGGCAGGTGTGAGGGACCAGAAGAGCCTTGGGCACAGCCCCATTGGGGTCACAGCTGCTTTTCTGAGTTGTGTCTGATCTCTCTTCAGGTGGAGGATGAAACAGTTCTGTGCAATATCCCTTACATGGGCGACGAGGTGAAGGAAGAAGATGAAACTTTCATTGAAGAACTTATTAACAACTATGATGGGAAAGTTCATGGAGAAGAAGGTAACCTGGGAACAACCAGCTCTGTCCACTCCAGGCCAGGTTGGATGGGGCTTGGAGCAACCTGATCTAGTGGCCTGTCCATGGCAGGGGTGGAACAAGATGAGCTTTGAGATCCCTTCCAACCCAAACCTTCCTGTGGTTCTTGTAAATAACACATCCAAGTAGTTCAGAGGTCGAAAGGTGGCAGCAGCAACCAGCTTTTCTGTGGGAGCTCTCAGAGCAGGGAAACAGGATGGTGCCAGCCATTCTCCTTTGCAAGGGCACATTCCTGCCTTTGGATGCCTCACTTCATTTTAATGCCTGGAGTGCTCTGGAGGCAGTGCTCCTGTGTGCAGGGATTCACAGGCATCCTCTGGGATGCTGAAAATGTGCTAGAGGGGGAGTAGCTCAGCAACCCTGTTCTGCTTGTTGCCTTAGCCAAGAGTTTAATCAATGAAAAATGCTGCCTGCCCCATCATAAAATTGCCCAGCGGGGAGGAAGACAGGGAAAACTGGTGTGACCTGTCCCCAGATTGCTGAAAATGATACACCACTACTGACTCTAGTGCTAAAATCCAACCTACCCCCAAAAAAAAAGAACTGAGTGAAGGGCTCTGGTGGGTAGCAGAGTACATTGGCTTGTGGTTTGCTGTGGTGAGAAATGAGAAAGGTGGTGGCACTCCCACTTCTGTGTGTTTCAGAAATGATCTCAGGGTCAGTCCTCATCAGTGATGCTGTGTTCCTCGAGCTAGTGAATGCTCTGAATCAGTACTCGGACGAGGAAGAGGAAGGACACAATGATTCTGAGGTGAAACAGGAGGATGGAAAAGAGGAGCTGCCAGTGACAAGGAAAAGAAAGCGGATTGCAGTGGAAGGTGGGTTTGGCCCACACAGAAGTGGGGATTATGTTGGTCACGTTTCCGTCCTGCCCCTCCTGAGCACTGGGCACTGCTCTCCTGCCATCACTGGGTTGTTAATGTGTCGCCAAGAGTAGTTCCAGCTTGACAAGTTCTGTAGCAGAAGGGAGATGGTTTGTTCTCACTGTCTGCTGTGGACAGGAGAAGAAATCACCATCTTAAAGTGTGGTGGGGAGTAATTGAGATGAGTAATCTGAAAACCCACTTCCTGATGAGATTAGCAGAGCTGAGTGTTATGTGAGAGGCTGTGGGATGTTTTCAAGTGCTGGTCTGGCAAGCACCTGTCAGGGAAGTGTGGGTGGATCTGTTTCTGTGGGGGCAGGGAGATGGACGTTTTCAAATCCCTTCCAGACCTGCTTTCCATGTATTAGTGTTCCTCTTCCCTCTCCTGTGCCACCTGGAGCTCTTGTTGCCTAGAGGAGGCTCTGGTTTGTGGGATTTTCATGTGTCTTTGATGACCTTCTGAATGCTGATGGGTAATTTTGTCTTTGTCCTTGATCCGTAGTGATGCGGGCGGCACAAACACCAACGCTTTTGTGGATGTAGAAAAGCATTGTCTGCAAGTTCTGCCCTGGCAAAAAAAAACAGTAATAGTGCTTAAGGAAAGTTGGTACTTCCAGAAGTACATTGTGCTGCACTGAAAGTGGCCTAGCACTGCTTCTGGAAATGCCTCAGCCTGGTTGCAGGACACAAGGTTTATCTGTTGTGCGTGGGATTACATTTCTGTCTTAAAGTACAATCCTGAGCATCTCTGGAATTTCTCTGTGCAAGAAGGAAAGACCTATCCACATCAGCTTGGCTGAAGAATTGTGTCTCCTCTTCCTTGTAGGTAACAAGAAGTGTTCCAAGAAGAGGTTCCCCAATGACATGATATTCACTGCTATTTCTTCCATGTTTCCTGAGTATGGCTTCCCAGAGGATATGAAAGAAAGGTAGAAAATCCCTGCACTGGTTGTCTGTTTCCTTCCTTAGCAAGAGTTGAAATCTTTATTTCAGAGACCATTACTGGGGTGGCTGGGCCCCAAAGCTTAGTGCCTGCAGGCTCTGTGGGCAGAGTGTTTTGAGTGGTACAAACTACAGTTTGGCCTTGAGGTACCTGGGCCAGAGCCCAATGGCCCCAGGCGGTGATTGTTCTAGGGTGACTTTATGATGCTTGTATCCCCAATCCTCTGTTCTGTATGTGCTGTATATTAAGTTCTGTACTTTTAAAATGGTTCTGGGAGCAAAGGGGGAGAAAGAAGCAGCAGCAGTTTGTTTTGAGAAAACTGCCTGACTCCCACATGTCTTTGCTGCGGCGTTGGTCTGAGGCACAGACAGTGGTGGGACAGAGATCTCCTGTGCTCTGAGTTAGTTTGAGCTAGCTGAGGCAGAGAAGTAGGCATGTAAAGCTGTCACAACTGGAGAAAGCCGTCACAGCTGGGGAAAGCACCTCCCTGGGTGTTTGTGTTTGCCCACAGGTACCGGGAGCTGACGGAGGTGTCAGACCCCAACGTGCTGCCGCCGCAGTGCACGCCCAACATCGACGGGCCGTGCGCCAAGTCGGTGCAGCGGGAGCAGTCCCTGCACTCTTTCCACACCCTCTTCTGCCGCCGCTGCTTCAAATACGACTGCTTCCTGCATCGTAAGTGCCGCCTCAGCCGGACGCTTCCCTAGAGCCCTTTCTCCTCAGTTTTCCTCTGCACGCCTTGCTTAGTCTGTGCTGGAGTCTCTGGAGGGTGGTGCCTGCTGAGTTTGCAGCGGGGCCTTAGGAGCTGCCAGGTGCCCAGAAGCCTTTTGTACGGACGGCTCGGCTCTTTGCTCCCGCGGACGGCGGACCCGACGAGCGTGGCCGTCCCCTCGCCGCGCTCAGCACGCCGCCTCCCAGCTCCCGGCAGTTGGTGCGGTAGTCCTGCCGCCACCAGACTTTGCTCTTGCTTTGCAGAAGCTCGTCAGTGAAAGGCATGAATGTTTCACTGCCAAAGTCTGGACGTGCCCCCTGTGTTTTGTTGCCTCCCTGGAACTTGCAGCTTCGTCTTAGTCATGTTCCTGCAGTCGGTCCTGCCAAAGCCTTTTGGATGCTGATTAGCTGCTGGACCTGCTGTTCTCCAGGTCTAAGGGCTTCTTTGGGAAGTCACAGGACTTTTTTCAGTGAATTATTTATTAAAAGATATAATATTAATATGATGTGGTCTTTTTGTTTCAGTGTGAAAGCAGATCCTTTTCCTATGGCCTCTCCTTCCCAAGCTGCTTTAGCCCTTTTGTGGGTTGGAACAGGGTTACCCTGTGGGTCTGGTCACCTCAGGCCCCACTGCCAGGGGAACCCTCAGGCACAGGCTTCTGCTTCCTGTCCCTTGCAGAGTGGGGGGAGACTCTTGGAGAATGCTAACAGTAAAGATAACTGTTACTTTTTCAGCTTTTCATGCTACTCCTAATGTGTACAAACGAAAGAATAGAGAGACCAAGATTGAGCCAGATCCTTGCGGCGCGGACTGTTTCCTCTGGCTGGTATGTTTCTGTGTCACTGCTTTAGAAACCATGAGAGAAGTGCCCTGGCCAGCTCTGCTCTGCAGAACCCTGTGGATCTTTTTCACAACTTGGATGATTTTTTTCAGAATTAGTTCTGGTCCTTGTTGGATTCAGAGGGCATGAATGCAAATGCAGACCTAACCAGATGCATATTATAGTAGATCTCCAACAAAGCTTAATTCCAGAGCTAGCAGATGGGAAATTGTGTGACAGGTGATTTCTCTGGGCTCAGTGCAGTGCTAGAGAAATTAGGCCCGTGTTAAAAAGGAGCAGAGCGAGAAGCCAGGAGGATCCAGAGGAGTGGGCTGGGGGTTCAGGGCCAGGGACCCTCTGCTGACGGGGCAGCAGTGCCAAAGGGAACAAAGTGGGAACCTGCAAGACAAGCAGCTGGCAGGGTTTGGCACTTGCTGAAGGGACCACGTGGCCAGCCGCTTCCACCTGCTCTCGGTGGTGGCAGGACAGGGCTTGTCCCGGGGCCTGTGGAAAAGCCTTCCTGCATTCCCTGGTCATCTGCCACCTGTCTTGTCTTCTGCTCTGCTTGCAGGAAGGAGCCAAGGAGTTTGCTGCACTGCACAACCCCCGGTCCAAGTGCTCTGGCCGCCGCCGCCGGCGGCACCACGTGGTGAGCGCGTCCTGCTCCAACACCCCGGCACTCACTGAGACCAGGGAGGGCGACAGCGACCGGGACACGGGCAACGAGTGGGCCTCTAGCTCCTCGGGTATGGTGCCAGTCCTGAGACAACCCACTCCTCCCTGTCTGGGCAGTGAGGGCAGGCAGCTCCTCGCAGCTGGAGTTCTCCCAGGCTCTCCCCTCTGCTTCCTGCACAGCTGGAGAATTTGGACTTAGCAGTCAGTGTTCCCAACAAACCTGAGGGACTCCAGCCCTGCCCTTGCTGCTGTGGGATTCAGTGTCCTCTCCCAGGAAGGAGGAATGTTGCTAGGCAAAGCTAGAGCTTTGCTGGGACCTGCAAAACCTAGAGCAAGCCCTTGGCTCCTGAGCACTGTGCCTGGCCTGAAGCAGAAGTGTGTGGCTGGCAGTGCAGTGCAGGGTTGCAGGGCACTATGGGGGGACCACTGCCCCCCAAAACCATGATGGCCAAGTGCCTTCTTCCAGGTTGTGTTTGGCTTAACATCTGCCTTTCCTGCCAGAGGCCAACTCCCGCTGCCAAACCCCCACTAAGCAGAAGCTGAGCCCGGCCTCCTCCCAGCTGTTTGCGGTGGAGACGCCGCAGGAGCCTGTGGAGTGGACAGGAGCTGAGGAGTCACTCTTCCGTGTCTTCCATGGCACCTACTTCAACAACTTCTGCTCAATTGCCAGGCTGCTGGGGACAAAGACCTGCAAGCAGGTGGGTGCCCAGAGCAGGCAGTGCAGCAGCAAGAGAGGGGCCAGGGTCAGAACCACTTCCTGTTTGCTTTATTTCTCTGCCACAAACCTCCCTGAGGAAGGTGCCACATCAGTGCTTTTGGAGTTCAGGGTGTTACTCTGCAGCAGTGCTGCTGTTGGCAGAGTGAGCCCTGTGTGCTGGTATTGTGGGTTCTCTGCCATGTACAGTGTCACAGCCAGGTGTGTGAGCACTCGATTTCCAGGCAGGAGAAGGCCATAGGCAGGAAAATGGGGCAGAGCTGCTGCTCTCTGGGCCCAGGCCTGGGAGCCTTGCTGTGCTTACTCACACTCTCCTTATGCTTTTGATAAAACAACTTGAGTGCACTGAACTTGTTTTTTACTTTTTGCTTGTGTTCTTTTTGGTAGGTCTTTCAGTTTGCAGTGAAGGAATCGCTTATAACAAAACTGCCAACAAATGAGTTAATGAATCCATCCCAGAAGAAGAAAAGGAAGCACAGGCAAGTGTTGGACAAGCTTGTTTTGTTCTTAAAATGCAACCAGATCCTCTGCTTTTTGTGCCAGCGCATTCCTGGTAATCCCCATCTGGCTCCCATCTGTGCGCACGTCCTGCTGTCACATGGGGCTGCTGCTGCTGCTGCTGCTGGGCGCTGGCCCTGGCCCAGCTCCAGGGCTGCTGCTCTGCCTGGGGGCTCAGTGGCCCTGCAGCCCCAGGCTCAGCTCGAGGATAGGGCAGCACTGGCTGCTGGTTCTGGTGCCACTTCCCTAACAGCAGCCTCAGCCTCAGCTCCCTGACTTGTAACCCACTTAGTTTGTTGATCCAAATGTGTCCAGTCTTATTCTGGCTCTGGTGTTTGGCTTAAAGAGCTTCTGCTGCAGCTGCATCACTCTCATCTCTCTCCATTTTATGGTGGCTGCTGATCATTAATGTATGAAC
The DNA here is from genome assembly GCA_017589585.1 of Phylloscopus whistleri. Lineage (NCBI taxonomy): Eukaryota > Metazoa > Chordata > Aves > Passeriformes > Phylloscopidae > Phylloscopus > Phylloscopus whistleri. Next base: position 870,654 of record JADMLD010001154.1, on the reverse strand, counting down.
CTGCCAGGCCCATCTCTGCTGTGCTGGCTGCTGGTGCTGAGCAGCGCTGGCCGGCTCTCCCTGATGGTTATCACATCCCCTCAACCTTCTCTGCTCCTTTTCCAGGCTGTGGGCTGCACACTGCAGGAAGATCCAGCTGAAGAAAGGTAGCGTTGGCTGTGGCTGTGTCATGGGAGGTTTGCAAGGGTTGAGTTCCCCAGCTCTGACTGCTGCAGCAGGATGGCCGTGTCCTGCTCACCAGCCCAGCAGGTCCAGCAACGTGGAGGGGAGTAACTGCCCCTGGCCAGGCTCCTTGGGATGCCAGGGCCATCGTGGCCATGCTGAGGCTGCATGTGTGGGGTTTGCTGCAGCCAGGGGAGGCTGAGGGCTGGTGTGCAGCCCTGCTGTGGACTGGGATGTGTCCAGTGAGCACAGCCATGTGTGTGCCTGTGGGAGCTGGGTGCTGCCAGGCTCCATGCCCAATGCAGGCAGGTGGGCAGCTTGCACCTCCTCGGCTCCAGCACCCTGCACTTGCTGCTTTGAAAAGGTTCCTGCAATGTGCAGCTTCCAGTTTTGGCATTTCTCTTCTTCTTCTAGATAATTCACCGACCCAGGTGTACAACTACCAGCCCTGTGACCACCCCGAGCATCCCTGTGACAGCTCCTGCCCTTGCATAATGACTCAGAATTTCTGTGAGAAGTTCTGCCAGTGCAACCCTGACTGTAAGAAGAGGTCAAGGACTTTTGGGCAGGAAAGCAGCCAGCTCTCCTGGCACAGAGCACAGGGAGGGTGCAGAGCTGGGGCTTGCTGGGGGCCTACTTTATTCCTGCACTTGCTGCTCTGTCCATCCACAGCAGTTCTGTTAGCAGCCTGCTAAAGTCCAAAAGGAAATGGTTCTGTGCTGCCAGGCAGCTGTTGGCAGCTGAGAGACACTCCTGTTAGTGCTCATCCCTGGGTATCCTGTGGGTGTTGCTGCTGGTCCCCTGTGAGCAGGATGTGCCTCCAGCAGTGAGGGTGGGCATTGGGTCACTGCTCTGCCATGTTTGTCTTTCCTGTCTGGGCTTCCATTCCCAGCTCTGCAATGGAGAAAACAGCCAGGCTTTATTCTGTCCCTGCCCAAGGCCTGCCAGGGCAAGATCTGGCTGGGGAGGAGCAGTTGGGGCAGAGACCCTGCGTGCCCCCCCAGACCTCCCAGTGCAAACCCACGGTGTGTGTTGCTGCAGGTCAGAACCGCTTCCCAGGCTGCCGCTGTAAGACCCAGTGCAACACCAAGCAGTGCCCCTGCTACCTGGCAGTGCGGGAGTGTGACCCAGACCTCTGCCTCACCTGTGGGGCTTCAGAGCACTGGGACTGCAAGGTGGTCTCCTGCAAGAACTGCAGCATCCAGCGAGGCCTCAAAAAGGTATTGACAGCAGTGTGGCAGGGGCTGCCTCAGGGCAGAGCTGACACACAGCTGCTGCTGCTGCTGCTGTGTGTGTGGGGGGAACAACTTCCCTGCAGCCCCCAGAGTGCCAGAGTCTGGAAAAGAAGCTGCTCTGCTCTGGGCCTCTGCAGCACTTACTCTGGAGTAGGGATTGTGGATGTGAAAATCAGGAGATGGGAGCTACATGAGGAATGGTGCGAGCAATGGAGTGTATAAAGTGACTCTAGAGAAAGATCTAGTTTTGAATTCTGCTGGTCAGAGCAAGGAATTGCACATTTAAAAAAAGGGAAATTCAGAGAAGGTGCAAATTAGTGTGTGTCAGGTCCTGTGCAGCTCCATGTAATGGTGCAAGTCTGTAGGGATCTGTGTGTCACCATAACAAGGGGATGCTGGGTGGACACTGGCTCTGTTCTGCCCCATGATCTGTGTGCTGTGATGTGCTGTACCTGCTTACTCTCCCCATTTCCTTTCATTTTGGTTCCAGCATTTGTTGTTGGCCCCATCAGACGTGGCTGGCTGGGGGACATTCATCAAGGAGGCTGTGCAGAAGAACGAGTTCATCTCTGAGTACTGTGGGGAGGTCAGTGCTGCTGCCTGGTCCTGGGGCTGCTGGCCAGGCACACGGGGGCTGTGTGTGGTGGGAGAGCTTCCTTTGGCTGCAGGGTCAGCTGCCTTCCCTGGCTGGGCCGTGCCCATGGGCTCGCTCTGACCAGGTTTGGAGATCAAGCCTTGTGCTGTCTGGGGACACATCTCAGTACCTGTGGCCTCCACTGTGGAGAAGCGTGTTGTGTGTATGCTGCTGCCTGAGAGCCCTGCTCTGGCTCTGCCCCATCCCTGGGAACCCTGGCAAGCTGCTGCCCATGAGGTGGGAGGGAGAGGACAGTGTTTCCAGCAGGCAGGTGAGCACCTGGCTCAGCCCTCAGCTGCTGAGTCTCTCAAGGTGATCTCCCTCTGCAGCTCATTTCACAGGATGAGGCTGACAGGCGAGGAAAGGTCTACGACAAGTACATGTCCAGCTTCCTCTTCAACCTGAACAACGGTAACTTCCTGAGGTTGCCAGGGGTGGAGAGGCCAGGGCTGCTGGCCAAGTGGGCAGGCTCAGCCCACCTTTTGCCTGGGTGACAGGCCTGGCCTTACACCATGGTTTCCCTCTTGTTTATTTAAATAGATTTTGTTGTTGACGCCACTCGCAAAGGAAATAAAATCCGCTTTGCCAACCACTCGGTGAACCCCAATTGCTATGCCAAAGGTGAGGTCCCCCTGCCCAGCTGGGCCAGGCAGGACATGGTGCTGCAAGAGCTCTGGCCCAAGCTGGGGCTGCACATCTCTGATGCTGTATCTCTGATGCTGTTATCTCTGATGCTGTTATCTCTGATGCTGTATCTATCATGCTATATCTCTGATGCTGTATCTCTGATGCTGTATCATCTCTGGTTGCAGTTGTGATGGTGAACGGAGACCACCGGATTGGCATCTTTGCCAAGAGAGCCATCCAGGCAGGAGAGGAGCTCTTCTTTGACTACAGGTACCTCGGCCAGCAGGGACCTTGGGCTGCAGGGTTGACCCCACCCTCTCTGCAGGTTTGTGGGGAGCAGGGAAGGTCACTGCTGCAGCCATGACTTGCTGTCCTGTAGGTACAGCCAGGCAGATGCCCTCAAGTATGTGGGCATAGAGCGGGAGACGGACATCATCTGAGCTCCGGGGTGGTTCTGGCACACCTTGCTGCTGCACCTTGTAAGCAATGCCATGTTTGCTTCACGCTGACATGACTGCTGCTGTTCCTGCTGCTGTGTGTGTCACAAGTGCTACTTTCCATCCAGACACCAGAGAGACTCGGGACAGGAGTGTAAGCAGCCCCTGGGCCATGTGGCTGTCCCAGGGTGGTATCCCCTCTGCCCCAGCTGGCTGGGGATGGGAGAGCAGCACTATGCAACATGGTATTTTGAGTAGGGGGTGCCACTGAGCTGGGTAGAGGACAATGTTACAGTCACTGCCTGTTGTGACCCAGGGCAGGCTTCTCAGAAACCTGCCTTGGGCTTTGTGACCTCCTGGCCCTGGGAATAAAGGGGAAATATTCTCTGGCAGGGTGAGGTTTAGCCTTGGCACCCCATGCAAAAAGGAAAGAAAAATGCACTTTAAACTAATCCTCAGCTGATGGCTGGGCCTTCTATTTTGGGGTGGAGGGACTGCAGGCATCCCAGGTGTCTTGCATCCATCAGCACCTTTGCTGGGATGTTGCTCCAGGCCTGGGACAGGGCAGGTTGGATGTGGCCTGGGATGACCTGAAGGTTGGGGCTGTCCCCTGAGAGCCACATACACCATCAGCCTCCTGCCTGGCCTGGTGCTGGGTGCTGGGCTGTGCTCCCAGTGTCCAGGGCTGGCTTCCCAGGATGACATGAGGAGCCTGGCTGAGCCCTGACCTGGCTCCAGGGCCCCAGCCTGCTCCCAGCTGTTTAGTCCAGGAACACACAGAGGTGCTGGGTTTGCCTGGGAGCCAAGCCCTCCCTGGCCCAGCCCTCACCATGCTTTCCCAGTGCCCTGCCATGGCAGGCCAGGCTGGCTGTCCTTCCTGTTGTCCATGATGGTCCCTTGGAGCTTGGAGGTGTTTAGGTCTGTCTGGAGCAGTGCTTGTATCCCAGCACCTGCCTGAGCCTTGCTCCCTGCCACCTCCATCCACCCAGCTCCTGCCAACCCTGCGCTTGCCTAAGCGTCTTCTGCCACTTCGGCCATATCTGCACTATGCCAGGCTTGTGTCTGTGGTTTGTTGACAGTGAATAATAGTAATAATAATGCACTTTAAATAACATGGCTTGTAGCCTTTGTCATAATAAAGTGGTAGCAAAGACTCTCCCCTGATTGCTGGCCTCTGTTACCCTGTGCAGCAGCCTGGCCCCAGACTGTCCCCAGTGTGGCTCCCAGGGTCCAGGGGGAATCACAAGTGACCCAGTCCTGCCAGCTGCCTGGATCACACTGGCTCAGGGTGGGAAGGAGGCAGAGAAGTGTGGTGGGGAGAGCAGGATGTGGTGTGTGTGTGCAGCAGCAGCTGAGCTGCCTCTAGCCCAGACCCATTACATGCTGCATCTCGCTCTGGAACCAGGAATTACTGTTGTCAATGTGGTGCCTCCCTTGGTGCAGGCTGAGCCAGCGTGGGAGGAGAGGATCTGCCCAGGCTGCCGAGGTGAAGGCTGGGGAGTGTCAAACGCCATCATTCTGCCTTTATTTGATTATCTTCACATCTCATTCAAAAGAACAGACTTTTTTAAAAATAAAGTGCCCAGTGGAGCCAGGCCTTTGGGTAGATAAATGCATATCTGTAACATTGTCTTACCACAACACAGCAAGTGAACAGGAGCTTTCCCTGGGCTGGAGGTAATCAGCAGGACTGGCACTTCGTACAGAGAAGTAGCAAACTACAGACCACGTTACCAGGACACGCGGGGCCGTCACGCCCGCGGGAGCTTCCCTTTGGTTTTTTATACAAACCGATAGAATAAAAAAACCAGTGTAGTAGAATTATCCAGCAACAAAAAAAACCAAATGGTAGAAAGGATCCGTGTACCTGATCTTATGAAAAAGCAGCATCTCAGCAAGGTGCGGTGGCGGCATGCCAGTGGAGTATTGCTCGGCAAGCCCGGCTGTGCGGGGCCGGTGCTCGTGGCTCTGCGCGGCGCTGGCGAAGCGAGCGAAGCAGCGGGGCAGCTACGCGGGCAGCACTAAAGGGCGGGGTGCCCTCGGCCTGAGCGAGGGTGAGCGCCGGGCCTGGGGCTCCCCGACAGAGGCCAGGCAGGATCTGGCTGCTGTAGAGGCGGCAGCAGCAGCCTGCCTCCGGCGTGGGGGCTGTCGGCGTGTCCGGGTCGAGCGAGGCTGGGGCTCGGCGGATCGTGGCCGCGCTCCGGGGGCCGGTCGGTGGCGGCCGTGGGGAGGAGGTGGCGGCCGGTCCGGTCCGGTCCGGTCCGGTCCGGTCCGGTCCGGTCCGGTCCGTCTGAAGGCGGGTGTTGGCAGTTCAGGTGTGCTCGGCCTTTTGGTCCCGCGACGCTCGCTCGTTCCCGGGCGGCTCCCGGGGCTGCGGGGGCTGTGAGCCCGTCCCACCCCCGGCCCCGCTAGTCCCCTCTCGGCTCCTCCAGGATCTGGGGCAGGTTCTGTTCCTTGCGTGCCGACGGTGGTTTGGCAGCACCGCCGTAATCCTGGATGGCCTTGGGCTCGTTGGTGTGGTAAGAGCCCTTGTAGCGGTGGTGGTAGAAGTAGAGCAGCACCAGCAGCCCTGCCAGCAGCAGGAGCAGGAAGATCACGACTGCGGGGAGGAGAGACGGCCGTGAGGGATTGGGGAGGGGCCGCAGGGCCGTGCCAGTGTGGAATATCAGCCAGAGGCTTCACTTACACCCAATGATGATCCCAATCCAGCCGTCGTCGTGCACGTGGGGAAACTCTGCAGAGACAGAGCAGGCAGCTGAGACCAGGCTGCAGCAAGGAGCTTCCTTTCTGCAGCTGGTGCTTGACGAGGGCTCCATCCCCACCAGGGTCCCACCACAGCACCCACCTGTGGCCATGTACCAGGGGTCCATCTCAGGAGGGATAAGGATGGTGCTGAGGGGGAGCATTGAGGCACAGCTTGACTCCACCAGTTCCCCCCGGATGCTGTAGGGCCGGAGGGGACTGGTGGGGTGGAAGATGGCTTTGAGGGGCACGAGGGTATTGAATTTCACGCCTGAGAGGCAGCCTGAGAAGCCAGGTGTGTTGTAGCGCTGGATCTCGGGGTCAATCACGCCAGTCTCTGTGGGGCCACAGAAGGAGATTACTCATCCCTCTTGGAGGGCAAGGGCCATGCTGTGCAGAGGAGACACTGGAGACCCCAGCATGGGACCCCAGCTGAGGGCAGGACCCAGCTCACCCATCACACGACCCAGGTACAGGTTTTTGGGCGAGTCCAGCTTGCTGTCCACAAACAGGGAAAACTGCTGCTCCATGATGGGGAGATAGTCCACCTGGGATTTAGGTGCAACAGCATCAGTGCCCACAGAGCCACCCTGCCCCCTTCCCAGCCTGACCTGAAGCCCCCAGGCCCCACTGGGAGGGTGCCCCAGCCCGAACCTGGGTGTACAGTGTGCGGTGCAGGCGGGTGATGTTGACACGGTGGGGCCGCCCGTCTGTCACTGGCTTGTTGGTGAGAGGGAAGACGTAGGGGCTGGTGCCCAGCTGGTAGCGCAGCTGTAGGCTCCCTGTGGGCAGCACAGGGCTCTCAGCAGGGCTGGACCTCTCAGTGGACACATCCAGCCCATCCCTAGGGTTGGAAAGTGGCATCCACAGAGAGGAGCATCCTGTGCAGCCCCAGCACCAGATAGGTGGCCCTGCCCTCACCATCATCCTTGATGAGCACGGCCAAATAGTCCTTGACGAAGGTGCTGACGTAGAGCAGCACGGCAGGCGCTGAGGTGGTGCTGAAGCTGAAGCTGACCTCCTCGCTGGTGAGGTTGTAGCCGGGCAGCGGCTGCCAGGGGCTGCTCACGATGCTGGCGAACTCGCGGGCGGCGTACAGCGACATGGGCAGGATGTTGTAGCGCACCCAGGTGCCCTCCTCGAAGTACCCACCGATGTCTGTGAGAGACGGGGTGAGGGGAGCGCCGCCGGCTGCTCGGCCCCTCCCACCCCGCGGAGCACAGCCGCTCACCGTGGTTGCAGAAGGGCCCGGTGAAGGCGGAGATGCTGCAGTTGCAGGTGTAGTGGCTGTAGCGCTCCACGCAGATCCCCCCGTTCTGGCAGGGCACCGGCGGGTCCTGGCAGTAGCCGGTGCAGTTGACCCGCACGCCTTCCGTCTCGTTGGCCTTGCCCTCCAGGTTGAGTGTCACCCCGTTCATCCGCAGCGCCCGCAGGCACCCCAGGAACGGGCGCATCTTGTGCTCTGCTGCGCCTGCAGCGGGGCCGAGACTGAGCGCCCTGTGGCACCTGGGGACCTGGGGGTGCAGGGGCATGGCCAGGGGCTCTCACCGACATAGAGGGGCCGGTCGAACTCCAGGCGGACGAAGCTCTGTGGGGGGAATGGCCGCACCACCCAGGGCAGCTTGTCCACCCGCAGCCGCGCCAGCTTGACGTTGAGCTCAGCCTTCACCTGGTGCCACTCGTCGTCGTTCCAGGGCACCACCGACCGCACCGTCAGGTTCTCGTCCCCGTTCCCAATGTCAAATATAAAGGCCAAGTCCCTAGTGGCTGCAAGGACATGATGCTGAGAAGAGGCCCCAGCCCTTCTGCCCCCAACAACCCTGCGCCCTCTGCCCCCCCGTACTGTTGAGCTCAATGCGGATGTAGTTCCGGTAGCCTGGGTTCTCCAGGAAGACTCCAGACTGGGCAGTGGTCTTGAAGTAGAAGGAGATGTCGAGGCTGTGGTTGGCCTGGAAGGTGGGGAAGATCAGGGCTGTGCCCCTGTTGAAGGAGACGGTGTTCCAGGTGTTGCCTGCGGGGAACAGGAGGGGCAGTGAGGGATGAGCAGCGTCCCTCCACGTGTGACACCACAGGAGGCATAGGCACTATGCAGGCAGGGGATGTTCTGTGGGGCCGGTCACTTACGGTCTCCATAGCACCGTAGGGGCCCCAGCACAAACTGGGCTTCAGAGCCAGTGCGGTTGGTGTCTCCAACTACAACCTGGGTGACTGGCAGGTGGTCCACAAAGGTCAGCAGACCCTTGTCTGTTCTCCTGCAAATATCAGTGCATCAGAGGGACTACGAGGTGTTTCCATCCCTTTGCCAACCCAGAGCCCTGTTATTCCCATCTGAGTGTCCCAGAGTCTGTGCCCCCCATGACTGCAGCCCCCACCCCACAGCTGCTGTTCCACTCACCAGATTGCATGGTCGGCATCGCAGTTGCAGAAGTACTGGGGGTCAGCACAGTTCTTGTCCAGCCCGCAGGCGCAGCGCTGGATGCCCGGTCGTGAGCCCCCCCAGTAGTAATGCCGCTCATCATTCCGACCCATCCAGAAGCTGAAGGGCAGCCCGGCTGCAGGCACAGAGCAGGGTCAGGACACGGCCCCATGTCGTGGCCACGCAGCACCACCCCCTTCTCTCGGCACTCACAGGGGGTGTTGAGCAGGCGGGAGTTGTAGCAGTGGAGCTCAATGCGCTGCTCGCAGTACTCAGAGGCGTTGGCCAGGGCTGACACCTCGGCCCAGGAGGCGTTCCAGTACTCCACAGCCCCCAGGTAGGGCTGGTCCACGCTGGAGCCCGTCACCCGCGTGGCGTAGTGACGGTTGTGCCGGATGATGGTCCATGCTCGGTCCTCTGCAGTGAAAGGGGAGCTTTAGGACTTGACCCCTAGGACACCCTCACTCCCTCTATCCTGTTCCAGCTCCAATATGCAGGCAAGGACTGGTTCCCAGGGGCACCAGAGGTCCCCTCTGCCCTCCTGCTATCCCCACCTCGGATGTCACAGTACACCGTGAAGGGCTTGAGCGGCCCACTGCCATCTGGGTCGATGGTGTAGTTGCCAGAGGTCTTCCCGCTGACCCGGTAAGCATCACATGTTTCCTTGTAAAGGGCTGGAAGAGAAGAATGGGGTGGAGGTCAGTGCAAGGGAGGCATCAGGCAGGAGTAGGGGCTGCAGGTGCCCCTGCTGGCCCTGACCCATGAGGCTCCAGGCTCACATTTGTGGCAGGTCTCCCCCTTGTACCCCGTCAGGTCGCAGATGCACATGAAGTCATCCCAGGATTGGATACAGCGGCTGTCATGCTCACACAGGTTGGGGGTGCACCTGAGGGCACAGAGGGCTCCTGTCCCAGCACCAACACAACCTCCCAGTGCCCCCCACTCCCAGGCAGCACCCTTGTCCCGGTCAATACCTGTCTGTGATCCCACAGACGTTGAAGAACACGTTATGGTACTGCGCCAGCCGGTACTGTGCCAGCAGCTCCACATCCACGGGCTGCATATCTACATTCAGCATCTGCAGGCAGCCGTGGAAAGCTGTCTGGTTTGACCGGCAGCCAGTGACTGAGGCCGGCTTGGGGCAGCCTGCAAGACAGATGGGGGTGAGCAGCCCTCAGGCACCCATTGCCCCGGGCCCCACCCTGCTGCCCACCTCCAAAGAAGTACAGGCTGCCAGTGCGTAGCTGGAAGGGGTGCATCACCCGAAACTCGGAACCATCATCATCGTCAATGGTCACCACCGCTGAGCCGTCCCGTGCCACTAGCTGCACCGAGTGCCAGAAGCCGTCGTTCAGGCGATACCCTGTGCGGAGAGGAAGGTGCATGGAGACGCTCCACTGCCAGACCGACCCCCAGCCCCATGCTGGCTCCCCAGCCCACCTGCGGCAAACTCCAGCTTTTTCTTGCCGGTCTGGGCGATGGAGACATTGATCTGCCCATCACTCAGCACCATCTCGAGGGAGCCCAGGTTGTCAGCAAAGCCGGTGTAGAGCAGGAGGCCAGCGGTGTCCCAGGAGCGGAAGCGGAAGCTGACAGCCAGGCGGTTTCTCCGGGGGATCCCCGGCACCCGCACGTAGTTGTTGATGCCAGCGAAGGTGATGGGGGTGGTCAGCTGGTCCTGGCAGTAGTGGCCCACGTTGCCCTGGGAGTGACCATGGGAGGGATGAGGAAAGGAATGTTCCCATAGAGGGGAGGCCCTCTCATCCCCGCAGTTCTGGCCTCAATCATCCCCGATTGATCTCAATGCCTGGCAGAGCCGGGCGGGTGCCCCAGGCCAGGGACAACCTTGCACGGTCAATCCGGTGCCGCTTGGCTGAGCACGGCAGCTGCCCGGCCCCACGTCACCCCGCAGCGGGCAGGGAGCCTTGCCCCAGGGAAGGGGTCACCCCACAGCGGGGCTAAGGACACCCAGGAAAGGAGTTCCCCCAAAGCAGGGAGAAGGGACCACCCCCCAGGCTGGACCTCAAAGCGAATGTTGGGCCGCCGGTGCCGGGCCAGGTCGGCGATGTTGACCCCGTTGAACATGATGTTCTCCACACAGCCCCGGAAGTTCTGCCGGTAGAGGAGGTGCTGCTTGTCGTGGTCGATCACCCCCCCAAAGAACACCTGCGAGGCAGAGGGAGGGCGTCATCCCCACTCTGGAGGACACCACAGGTCAACATCCCGGCAGCCCCCTGCCCAGTGCACCCACCTCGGTTTCGAGGTCAAGCTGGTCGAAGGTGCCACGGCAGCGGAAGCGCTTGACCTCCCCGTCCAGCGTCAGGTTGACGTAGTGGCCGAGACGCTCAATGTGCAACGAGTGCCAGTGCTGGTCGTCCAGGAGGCTGCCCACGGCCACCGTTGTGTGGCCCTCACTGGCGTGCAGTGGGCTGCTGCCTGGGGAGGACCAGCATCAGCCGGTGGCCCCCTGGCCCCATGCCCCTGGCCCCTGGCCCCAGCTCACCTAAGCTGATGTGCAGGAGGAGCTGGGCCTGTTTGAGCTCCACGGTGATGTAGTCACCCTGTGAGCCCTCCCCGTGCATCAGCACCCCATCTTGCTCCAGCGTCTTGAAGTTGAAGGAGATGTCATCCTCGAAGGTACTGACCCTCTTGGCTCGGAAACGGTAGGAGATGGCATCATCCCCATCAAAGTAGAGCACGTGGGACCCTGGGGAGAGCAGAGCAGAGCAGCCCCACCCATGTCACTGCCTGCAGCAGCAGGTGCCCTGGCATGGAGAACACAGCCTTCTGCTATGGTCTCTGCCATGGCTGCAGGCTGTTTGGGCACAACCCCCTCTGAGAGAGTTTTCCAGGTGTGCCAGAGCCAGCATCCTGCCCCTGGCCAGGTACTCACGGTAGGGGCAGCCGTAGAGGCCCAGGCGCAGTCCAATCTTCCCGCGTGGGTTCCAGGCCACGGGAATGATCCGAATGTACCGTGCAAGGATGGGGTAGTGCAGGTCGTGCCTCACCACCCCGCTCTCATTCACGTTCCCAAAGAATGTCTGGGGATGAAGGGTCACTGTCAACACCTTGCTCCGGGACAGGGGTCTCTATTCCTCTCAGAGAGCCCCCTCCCACAGTGTACCCCGGGCTCGCCCCTACCCAGTTGCTGCCCTGCTGGAAGAAGGGTTTCCAGCTGGTAGGGTGGTCTCCGTAGAGCACAATGTAGCGTGTGAGCCAGTCGTAGGTGTTGAAGGTTCCCTGCGTGGCCACCGCATTGATCCGGTGCTTTTGCATCAGGTCGATCTGGAGCCAGGGCTGCTTGTCCCGGGGGTCGGGGGACCAGCCGCTGGTGCCTGCGGGGGGAGCAGCTCAGCGGCTCGGCTGCCGACTGAGCGGCGGCTGCTTGCTCGGCCCCACCGCAGCTCCCGATTGGAGCCCTCAACCCCGCCAGAGGCAAAACCCGGCCAGGGACACCCCCTGCCCACCTCCCCTGCCCCGCCTGCATCCCAGCTCCACGGGGGGACGGACTCACTGTGCAGACGGGCGAAGCTGGCCGAATAGAAGATGTTGTATCTGGAGGAGGCACCGATGGAGTAGGAGTAAAGGGGAGCAACGAGCTCATCATAGCAGGGTCCTGAGGAGAGAATGGAGTTGGGGGCGGCCTCGGAGCGCTGAGCTGGGCAGTGTCCCTGTGGGAGCTCCCCAGCCCTGCGGACCCTGGGGACCCCGCGGCTCCCGCGGGCCGGCGGAGCGGCGGGCCCGCTCTGCTCTCCCCTCCCACTGCAGCGGAACTGACACACCTCTGCGGGCCCCGGCGCCGGCACCAGCCGCCTCCGCACTGACGTGGGCGACGGGACCCCCGCTCTGCCCCGCCCCGGCGGGGAACGATCCCGCGTGGGATCCCGGGGGATCCCGTGCAAACCCTGGCGCCACCGGCAAAAGACCCTCCGGAGGGGCCGGGGTCCCGAACCCTTTTCAGGGTCCGCTGCCGGGTCGGACGGAACCCGGGGAGCGCAGGAACATCCCCAGCTCTCACTGTAGGAACTGAACTGCATCAACCCCCAGTCCACCGCCCTCGAATCTTCCATCCCCTGTACCACCGCACCCCGCCTCGATGCCCCTTCGCCCCGGCCCCGGGAAACAGTCCCCGGCCGCCGGCTCAGGGGGCCACGGGGAGCTGCCTGGTGCGGTCAGGGCGTCGCCGATTCCCTTTCCCGAGCGGCTGCCCGCAGCCCCGGTTCCGGGCCGGGCCCGGTGCGGCCCCGCGGAGGGGCGAGCCCAGCGGGTGGCAGCGCTGGCCGAGGTGCTGGCGGAGCCCGGCCGGTCCCGCGGGGCGGCCCCGCTCTCCTCGGCATTCCGGGGCATCCCGGATTCTCGGGGCGTCCCGGTTGTCCCGGGTCCCCAGAGGCTGCGGCCGGGCGCGGGGCCGCCGCCGGCGGGGGGGCTGCGGCGGGGCCGCCCCGGGCGGGGCGCGGTCGGGGAGAGAACTCGGACGCCCGTGTCCGGCGGTGACCTTGGGAACGATGCGAACAGGGCCAGCGGAGGACACCGAGGGATGCCAGGGGATGCCCGGGGAAGAAGGGGGGGGATGCCCGAGAGAACGGAGGATGCGGGGACTGCTCGGGGATGCGGGGACGGGGCGGCGGGCGCGGTCCCGCAGTGCGGAGCGGCCGCTGCCGGGACTGCGGCCCCACTTACGTGCGAGGCAGCCGGGACCGGGGCACAGGAAGCCGGCGCAGGCGGCGAGCAGGAGCCCGAGGAGGCGGCGGGCGCCCATGCTGAGCGCCCCGAGCGCCCTCGGCGCCGCCGCTCCCGGTGCTGCAGCCGCGCGGCGGAGCGGGGCCGGCGGCTCCGCCCACGGGGCGGGGGGGAAACCGGGCCGGGCCGGGCCGGGTGCGGCGCAGAGCCCCGGCCACCCCCGCCGCACCCGCCGCCGCGCCCCCGGGGAGATGCTCCGCCCGGGAGCCCGATTTCCCCGCTCCTCGGCACGGCGAGCTGCCGCTGCACCGGGACACGGCTCTTGCGGGTGGGGGTACGGGGGCACAGGGAGGCTGTGCCGGAGCTCCCCGGGCACCTCGGTCGGTTCCCAGACGGCGCCTGGTCCTCGCAGCACCCCGAGCCTCCCCGTCGCTGCCCCCCGTGCAGGGGGGGTGGGAGCGGTGCCCGCAGCCCCCCCGCAGCAGATGTGGTTCGGCGGCGGTTTGTAATCAAGCCGTGGATTAAGGCCTGCAGGTCTCGGGGTCACTGCTCTCTCCAGTGGTGCAGAAGAAGGGATTTAGCTTGTATCTGCTCTCAGCCACCCCCAGACGCCCACAGAGGGGTTGGGGGGGCTGGCGCCTGAGTGCCCTACATACACCTAGAGACTCGCGGTGTCCCCTGGCCCCGCAGGAGCAGGAGATCTGCTCTCCCAGGGGCCTCGAGCAGCCCCGAGAGACGGGGATGCCCCAGCAGCTGCTGGGTCCGGGCTGGCTCCAAGCGTAGAGCAGGAGCACGGGCGAGCAGTGCCCGGGGCAGGCAGCTCCACACCGCCGGCTCCAGAGCTGCAGCGTGTGCCGGGCCTGGCTGCCGCGGGCAGGACGGCACAGCCACCCATCCCCTGCGGGCAGGACGGCACAGCCATCCATCCCCTGCGGGCAGGAGGGCACAGCCACCCATCCCCTGTGGGCAGGAGGGCACAGCCACCCATCCCCTGCGGGCAGGAGGGCACAGCCATCCGCCCATTCGTCCCCTGAGGGCAGCCGCTGCTGAACTTCCTCCCTGCCCAGGCACAGCCCAGGCCGCGGCTGGAGAGTGAGAGAGAACAGAAAGCTCCGGGTGTGGCAGGGGTGTGAGAAACCGGGCAGTGCACCAGGAGTTCTGCTGCCAGAGCTGGAACTGCCCTCCTGTCCCCAAACCCTGGCAGTGCCTGCAGGTCCATCCCCAGGAGAGGCAGAGCCCACCTGGCCTTATCCTGACACCCTGGGGGGCTGCCTGCTCTGGCCACAGCCCCACGTGCTGAGCCTGTGCTGGGTCAGATCTGTGACAGCCTCAACAGGGACACGTAGAATCCCTGCTCTGCATCCACAGCTGGCTGTAGGGCCAGCATTAGCCCCAGGATCCTCCTCCTGCCCCTTCCCCCAAGATGCAGGGTGCAGGAAGGCACTCCCAGAGCCAGCACAGGGCAGAGATCTGCAGTTAGCATGCCTGCACTGCAGAAAGAGCAGGAGAGGGTAAAGAGACCCTCCAGAAAATAACAATGGGGGCACCCTGGAGGCTGGGGGCACATGTCCTGGCTGCTCTTCATCCAGGTTGCAGCAGCTCCACAGCCCCAGAGAGAGCACCCAGGATCCTGTGCCCGTCTGGAGGCAGCAGGAGGGCCGAGGGCAGAGTGGAGATAAGCCATGGCAAAGACAGCTGTAGCTGGGAGAAAGGGGGATTGAGGGATTATGGCCAGGAGCCCATTAAAGCTAGGGATCAATTTTCTCCCCCCTGGCCAGAGGAAAGTGGGGCCTCTGCCCCACAGGAACTAATCTGCTTTTGAATGAGGAACTGGGAATTTTGTTGTCAACAACCAGCAACACGCCTGCTCAGCTCTGCAGGGATGCAGTGCAGGCTTGGGAGCTCTGGGTGAGTGGTATGCCCTGCACCAGCAGCCACCCCAGCTTCTGGAACAACCATCAGGAAAGGATGATCCTAGACCAGACAGGGCTCTGCCAGTCCTGCTGGAGGAGCATCCTGCCTGTGCCCAGCTCAGTGCCAGCCCACAGCAGCCCCCACTCCATTCATTGGCCCCATTCCCTCTGGTCCTGCAGGAGCCAACAATAGCCCTGGGGTGGCCTGGGGTTCCCTGAATGTGCTGGGTGCCATGCAGGGAACCGCAGCTCGGCCAGACCCTGCTCCCCTGGCTGGGTGCTCCTGGGTTCGGCCTGCACACCCACATGACACAGACTGAGCAGAGCTGCTATTTCTGTCCCCAATATTCAGATGTAAAAGATGTAAAAGTGGGCTCCAGAGTGAGGTTACACCTGCCACATTGCCTTCCTCCCCAGGCCTGGGCCTGCGCTCTGCACGGCTCTCAGTATCAGAAGCTGCATGTGATCAAACCACATCTATTGAACACTGAGACACACAGCTTCAGACCCACCAGCCAGGGGAAAGGCTCTGCTGTGCAATGAAGGAGCAGGTGAGGGGGCTGCAGGGCGAGGGGTTTGCTGGGAGCCAGGCAGGACCCCCCCTCATCACTGGCTTTCTCAGGGTTTTTTAGGTAGTTTTCATGTGAGCCCTGTGGGTTTAGACTGAAAGGGGAATCAGGGCAGTGCCTGGTGCTCCAGGCTCCTGGGGCCCTGGGCAGGAGTGGGGCTAAAGGAGCTGCTCAAGGGTCAACCTGCCCTGGCACTGGGTTCTGATCCCACCTGTGGCCCCAGAGAAGTTGAGGGGCTCAAGCCCAGCTGCCTGGGCTCGCTGACAAGGGCCAGAGTGAAATTGCTGTTGTGAGGCTACTGTGAATCAGAGAGTGTCAGATCCTGATCTGCGGGTCCGTGGGGTCCCAACTGACCCCACGTCCTGCTGCCCCAGAGCAGGGCGGAGCAGTTGGGAGCTGGGAGCACTTTGCTCAGCTGCCTACAACCCGTGTGAGGCAGGAGCTCCCTATCTGGGGCAGGACCAGGCAGTGCAAGGCTGTGCCCACACTGGGGTCCCCAGGGTGGTTCGTGGGGGCTTTGGGCACCTAGGGATGCTGGTGTGGATCCCCAAGACTCAATTGCCCAGGGCAGCTGGGGCCACAGGCTGTGTGCTGAGCCCCAGAGCAGTTCCCCTGGCTGTGCAGGGTTATGTTAGTTCGTGGGACACAGTGCTGTGCTAGGGACACCGTGGCTGGGGTCACACCTCTCCATCAGCTCTCCATTGCAGATGGCTGCTCGGGAAGCATGTGGCCATTCTTGCTATGACTGAACACGGTGAACCTTCTGTTGCTATGAGATGGGTGTGAGACAGAAAGAAACCCACAGGTGGGGCCAGGAACCAGGAGCTGCAGCACACCTGGGCTCCCAGTGGTGAGGCTGAGTGTTGAAGGGCTGCCCTGGGTGCAGTTCTGCACCTCGTGGCCAAGCCGTCACTGTCGAGCCCTCCTCACTCAGCCTCCCTCTGCACAGGTGACTCCAAGCCCCATCTCAACAGAGCTGATGGCCACCACTGACTTCTACCCCTGGGAGGATGAGTACTCAGGTGATGCCAGCATGTTGCCTGAGCTCTGTGAGAAGCAGGCAGTACAGGGCTTTGCCCGCACCTTCCAGCTTGCCTTGTACCTGCTGCTCTTACTGCTGGGCACGGTGGGGAATGTGCTGGTGCTGCTCACACACACCCGCTACCGCGAGGCACGCAGCGTCACCGACGCCTGCCTCCTGCACCTGGCTCTGTCTGACCTCCTGCTGCTCCTGACGCTGCCCTTCGCCATCGCCGACACGCTGCAGGGCTGGTCCTCAGACACAGCCACCTGCAAGCTGCTGCAGGGTCTCTACGCCCTCAACTTCTACAGCGGCTTCCTCTTCCTCACCTGCATCAGCGTGCACCGCTACGTGGTCATGGTGCGGGTGCCGGCTGGCCGCCGCCTGCCCCCGCGGGCTCGCCGCCACGGCTGCCTGGTGGCGTGCCTGGTCTGGCTGCAGGCCGCGCTGCTAGCCCTGCCCCAGTTCATCTACAGCCAGGCACAGCAGCACCAGGATCTCCGCCTCTGCCGCGTCGTTTTCCCCCGTGAGGCCTCCCGGGCAGCCCGGGCTGCCACCAGCCTGGCACAGGTGGCGTTCGGCTTCGCGGTGCCCTTCCTGGTGATGGCGAGCTGCTACGCGGCCGTGGCACGGACGCTGCTGGCGGCCCGCGGTGCCCAGCCCCGGCGGGCGCTGCGAGTGCTGCTGGCCCTCGTGCTGGTGTTCGTGGCCCTGCAGCTGCCCCACAGCCTGATGGTGCTGCTGGACGCGGCCGAGCTGCTGGGCAGCTGGGAGATGAGCTGCGCCCAGAGCCGCCGCAAGGACCTGGCGCTGCTGGTCACCGGCGGCCTGGCGTACCTGCGCTGCTGCCTCAACCCGCTGCTCTACGCCTTCATCGGCCAGCGCTTCCGCCGGGAGCTGTGGCTGCTCGCCGAGGACGCCGGCTGTGTGGGGTCCCTCGAGCCGCGCTGCACCGGCCGCCCCAGTCCCCGCCGGCGGATATCGCTCTCCACCTACTGGGACGTGGTGTAGGAGCACAGCGCCCGCGGCCGGGGCAGGGGGGTTCGGTCCCTCCGCGGGGGTTCTGTCCCTCCGCGACTCCCCGGGGACAGTGCACGGACCTGCCCCACTGAGCTGCTGGACACGGGCCGCACCAGGAAACCCGCACGGCGCCTGCACACGCCTGGGCAGAGGGAAGAGCAGCCCCGCAGCGCCTGCATGCCCCGCGAGCGCCTTCGCTGCCCGGTCACCCGCCCGGCTGCGGTCCCCGCAATGTCACGCGTGTTTCAGGGGAACCGTGCAGTGTCACGCTCGTCGCGGGATATCCGTGCAATGTTTCACGTGCTCTGGGGGTCCGGGCCGTGCCGGTGAGCCGGGTCGGTGGGTGCAGTCTGGTTCCCACTCTCACAATAAACCCCGAACGAGTCCCGGTGGGCCAACGCAGTCTCCGTGCGGGGCGACGCTGCCCCGGGGGGGTTTGTGGGGCCGGGGCGGCTCCTTAGCCAGCAGCACTGGCGGGCGGTGCCTGCAGGAGGCAGCAGAACCCCGCGCTCCCTGGCCGCCCTCCGCTCGTCCCCACCGCCGCAGGGACAGGGGAGCCCCCAGACAGGGGACGGCAGAGAACGCCCGCAAAAACCCTCCTCGGGTCCTGCACCCCAGGGCGGGGGCAGAGGGACGTTTGTCTCCCCTCCTGACTCCCGCCACGAGCTCTTCTGCCACAGCACATCCCGGCCCGGAGGCTCTCCGGTACCAGGGTGCTGCGCTGGGGCTGGCCCGGCCCGGGCATGTGGCGACCAACACACGACCAGAGGCTAGCACATGGCGAGCGACACATGTCCCACGGGCTGGCACATGGTGCCATGGGCGGGCAGCGCCGGGGCCGTGCGGTGTCCCATTCACCAGGCCTGGCTCTCCTGAGCGCTCCACAGCGCTGGGAGCAGGGCTGGGCTCGGCTGTGGCGCAGCTCCTCCTGGAGTCTCCCAGCAGAGCTGGGCATGCAGAGATGCACCTCCCGGTCCTGCTGGGGCTGGAGGCTACCTCCTGCTCACCCCCTGCTGTTTGGGGATTAGCCCAGGGCTCGACTGGAAGGAGCCATTCCAGAAGTTTCGTCTACTGCTGGGCCAGAAACAGGTTACTGCTGACTCAGCAGCCGCAGAGGTGGGCTGATGTGCCTCTGTCCTCCTCAGCCCTCGATGGGATCAAGGGCCAGATTCGGGCAGGTCTTGGCCAAACAGCACGGCTGCCCCTGCTGCCCACGCAGCCTGTGGTCTCAGGTGGTCCCGCTCCAGTCCTCAGCTGCCCCCAGAACTGGTGGGCTCTGCCCGATGCCTGTGACTGCCCTGGCTGCACAGCCGGCCCCACACCAGGGGCTCAGCCCCAGGCACAATCCAGAGCAGGCTGCGTGGGAGGGGAACTGGCAGCCGGAGCTTCCTGCCTGCGCATCCCAGCGCCCAGGCTCCCAGGGACGGCCGTGACCCAACAGCTGTAGCAAAGCCAGAGCTTAACTCATGGGGCTTCGGGAGTGAGGCCAGGACCTAGAAACTGCACCCATGGCTTGAGGGTGCCTCAGACCCTCTGCCACCGGCCAGAGCCCGGGGCTGAGCCACATAGCTGTGCCACCGGGTGCGACATCACCATGAACGCCTTCCACCAGCTCCTTTGTGGAAAGGCGCTATGGGGGCCTGCAGGACAGGCCTGCCCGGGCATGATAACCTCCTACCCACGGTGCCCTCCTGCCCACGGTGTCCTCCTGCCCGAGCACAGAGCCCGTGGTGCTGCCCGCTGGCACAACCTTGGCACCACACCGGGCTGAGTCGCCATGCTGGGACGGGCGCCAGTGCTGCTGCACGCAGGAGCCAGAGCAGCGCCTGATGCGGGTGCCGCGGGGCAGGGCAGGGGCCGTGCCCGGTGCCGGTGCCCACACCGGGTGCTTAGTGACGGTGCCCCGCCCGGTGCCGAGGCTACGCGGTGCACTCGGCCGGCGGTGGCTCCGGGAGCACCGGCCCTACCGCAGCCCGGCCCCGCGCTGCCCCCGCCCCGCCGCTGACGCAGCGCCGGCCCCGCCGCCCCGGGCAGCAGCTCCGCCCCGGGCCGCGAGCGGCGATTGGCGGCGCCCGGTGACGCGCGGCCCGGCCCGGCCCGCCCGGGGCGGCGGCGGGGCCGGCGGCCGGGGCGCGGGGCGGGCGGGCGGCGGGCCGGTCCCGTCGCGTCCCGGTGCCGTCCCGTCGGTGTCGGCGGGGCGATGCCGTTCCCGGGCGGGCTGTGGTGGCTGCTGTGCTGTCGACGGGGCTTCACGCTGCTGCGGCGGGACTACGGCGAGGCGGAGCGGGAGGCGGACGGCGAGGCCGAAGAGGAGGAGGAGGCGTCCTTCGAGCTCCGCGCTCAGGGAGACCAGGTGGGGCCGGCACCGGCTCCGGGATGGCCACCGGGACGAGCACGGACAAGCCGCCGGGGCGGTCCCGCCGGTGCAGGGGTGGCTCGGTCCGGCGGGTGCGGGCGAACCGCAGCCCAGGGAAGGCTCCGGGCGGGCGCGGAGGTCCCGGGCCCGCGGGGCAGGGCCGACCGTCACGGGAACCGCTGCCGGCCGGTGCCCCCGCCCGCTTCGGCCCGCGCTGCCCGCTCCTTGGGACGGGAGCCGCGGGGTTACCGCGTCAGACCCGCGGCGAGGCCCCGGAGTGCCCTGCCGGAGCGGGCCGGGGCAGTCCCGGGAGCACGTGCGGGGCGCGGAGAGCGGGCCTGGATCTCCCCTCTCGGGCTGCTTCCTCTCTGGAGGGAAACGGAGTGGCGGAAACCGGTGCTTCCTCCGGCCGGGCTGCGTGTGCGACGGCTGATAGCGCGGGGTGCGGGGGCACCCCCGGCTCCCGGGGGCCTCCCGTCTGTCCCGGCGGTCTCCTGTACCGAGGGCTGTGGGGCTGAGTCCCAGCCCGGACTCGGGGGACGCAGGGGGTGGTGACTGCCTGGTCCCGCTTGCTGTGGCCCCTCTCTCCTGCCCACTGCCGTGGCTGCAGCCCGACCCTGGCAGTGCAGGGTTGGGGGCAACCCTACGCTGTCGATCTCCTTAGCGACAGATCCCCTTTCCCAGCAGTGCCAGCCCCGTCGGGCGGTGGGAAGTGGGGACAGTGACAGGCCTGGAGATGGGCCCCCTGGGAGCTGGTGGCAGCGCCAAGGGCACAACCGTGTCAGGAACCGTCTTTGGGCTTCCCACATCCCATGGGCCGCACTGGCTCCGGGCTGGCGTGGGCGACTGGTGACGCCAGCTCCCCTGGGAGCCCTTTGCTGTGGCCAGGGGGTCCTTGGAAACCCACAGTGTCGACCGCCCCTTCGTGGGAGCGTGGGAGCAGCTACCCTGGCCCTGCCGCCGCAGCTCCTCTCCTGTTTATTTATATCCCTGAGAAGGAGCCGGCTGCCACCGCTGCCTCCTCTGGACTGCCCTCCAGAAGCTAGGCACTGCCTCCGTGCCTGCAGCCCTGAGGAGCGTGTGAGGCCCTCCCAAGCCTCGGCAATGGGGCAGTGTCTGGAGGTGCTGGCCCTGTGCACGGGTACCGTCATTATGTGACAGGTGCCCTTTAATGCCACAGGTCAGTGGTGTCTGGCCCTGCCCCACAGCACAACCCTACCTGCGGCGGCTCCCCCCCTCTCTGTCACTATTTTTAGCATCTGTCTCTTTTTCTTGGCGCTGCGTGCTCCGGCCTGTTGGGCTGCAGCTGGCAGGAGCTGCCGTGCAGCTCCCAGGACAGCACTGCCGGTGCATCCACGTCCCCGCACCCCGCTCTGCTGGGCGCCCTGCCTGACCCGGTGCCTGCCTGTGCCTGGGCTCTGCCTCATGTCCCAGCATGTGTGCCAGGCTCGTCACGTGAGCAGCGCCCTGTCCATGTCAAGTTGTGCTGCGTGAGGAGGAACTGACCCTGTCCTGCTGCAGGGCCAGGGACTTCCCAGCGCTGCGTCCCACCGCCGCGGGCAGGAAGTCAGCGGCCCCATTACAATGGGACTTTGTGCCATAAGCGTATTACTCAGCACTGACCTTGTGCAATTCTGCACGGTATTCAGCCAGCCGGGTCAGCTGAGGACACGCGGCCAGCGCGCCCGCCGGCTGCCCCCGCACTCGGGGTGCTCCAGCTGCAGCCCTGCTTCGTGCCGTGGCCTTGCGGGTGCCAGGGCTCTTCTGCCCCACGGCAGTGGGATGTATGTCAGTCTCTCTGGGCCCAGAGCTGGGTTGGTGAGGAGGCGTTCAGTCGTGGAGGCGGATGGCCGGGGCTGCCAGGTAGTGACCGTGGGGCTGAGATGTCTCCTTCCTCCCCAGGGATCCCTGGAGGTGAGCCTGAGCCAGCCCACCCGTAGCAGCAGTGGCTCGGAGCGGTGAGTGATCCCCTGCCTCCATCCTGCATTGTGTCCCTTGTATGGTGCTGCAGGAGCTGAGGGACTGGCATGTTGTGGGAGGTTGCCCTGGTGCTGGCGTGTGCTGAACCATCCTGCCCACAGAGCCAGCACCAGGCTGTGCTGCTCTGTCAGGTAGAGCAGGGAGTGGCAGAGCCGGGACTGCCGTGCTTGTCCCCATCCCTGGCACATCCTCAGGCATGTCTCCATCCCCCTGCCGTGCCAGATAGCTTGGCTGCCGCAGGCATAGCTGATGGGGCTGTGCATGACTCTTCCTGTGCCAGGAGGATCTGCCAGGCTGTGTCCATCAGCAGAGGCTGTGCCCTGGGGTGGTCGGAGGAAGACGGGGTGCCGGGGCACAGGGGCCTGCTCTGCTTGCTCCCTGTACTCGCAGTACTGACGCTGCTGCCAACATTCCTTCCTGGTTGTTCATTTTCCGAATTCCTTGGCAGGGCCAAGACTGCAAACAGCTTATTTTTAGCCGGGGTCATTTGCACCCAATGACTCTGCCGTGTTCCCACCGTGGGGCTGTGGGGTGCCCAGAGCCCCTTGGGACCCAGCTCATCCCAACCCCGAGGCCAGCTCCCTGCTCAGGGGCTATGGGAGACCCCCACAGGTACCTGAGCTCAGCCCCACTTTATCCTCAGGTCCCTGCTTGTTGCAGAGGAGATGCGCAGCCTCATCGTGGAGAAGGGCCCAGGGCCCGTGGAGGATGACCCTGATGCTCTTGTGAAAGGTGGGATTGTGCCCCAGCTGTGGCTGGCCCATCCCAGAGGGATGGTCAGACCTGTGCAGACCCTTCCCTGTGCTGAGAAGCCGGTGGGGTGGATGTCAGTGAGGGCTGAGGGTTCCCCTTCCCAGGCTGGCTGCAGCGGGAGATGCGGGGCTGCATGAAGACCCCCTGGATCCGTCCTCGGAAGTACTGGTTCGTGCTGACACCTGACTCCCTGGACTACTACAGCAGCAACGAGAAGGGGGCCCGGCGCCTGGGCTCCCTGGTGCTCACCAGCCTCTGCTCCGTGCTCTGGCCAGACAAGCAGCTTTACAAGGAGACAGGTGAGGTGCCCATGCCCCTTGGCCGGGCTGTGTCTTCCCAGCCCCTTGTGCCTTGTGTTACCCTCCCAGCCCTGAGGGCCTCTTTTGCCCAGAGGACGGGCTATGCTAAGCCCTTGGGGCACTGAGCCAGCCTGGCTGGAGTGCTGGTGGGCAGTGGGTGAGTGGGTCTGTCCCTCGCAGGCTACTGGAGCGTGACGGTGTTTGGCAGGAAGCATTGCTACCGCCTGTACACGGAGCACCTCAGCGAGGCAGTGCGCTGGGTGTGCGCCGTGCAGAAGGTCATCGACAGCAAAGCACCTGTCCAAACGCCCACCCAGCTGCTCATGCGTGACGTCGAGGTGAGCCCGTGGCACCGGGCTGCCCGTGCCCACAGCTGTAGGCAGCACTGGGATGAGTGTTTGGGGCCTGGCGTGCCCCAGGGTGGTGGTGGGGGTCTGGGCCAGGTGACCCCTCTGCAGCTGCTGCCATTGCTTTCCCCCGCCCAGGAGCACAGAGACAGCCCCGAGGTTCTGGAGCAGATCTATCGCTGCAACCCCATCCTGCGCTACACCAGCGGCCCCCTCTACGCTCCCCTGCTGCCCTTCCCCTATGGCAGCCTGGACCAAAGCGGTGAGGGGCAGGTGGGGGGCACAGAGCTGGGTGCTGCAGTCTAGGCTGGGGGCAGTGATGGCTGGGCTGGACGCTGTGCAGGGCAGGTGGGCACTGGGCTGGGGCCTGGCTGGCCCTGGGTGTGAGAACAGTGCCCAGCTGGTGGCAGGGGGTCCTGGGGAGGACCACGGGGCTGTTAACCCTGATCCCATCCCACAGCCCCCGGCCCCCGCAGCTACACCACGCTGCGCGACGAGGCTGTGAAGCTCTTCAACTCGCTGCAGCAGCTGGAGTCAGAGCGGGACCCAGTGCCGCTGATGCAGGGTGTCCTGCAGACCTGCCTGGACCTGCCGCCGCTGGTGGATGAGATCTACTGCCAGCTGGTGAAGCAGACTACAGAGCCGCCGGCGCCGGGCGGGCAGGGTGACCTGCACTACTGGCAGCTCCTCACCTGCATGAGCTGCACCTTCCTGCCCTCCCCGCCTGTCCTGCGCTTCCTGCGCTTCCACCTGGACAGGTGAGTGCCAGAGGTGCCAGCTGTCACCAGGGAGCTTGCCAGGTGCTGTGTGCCCCTCAGATCAGTGCCACCCTGATCCTCCTGGCTTTTCTTGCAGGACAGAGAACCATTTCCCTGCCTCGGAGATGGCCAAGTACGCCTGTTTCATCCGGGAGGCCTTGGGAAAGACGAAGGGGAGGGAGTGCGTGCCTTCCCTGGAGGAGATCCTGGTGCTGATGCAGCGGCAAGAGATGATCTGCACAGTGCACTGCCCTGGGGCGCCCGCCTGCAGTGTGGCCATCAGTTCCCACACCACAGCCGAGGAGGTGAGGGGTTACGGCTGTGCCAGGCAGGGGGCTGGGGACATTTTGGTGTTGCAGGGTTGGGTGGGCAGTGTGCCACAGCAAATGACAGGGTCTCTCCCAGCTGAGCCATGGTGGAGAGGGGCCAGGGGCTGTCTGGCTTTGCCCACCGTGACCTATCTGTGTCCCTTTGCAGCCCTGAGTGCCGTGGCCAGGAACACGTGGTCACCATCGGTTGCCTTTGTCTCGCCCAGGTGGCCCAGGAACTTGTGTCACGCCTGGGGCTGTCCCAGAGCCCCAACCTCTTTGCGCTCTACGAGCAGTCCCGGCGACGGGAGCAGCCAGTGGGCAGTGCCACACTGCTGGCTGATGTCCTCACCAGGTTTGAAAAGTAAATGTCCTGTTCTGCTGCCTATGGAGGAGAGGGGCTGGGGGCGGAGGGCCACGGTGGGAGGGGGCAGACAGTATGGGGCACATCCACAAGCTGATGGAGCCGGTCCTGTCTGCTGCAGCCTGGCTGGAGAGGACCGGGAGCAGGACCCACCGTGCCGGCTCTGCTTCAAGCACTATGGCTTCCTGGACACGGACAATGTCCCACGGGACAGCCTGGAGTTCGCCCTCCTCTTTGAGCAGGTGAGTGCCGTGCCGTGGTGGCCGTGCCATGCTGTGCCGTGCCGTGCCGTGCCGGCTCACCCCACTCTCCCACAGGCGCACGAGATGGTGCTGCGGGGCTACGTGCCCACATCAGAGGAGACGCTGCAGACGCTGGCGGCCCTGCGCCTGCAGAGCCTCAACAGCGACTTCTCCACCCACGCGCCCTTCCCGCGCCTGGAGGAGCTCTTCCCGCCCCACGTGCTGCACGCCCGCCTGCCGCCCCCGCCCCACCGGCCCCCCGCCAAGTGCCGGGGGGCCCGGCTGCGTGCGGGGCTGCTGGCCGGGGGGCTCTGGGGGCAGGCGCTGGCCAAGCAGCGGGCGGAGCGGGACCAGCGCCTGCGGGGCCGTCTGCGTGAGGAGGGGGCCAGCACCATGGCTGCCATTGTGGAGAAGTGGAAGCTGCTGCAGGGCATGGGCCGGCCCGAGGCCATGGCTGCCTACATGGCCTTGGTGCGGGAGTGGCCTGGCTTTGGCTCCACGCTCTTCGATGTCGACCTGCAGGCGGTGAGGCCCTGGCTGGGTGTGGTACAGGGGCAGCTCTGGCAGTGGGCAGCCCTGACACTCCTCTCCCTGCAGAGCCCGGTGGGCTGCGGGCCCCAGCGCCTGTGGCTGGGCATCGGGGCCAAGGCGGTCTCGCTCTACAAGCCTGGAGAGCCGGAGCCCTTGGACAGCTTCTGCTACGGCCGCATCTCCTCCTTTGGTGCCTCTGACAGCAGCACCTTCCGCCTCTCCGTGGAGGATCGAGACCTGCTCTTTGAGACCTCCCAGGTAAGGTGCTGCCATCCCTTCCACCCTCCCCCCTCCCCAAGGGTGCCCTGGACTGACCCCTTACGCCCTCTACCTGCAGGTGGAAGAGATCGCCCAGCTCCTCAACACGTACCTCGCCTCTGCGGGTGCCCAGCGGCTGCCCCGGCCCCAGGAGCCTCCCACCAGCCCCCCCACCTCAGAGCCCACTGTGCTGCCCCAGGGGCTCTGCAATGCAGCCGGGCCCTGGCAGCACCGGCCACCAGTGGGTTCCTCCCACAGCTAGCCCAGCAGCTGGTGTGGCCATGCAGGTGCTCTGATGGCCGGCGTGGGAGGGCAGCCAAGCCCAGCAGCGAGTGGCAGGTCTGTGCTGGCCCCCAGCTGCTCCAGAGAGCAGGGGGCCAGGGGGTTGTGCTCCCCCCACTGCCATTGCCTTTCTGGCTATTCCCTTAATTTATTTTGAGACGCCTGCGCGCCCCACGTCTCCCAGCACTTTCCCTGGTGGGCAGCGGGGCTGGCCTGCTGCAGTCCTCCACACTGCCCCCAGGCCTGTCCCCATCCCCTATACCCTGGTGCCTTTGCCTCCAGCACTTGTGTTGCCTGGCCACTCTGCTCGTACCCCGGGGGCTTCGCCCAGAGCAGAGGGTACCAGGCAGTAGTGCTGTGCCATCGTCTGTCTGTCTGTCCGTCCTCTGGACCCACCCCTTCTGGAAAGCTGCGGGCGGCTTTGGGCCAAGCTGCCCCGGGGACCCGTGGGCTCCTCCTGTATGAGTGGCTGGGCTCTGCGGTGGCCCTGTGGCCAGGTTGATGTCACAGGGGTGGCTGGTGGAGTGGCAGCTGGTACGGCTGGGGCTCAGCCCCTCAGTGTTGCCTCTGTAGTTTGTTGGTTCTGTCTTGGGATGGGGGGGTTGGTTGGTTGGTTGGTTGTTTTTCTAAATAAATGCACAAAGGAAAGGCTGGGCCTCCTGTCCTGAGCGTGGGTTGACAGCGGGAGGCTGGGACAGTCGGATCCCTGGGGCAGCCAGGGCAGCAGGGCCTGGGACAGGCAGTGGGGAGGAGCAGCACAGCGTGTCCTTGGGGGCAGGGACTGCTGTCCCTCTGGTCATTGCCAGGCGACCTTTGGCATTTCACCAAGAGCACAGGCAGCTCCAGCTCCCCGGCAGGCCCTGGCACTGGCTGCCCCGGCGGGGGGAACTGCCCCAGCCACGGGGGCCGCTGCCAAAGAGGGCGTGGGAGCCCATGCTGCCACGGTGGCTGTATTTTTAGTCGCCTGCTCTGTGCCCCAAAGGGTAAGAGGAAAATGTTAATTTTCACCTTGGGCTGCCTGGGCTTGGGATGGTGCCAGCACTGCCCCTCGTCCCCAGCCCACAGCCCCACTCCCATAGGTCAGGACCAGAGCTGCTGTGTCCATATCCCCTGACACTGTACTGCCTCAAGCCCATGTCCTTCCCGGTGTTGCTGTCCCCTGCCTTGGATCCTGAGTGGTGAGGGTACCTCCAGTCCCTCACGGCCCACCCCTGCACAGGACCTCACTCCTGTGGAATATCCATGTGGGTGCGTGTGCTCTGCGGGCAGGGCGGTGCCGGTCCCAGCCCCGGTCAGCCGTGCCGGCAGGTCCTGCCAGTATTTCTGGCTCTGCTGCAGCAGTTGCCCAGTGCTGGCTGGGCCCCGTGGCACTGCCAGCCAGGGCAGAGCTGGTCCTGCACACCCCAGGATGTGCCGGTAAGCAGCAGCCATGGGGCCAGCTAGACAAGGCAAGCCCCAGCCCCAGCCTCTGCATCTGCCTTCCCTGCCTGGCTCTTCAATCTGGAGTCATGCACGCAGCATCAGTGCAGGAACAGCCTTTATTAAAGCAAAATAACCTACAAAAATATAGATACAGCCCGTGCCCCAGGCCTGATCTGGCCAAGGAGGAACAAGGCTCCTGCCCAGGGCAAGGACTAGCTCAGCCACACGGAGCCTTTGGCCACGGGGGGTTGCGTGCACCCAACTCAGGGGGCCAGGCCTGTTCCCAGCCCCCAGGGTCACTCTCCTCCTCCTTCCAGCAAGTGTTGCTCCCACAGGCAGAGGTTCCCTCCCAGCAGAGAGCGCGCAGCTGCCCCAGTCCTGTCCTGGGCCAGGGCACACGGTGGGGCTGTCCCCCGCCGAGGAGCTGCAGGCTCCCCGCAGAGGGCTCCGCAGAGGAGCGCGGCGCCGGCGGCTCTGCCGCGCCAGGCAGCGCCGAGGGGTGAGAAACGTGGGCACGGCCGAGACGAGCCCCGCCGGCGTGCGTGGGGGTGGCCGTGGGACCTTCCTGGTGTCTCCCGGCAGGGCACTCACTGCTCCTGCGTGCCCCAGGAGATGTAGTCGGGGCGTGTGGCTGCGTGATACTCATCGATCAGCTGCTGCACGATCTCCCGGGAGTTGTCCAGCTCGTCGAAGTTGTCCTTGAAGATGTCCTCCTTGCGGAACTGCTCCAGGAAAGCCTCTCGCTTGCGCAGTTTGTCGTACTGCCGGCACGTCCGCTCGAACAGCTGGAGAGCAGCGCGGGGTCAGGGGGGCCAGAGATCCCCCAGACACCCTTCCCAAGAGAAGGGCAGCGTGGCCAGCAGCTCAGGGGGGCCAGAGATCCCCCAGACAGCCTTCCCAAGAGAAGGGCAGCGTGGCCAGCAACTCAGGGGGGCCAGAGATCCCCGCAAAGACCCTTCCCAAGAGAATGGCACCTTGGCCAGCAGGTCAGGGGGCCAGAGTTCCCCCAGAGACCCTTCCCAAGAGAATGGCACCTTGGCCAGCAGGACGCTGCACCAGACCTGAGGCCTGCTGGGAGCCACCCACCCGTTCCTGACTTTGTGACAGACCCAGACTGAAGAGACACCAGGTCTGGGGCTGCAGGGCCTGGTGAGGGAAGGCACTCACCGAGGAGATGTTGGTGTGGTTGGCCATCATGAGCCCGCTGACGCGGTGAGCGGAGGGCAGGTAAGGGGACTTGCGGGACAAAGCCACCTGGATGCTGGCAGGGCCCCAGGGGATGAAGTTGGCCAACTTCCTCTCCCGGATCCGCTGCAGACTCTTGTGAACCTGGTGGGATGAGAACAGCGAGGTGCAGCAGGATGTGTGGGACCAACAGCTTGGCTGCAGCAGAGCCAGGAGCTGCTCCTCACAGGAGGCATGGCCATGGAAGGTGGATTTCAGCATGCCTGCAGCCTTTCCATGAAGCCAAAGCCCAAACAGGGGCAAGCTGAAGCCAGCTCTCAGGCACTGCCTAGTCTCACCCCAGGACCATGCCTGGGCCACACCATGGCCATCAGTACTCACCTGTGTGGGATCCACCTCCCCCTGGATGATGTTGAGGATGGCGATGTAGCAGTGGTTGGTCTGCCTGTCTCGCCCTGTGGACACCATCACGTTTTTAGGCTGCAGCAACCTTCTCATCACGTCCAGGACTGTGGTTTTCCTCACACTGGCCACCTGCACAGGCCAGCCAGGGGTCAGAGGGAGTAGGTGTGCTGCTCCCTGCCCTCCTGCTGCCTGGTACACACACGCACACAGAGCAGGGGGCAGCTGGACAGAAATGCTCTCACTCTAGGGATGGAGTCACATGCAAAGCCACGTGCAAGACAAGGAAATCCCAACACCACAAAACAGGCACAGCCAGGCCACAAAACCGAGTGTCAGTAGAAGCTCCAGCATGGGGGACTGTCTAATCCTCACCCTGCAGCACAGCAGGGGCTGGGTGTGAAGCTTAACTGAGAACAGGGGGACAGGGACTTGTTTTATGTTGTTGCTGTCAAACGTGAGTCCTGTCCCACTGCCAGGCAGGAACAGCGGGGGTTGCACAGAAAAGGGGTTGTTCCCCACTGCATGCCCTCCCTGCCTTGCCCAGCTCTGAGCCATGGGCAGCCTGGCCACTGCCCTCCCCGAGTGTTGTTGGGGCTTTGCCCAGCTGTTACTGGCCAGGGGGGTCACAGCCAGGGCCAGCACCCAGACTGCCCACAGCAGGGACAGCTGGGTGAGATGGCAGCTCCCTCCTGCACTGGTTGAGCTGCTGGC
Source organism: Phylloscopus whistleri (assembly GCA_017589585.1). Taxonomy (NCBI): domain Eukaryota; kingdom Metazoa; phylum Chordata; class Aves; order Passeriformes; family Phylloscopidae; genus Phylloscopus; species Phylloscopus whistleri. Next base: position 840,997 of record JADMLD010001154.1, on the reverse strand, counting down.
TGAGCCCTGCTCACACTCCTCCCTTGGAGGACAGATCACACACTGATACCCTTTTCAGAGCCAGCAGTTTTTCAGATTTGCTTCTCTGAGAAACATCCTGAGGAAATGCATACAGGGAGAGGAGAAGAGCAGCTGTTAGTTCCTTCCGGACGGTGGTGGGCCAGTGCAGGTGAGCACCTCTCAAAACAGAGCTGCCCCACTGGCACCAGGGGGCTGGGGGGCACTGGTTAGGGACAAGCCAAATGCAAGAAGCATCACTTGAAGCGCAGAGGGGTGGAAAATTCACTCTCAGACACAGATTGAGCTTCAGGAAGGGGGTGACACCTGTAGCCCACCATCAGTGGCAATGAGCATTAGTGTTTGGACCCAAACTGCAGAAGCCAACAGCTCGTGGGGGTGGCAGGACTGGCAGTGCCACTCTCCTGGCCTTGCTCTCATCACTGCTAAGGGTGGCTTTTGCCAGTCCTGACCACGATGCTCTCGTCAGCCACCCTGATGTATGCAGCAGGTAGCCTGACACAAGCACAGCTGCCTGCTCACATCTGATTCACTGCACACGCGGCAGTCACGTGCTGTCAGCACATGGGCCTGGGATCTGGGACGTGCAGTGACAGCTCACACCGAGACCAGACGGGGCTGACAGAGGCTGCAGGGTGAGCGTGGCAGCTTCTCTGCCCTCAGGGATGGGAAGGAGAGCCTGGGGCTGCCTGCCTTACCGACTGGTCGGTGGTGAGTGGCGTGTAGCCCGTCATGAGGAAGTGCAGGCGGGGCGTGGGGATCAGCGAGGCAATCAGCCCGATGAGGTCGTTGTTCATGTACCCGGGATACCTGAGTGTGGTGGTGCTGGCTGACATGATGGTGGAGACCTAGGGGAGAGGACAGGGTCAGCAGAGGGTCGCAGAGCACGTCAAAACCTGCCTCACACAGACGAGGGAAGCTGGGGTGCCTGGGAGGGCACAGGACCCTCACTCACAGCTCCAAGCTGCCCAGCCCTGAACCCAGCCCATGAAGCAGGTTCAGACTAAACTGAATACAGCAGGGAAAGCCCATGCTAGCTTCTCCTGAGGGAAAAGTCCTTCTCACCAGCTGGTTGATCTGCGAGAAGGACGGGTTCTGAATGTGCAGCCGGTCTGTGGCGATCCGATTCAAGGCTGTGTTGTCCAGAACCACCTGCAAGGGAAACCTGGCTCAGTGAAGGGTTCCTGAGGCAGCCTGAGGAAGGGCAGTCCCAACCATGTGTCCCCAGGCACTGGTGGTCCAGCACAGGCCCTCTGCACAAGTGGCAGACACTTGAAACCACAAGCTGACTCATCTTGTGGCCCGTAACTGACACTGTCAATGGAACCTCTTCCCTCCCCTCCTGGCTGTGCTCCCCATGCTCTCCAAGAGCTCTGCCCCTGGGCCAGCACCGTGCAGCAGTGTCAGTTCCAGCAGCTCCAGTGCAACTGCTCCTCCACTGCCACATGCACTGGGAGCAGCTGAGGGGGGTGAGCAGCGTCTCGGCCAGACCTGAGGGCAGGCTGAAGGTGCTGCTTGGCTGGGGATGCTGTGGGTGCTGCAAATGACATTCAGCTGTTGCATTCAGGCAGGGGCTGCAGCACAGCTACACAGAGGAGGCACAGCCAGTCCTCACTGCTTTGGGAAGATCTGCTGGATCCAAGGCAGAAATGCCAGGCAGCTCTGCAGGGGTCAGCACCAGTGAGGGTCCCTGAGGCCACATCTGCTTGGCCCTTCTGTTTGGGGCGTGCTCACTGCTGCACCTGGGGCTCGCAGGCACGAGGTGCTGGCCCCAGGATGGGCTGCAGTTCTGAGCTGTGGGGACAGGGCCATCTCCTCAGGGCTGGCTGCACCACGGGCCTCTTACCACACAATCAGCGTTCTGGGTCAGCCTCTTCAGCGTCAGGAGAGAGTTGTAGGGCTGGACTACAACATCGCTCATCTCATCCTGGTTTGGGAACACTGAATAGGTCTCCACCAGCTTCTTGGGATACCTGGTGAGAAGTGCAGCATCTCAAGGGTTAACACCATCAAGCTGCACTCTTCCCTCCCACAAGCTGCCTTAGCAGTCTCCAGGGCTCAGGACAGGGTGAGTCACCAAAGCTGCAGCCAGAGTGGCTCCCAGGGAGGGAGAGAATGTGTCCCAGCAATGCCTACCCCAGCAGCTCAGGAGCCGGCTGCCAGAGGAGCTACAGGGAGGCTGAGCCATCCACAGGCTGATTAAGCAGCTGCTCACAAGTCTTTTCAAGAGGATGCAAGCTGAAACAGGCCAGGATGGCAGCTCACAGCCCTCAGCCAGAGCCTCCCACCCTCCCCTGCACCGTCAGGATAAGAAAGGCTGAGGGAAGGCAGAGCTTGGACAGAAGGAGTCCAGTTTCAGAGCCTCTGAAGTCCCCAGGCGTATCAGGAGCCAGCCTTCTGCAGGCAGCACGCCAGGGATTGCACAAGGCAGTGTTTGGGTGGGGGTGGTGGCTCTGAGTCAGCGCTCTCCTGCTCGCTCCAGGCAGGCTGCCCAGGCTGGGCCAGGCACTGCGCTGTGGGAAGGGGACAGGGCTGTGCTCACCTGTCATTCAGCCTCTCCAGGAGGTACGAGCCCAGCCCAGAGCCTGTTCCACCAGCAATGGAGTGGCAAAGCACAAACCCCTGGGAGGAAGCAGAAGGCAGGTGCTGAGGGTGAAGCTCAGCCCCAGAGCAGAGAGACAGTGTGTGTCACCCCCACAACCTCCAGCAGAGACCTGCCAGACAGGGCCAGAGCTCCTCATGGCAGCTGGGAGCATGGATGCAGCAGAGACTGACCCCAGCTCCTCCAGACCCCAGCAGCAGCTCCTCAGGCCACTCCTGCCTACACAGGGGTATTTACATCTCTGCACACCCCACAAAGTGCAACAGCTGCTCGGGAGCATTCAGGATTCCTCCCACCCACAACAGGATTGGAACAGCTCCAATGTCACCCCCAGGGTCCAGTCCATCCCAGGAAATAGAACTGCATGTTCTCAGCCCCTTCCTGGGTCCTTCACACCCCTCCCTCCTTCTAGAACGACTGAGGCCAGGGCAGCTCCCACAACAGGCACTTGAATCTCCTGCCAGCTTGTTTTGGTGATGTTCTCCCTTCCCCTGCTGCCATGTCACAGCCTGACACGAACAGCAGGCAGCCCTGTCTGTCTGCACACAGGGTTCACATGGACAGTGTAAAGAAAAATGCCCCACAAGCAAACAGTGAACAAACTTCTGGGGCAGGCTGGCAGGTGGAATGGGGATGGACAGGCCTCCTGTCCCTAGATCCCCTCTCTACATGTTCTGTGCTCACTGAGTCCCAGAATTTCACTGTGCCCACTGGAGTGCTGAGCTCAACCTTACAAAGAGCAGCCTAGCTGGGAAAACACCAAATCCCTTGTCTACTTACTTCCAAACTGTCACTCCCATCAGCCTCTCTGTCTATTATGTCAAAAATATCTTCATGGATCTTCTCTCCCTGCAAGAGAGATCAGCACTGGTTTGGTTCCTTTCTCACAGAACATGGAGAAGAGCTGCTCAAGCTTGGTGTGAAGTGTGGACTGGCAGTGTGGTCCTGTGCCCAGGGTGCAGGGACACAGTCCCAGGGGCATCAGTCCCTGCCAGTAACGAGATGCTCTTCAGAAACTGGGCCTGAGCTGACATGAGGGAGCCAGGACAAGGCCCCAGGGCTGAAGAGCTGCCCTGTGTCTCACCCAGCAGCACCAGAGCTGGTACCTGCGAGAAGCCACTGGCCCAGTTGTTGCCAGCTCCCCCTCCATGCTCGGACAGGTAGATGTTTTCTGGGTTGTAAAGGTTGGCGTAAGGGGAGTTGAGGATGGAGTGGATGACACGGGGCTCCAGGTCCAGCAGCACAGCCCGGGGGATGTAGTGCTCATCATCTGCCTACAAACAGGAGCAAGAGGAATCTTGATGCTGCTGCAGCTCGGTGCCACTTCCACTGCCAGAGCGTGAGCCACCCCCTGGCTGCAGGTGAGCCCCGGGTCTGGCGAGAGGGAGGAAGGAGGGAGGGAGAGAGGCTGGTCCTGTGCAGCCCGGGATGGAGAGAGGCTGGTCCTGTGCAGCCCGGGAGGGAGAGAGGCTGGTCCTGTGCAGCCTTGTCCTCAACGCAGCATCTCTGTGCCCCAGAGCGCTCCCAGCGCGGGAGGGGGTGGCTCTCGGTGCTTACATAAGGCGCTATCTATGGCAGCCGCAGCCTCGTGCCTCTGCTCCGCCTCCACAGCGCTCCACTGACAGACCGGGAGCGCAGGCGGGAGCCCGGAGCGGGCTGTAAACAGGAGCCGCCGCTCCCACCCGCGGGGCCGGGGCCCGCCCAGCCGCCCGTGTGCCCACAGCAAGGGGCTGCGGAGTGCATGTGCCCACAGACAGCCCAGCTGCACCTGCCCGGGCACGGAGCCCCGCGGGGACCGGGGCAGCGCACTTGGCGCGGTGTGTCCCGCTCCACGGCCTGGGGCCGCCGGTACCTGGTAAAAGAAGACGTCCTTGCGGTCGGTGCCCTCGGTGGCGAACTCTTCCACGATGCCCTCGGGGCTGATGCCGTGCTCGGCGCAGAGCTGCTTCCAGAACTCGAACCCGACTGCGGGGAGGGGCGGTCAGACGGGCCGGGCAGCGGGATCGGCACCGGGGCCGGGCCCGGAGCGCCCCGGTCCGCAGGCCCCGCCCCACTCGCTTGAAGCCCCGCCCCGTCCCGCCAGGCCCCGCTAACTGGCCCCCCCACAGCATCCCGACCCCGCCCGGTGCGCGCTCCCCCGGGCCCGCCGCGGCCGTGGTGCGCTCACTCTGGTTGCCGCACTGGCCCAGCTGCAGGGTGATGATCTCCCGCGGCATCGCGGCCGAGGCTCCGCTGCGCTCCGCGCCCCGCCCGACTCCGGTACCACCGCGTCTCCCGCCGGCGCCAACGGCAGTGCGCCTGCGCACCGCTCACTTCCGGGGGCAGCACCGCGCACCTCCGCCAGTGGCGGCGCCCTGGCAACGCGCGTGCGTCCCGGCATGAAGTGCAGGCCGCGCCTGCGCCAAGATGGCGGCACACAGCACGGAGATGGAGCCGGCGGCTGGGGGCCGCCATGCCTGCGGCGGGCGCGCGCGCGCGGCGGGCGGGCGGATGTTGACGCCGTGAGGGAGCGATGGCGGCGGCGGCAGCGGCGGCGGGGCCCGGGCCCGGGCCCGGCGAGCGCCAGCGGCGGGTGCAGGCGGTGAGCGCGGCGCTGCGCTGCCGCCTCGGGCCCTACGAGCCACTGCTGGGCGCCGTGCAGGCCGCGCTGGTGTGGGAGCGGCCGGGCCGCAGCGCGCTGTGCTGGGCGGCGGTGCACGGCCTGTTCTGGTGAGCGGAGGGGCTGGGACCGGGACCGGGACCGGGACCGGGCTGCGCAGGGCGGGTGGCGCAGCGGCCCCGCCGAGCCCCCATCGCCGGGGCTGCGGGGATCGGGGGGCTCGGCGGAGCTGCCTCCGGGGCGGAACGGTCCGTAAGGGGCCGCGGGTTTGCTCCGTGTCCCGTTCCGGACAGAAAGGACCCGGGAGCGCTGGGTCTGCTGTAGCCCCGTCCTCCTGCTCTCCTTCTACCTGAGAGCATCAAACTGGCCGGGAAAACTCAGCCTGGTCTGTGGCAGTGGAGGGAGGGCAGCTTGCCTGGGACAGGAGCCCTGCTGTCCCGGGGGAATTGACACCGGCAAACCGGGGTCACCCAGCAGCTGCCCCTGGGGCACGATGCCTGGTGACTGAGTAACAGGTGCTGAGTTTTCCCCCCGAGTGACTGGTTTTAGGTTGGTTTGTGTTACCCCTTTGTGTCTCACAAAGATCTGGCCGGTACCAACTCATTGGTCTCTTCCCCACAGGTTCTTTGCTCTGACTTCCCTTCGTTTGCTTTTCCTGACTGCATTTACCCTCATAGTAGTAGTGTGTCTAGACCAGTGGAAGCACAAAATCTGGCCAGAAATTGGTGGTAAGTTGCATTTTGAGCTCATAGCAGCAAATCAAGCCCCCTTTTCAGCCCCACAAGTACAGGCTCTGCACTGCCTGCAGTTACATTGTTAAAACCTGGGCCTTTGGCTTTAAGGGTCTAGAAGCTGGTAAGAGTACTGCAGGCATGCTCCTTCTGGAGCTGGAATATTCTAACCTGTGTAAACACGAGTTCTTTTTGTGCTTGTGACACTGGTATTTGTCTTATAATCCTGAACCACAGGGTGTACGTGACCTAGTGCAGGTTTGAGCCAGTGATTCACTTTCTGAGCATTCAGTACCAGGGTGGGAAATTGAAGTGTATGTGGAACTCGTCTGGATTCCTCCTCAGAATCCATAATTCCAGTTTAGGATGAAGACAAGTCCCAGCCTTGCTGTTGAGCAGAGATTTCTTTGGGAGAAGAGGGCATCTGAACAGCTGTTAATGAAGTTAGTTTTCAGCTTTCAGTAACCAAAGCAGTTGTATCCCTCCTTTGTGACATTAATACACTCATTGCCACCCCTGTTCCAAGCAGCTCGAGGTCCCTTGGCTTTGCATGAACAGGTTAGTTTGGAGGAGTGTGAGGGTCTGCATGTTCCCAGGGCTGGTTCCCTGACTAACCAGCAAGTTCAGCTCCCAGCTTTCTGCTTCAGTCCATGTTCCCTCTAGTTCCTGGGAAGACATTAAAGCTTTCCTCAGTTTCAAAGCTTGGCTCAGGCTCCTTCTGAGGAGACAGTGTCTGTCCAGCTCCCTCACCCCTCTGATTTTATCTCTCAGAGTGGCTGGTACATCCCTCTCAAGTCCCAGCCTGGGTGGGAAAGTATCAAAAGACTTAAATCCCTGATGCCTCCAGTCTGCAGGCTGTTCCTCCTCCCCAGCTGGTGTGTGCAGGGAGTGGGGGAGAGGGAAGTGGGCAACCTGTAGTGTCCAACAAACACCGAGGGAACAACAGGGAGACTGCTGCAGTCCTGTGCTGTCACACGTACACACTCAAGATTTGTTATGGAGTGATGCATCTCCATCCTGTAATTACAGTTAATGTCTTTTCCAGGTGTTCCCCAGCTCATTAAAGCTTTACTTAAACCCCAAGAGCTAAGCACTCCCATGGCAAATTCCTTGCAACTAATGTAGTGTCTGTTCTTAATATTTTAGTGGCAAGACCTGATGAATTAGACAATGAGAGGTAGGACACTAATTGACTCCTCTGCTGTGATACTTTGTTGTGATACTGTGTTGTTGTTACCTGCACATGCTTGGGATGTTGGGGTGAGGAGGAGGGGGAGAAGGGAGGAGGGAGCTGATGGAGGGCAGATGGAGACCCAGATGCAGCCAGGTGGTTGTGAGAAGTTTTTGACTTGCCCAAGCCATTTTATTATGCTTTGCCTTCATACCAGCCTCCAGATAGGCTTGCTTGATTCCCTGCACCCTGAAGTTAGAGGTGCTGCACTAGGAGCAATTCCTCTTGTATTGGCCTCCAGTAGCAGGAAAACAGCATTTCTGTGGGAATTAATAAAGTCATCTGAGACTTGCTAGGGAATATTTAACAGGCTTGTTCCAGCAGTTGTTCCTGCATAGTTATGATCTGACTTCAGCATTAATAGTGGGTTGAGAAATGCTGAGGTGTTGCCTCACTGCTCACACCTGCCTCTCTGGGCACACCTTCCTGCCGCCACTGCCAGGCTGTGCTGGATGTCAGTTCCTGATTAAATCACCCGAGCTGGTGCCAAAGGACAATTGTCTTTATTCTTTTTTTTTTAAGAGGCCCAAGCACAAAAGGAATTGCTCTTTCTAACCTTCAGGTACTCGTGACTAGCAGTTAGGCAGCACTAACAAAACTGACCAATTCAAGGCTGAGTACAATAACTGAGTACATGCAGTGAGGTGCAAGGCTGCTTCTAGACCTCATGCTGAACACTTGGAGGCTGCAGTTGACCAGATAAACACAGAAAAAGTAAACAGATCCACTTTGTGTCTGCGCTGTGCACTCCCCCCAGCAGCATGGAAACTGGTGCAGGCCATTGACTGAAATTCCTGCTCCTCAGCTGCTGTGGGACCACTGGGATGCTGCTAGAGGGGCTGTAGATGAACTGCTTTGGGCAGGGCACTGCTTGGAGGGCAAGTTACCCTCATCTCTAGAGCTCTGTGCTGGGTGGGAACAGAAGGAAGCACTGAGACAAGTATTTGAAACAAGGGTCTTCAACCCTGACACTGATGCAACGATATCCGTTCCCAAATTCTGCCTTCACTGCAGCTGGGGATACGTCCACCCTCGGCTGCTCGGAGTGCCAGAGCTCTGTCATCATTTGGCTGAAGGATGGGTGACTGGGACCAACTTCTTAAGTAATCTCTTCGTTTTCAAGAGGCAAAGTCCTGGCAAGGTAAGAATGTCCAGTCTCCAGAAATCACCTGTTTGGTGTGGAGCCTCTGCTGACCACGAGGATCCTGCTGTGCTGGCATCCAGCACTGGCTGAACACGTTCCTGGATGGGAGGTTGCCACGGGAGGTCTCCCACAACACTGTGCCTGTTAAGTGGTGGGGGAGAATGGAAAGCACAGGCAGAATAATCAGGTTGTGGAGGAGGGAGGAGAAAGTGAATGTCAGTGTGTGGATTGCACCACTGAAGTGAGAGCGTGGCTGCTCCTTCTGTAGGTTTCTGGCTTTTCAAGTGTCTGTCAAACTTGTCTCCTCACTGGGTTTTAACAGTTTGAGAAAGTGTGTCAAGCTTTTTCTTTCTTGTTTTGAGTTTATGGAAAGAGAAACTTGTAGCACAGTGCCTTGTCCTCTTCACCTTGAAGAGCTCTCTAGTTTAGCCTCTCCCTTGCTGTTGGTGTCCCTGCTTTGGGAAGCTCCTTCTGCCCTGAGGCAGGAAGCCTCAGCTGCCTGTGGCTCTGAGGGCAGATACCCCTGGGTCTGTGCCCATGCTGGGGCAGGTGGTTGGACACTGTGAAAGCCTCACACTCTTTGGAACAATGACTTGACCCAGAATTTGCAGAGGCTGAGATGGTCAAGAAATGAGTGAACCTACTGCTTAACCCTGGAAACTCACCATCTCTCATGTCTTCAGTTTTGCCTTCTAGTGTGTGGAGTGTTCACTTTCCTGGCGGTCCTGGGCCGGTATATCCCTGGGCTCTTGCTCTCATACCTGCTGTGTAAGTAAATCTCTGTGCCAGTACAGACTTACATGTGAAAAGAGATGAGTGGGTGCTGAATGTCCAAAGAATGGGGCTCAGAAGGAAATCTTGTGTGAACGGCTTTAAAATTTAAAACAATACATTCTTGCCAGGAATGTGGTGGTTCTTGACCAGGACTCGAAGTCTGGTCTGGAGAGACCATGTGTGAGTGCTTAGTAACTACAGATCTGGGCATTAACAGGTTGGTGTCGCACACGACATAAAGAATTCACACACTCACACGTTGCAGTGTCCAAGGCAGAAAAGAGGCAGTTTATTTACAGATTCAACATTTATCGAACTCCAGCAGTGACCATGGATTGGAGGAAGAAAATCTTCTTCTCCAACTACACTGGACAATCCAACAGTCCATCAACAGTCTCCTCCTTATGAAAAGAATGTAAACATTGTTGGATTTTACAATAACAAGAAGGTTATTTATATAAAATTGTATCTGACTCCAAAACACAGAAGTCTAAAAATAAGACTTTACCAAACTCCTTAAAGGGAACAGAGGAGAGCAGCAAAAACCCAGACAACAGGTTTGCCTCTCAATTTTGTTAAACTGGCAGAGTGGTGACACCTGTTCTAACCACCTCCCCCAGCAGTGCCCTCAGTGCTCAGATCTGTTGTGCTGCATCACGAAAGGGGCAGGATGTTTTCCAGGCAGCATCCTGAACTACCTCCTAACCTGCATTCCCTCTCACTGCAGTGCTCTTGGTCCTGCTGTGGCCCCTGGCCGTGTACCACAGGCTGGGGCAGCGCCTGTACCTGCGCCTGGAGCCGCTGCTGCAGAGGCTGGACTTCAGCGTCCGGGGATACATGGTAGCGAGGCAGCGGGAGAGGCAGCGTGAGTTCTGTGCCTTTCCTGGCCCCAAGGGTTTTACACCTTGATCTTTGATACCTGGAAACGGGCTGTGAACACAGCTCTGGTCTTGGTGGGCAGTAGGGGCTGCGTGTCTGGCATGGCAAATTCTTGGAACTGCCTTAGGAAAAGAGAGAGAGGCAGTTCCGCCTCTGCAGCCATCTCCTAGGAGGCGGCTGCTGTGGGCTTTTCACAGCACTGAGCTGCTCCAGTTCTTGGCTGTCAGAACTGTGTGTTCCCTATCCTGGAAAAAGGAGAAAAGGCTCTGGGCGAGGGAGTTCTAAACATGTTCATCTCAGCAAAAAACCTGCTGCAGCCACAGTTAGAAATGAGCATAGCTCTGCTGTGGAACAGAGCTGGCTCTGCTCTGTTAAGTGCAGTTTGGGGTTCTCTGGTCCTGCACAGAGCCTTTCCCCAGCAGCAGTAACAGCTTTGTGTCTGATTTCTAACAGTGCGTGCCCGGGCCCTTGGTCAGGAAGCCACGGACGATGGGAGTGACAGTGAAGAGGAGCTGGCTGCATTCTGCCCCAAGGTAACAGAGCCTCTGGGAGAGGGAAGAGCTCAGCCTGAAAGGGCAAACTGCACTGTGGGGACAAGCAGCATCTGGCTGTGTGTCAGCACAGTGTAGCTGAGAGTAATGGGAGAGTAGATGAGGACACTGGCCTTTCAGATGGTCTTTCCCATTTTGTTCATTAAAAAATGTCCAGAGCTGCTTGTGTCAGCTGCAGTCTCCTAGACTATGCAGTAAATGTGAATGAGCCTCAGGTACCAGTCTCCCATGAGGGCCAGGTTTAGCTGGAGGCCACTCCATCGTCTGTTTTGTCTTGAGGCATGGGGATAACCTTTCAAGTGCTGACGTTTTCAATTGTATCTTCTATTTCAAAGTTGGATGACTCCATGGTTGCCAAGGAACTGACCATCTCTGACTCGGAGCATTCAGATGCTGAGGTTTCCTACACTGAAAGTGGGATGTTTAACCTTTCAAGGGGCCAGACACCTCTGACAGAGGGATCAGAAGGTGAGAGGAAACAGCTTCTGGAAGGCATGGAATGCCAAGCAGGCACCAGTGTGATGGGTCAGAGGGAGGATGTGTTACCTCCCATCATTGAAGTCTGGCTGTTTGATGTCGGCTCACTGCTGGAAAAACTGCCTGTTTTATTCAGAACTGAACCTCCATTGCTGTGGTGCTTGGGTGGAGCAAGGGCAGCAAAGGCAGATCTGGCTCTGCCAGTCTGGCTGTGGGTGCTGGTGCTCCCCTCTGCTTTGGCACTGGCATTCCTTGTGAGTGAGCTGGGAGGTCACTGGGGTCTGAACAGCTGGGGTGGGGGTGGGAGATGAAGAGAGTGTGGTCTGTGAGCTCCCAACAGTGCATCCAGGGGAGGTGCTGGCCCAGCTCCTGCCTGGGCCTCTGCGTGCTGGTGATTAAAGCACTTTCTCCTCTTCCAGACCTGGATGGTCACAGCGACCCAGAAGAATCTTTTGCCAGGGATCTCCCTGACTTCCCTTCCATAAACCCAGAAGCCACCGGCATAGATGACGAAGATGACACCAGCATTGGGATCCCGAGCCTGGCCTACCGCCCACAAGGGACAGAGGATCTGCAGCTCCCATACGAGCAGGAGGAATTCAGCACACTGCCATCGGTGCAGAACCTCACCAACAACATCGCTGGCTTTGTCACCAGGGGCATGATCCAGCTGGCACTGTCAGGAGCCCCTCAGCCAGGCTCCTCACGCAGCACCAATCCCCAGAGAGGGGCAAAGACTCACCTCAGAGCAGCCAGTTTGGACTTGGACACTGACGCCGAAGGGGATGACTTTGAACTGCTGGATCAGTCTGAGCTGAACCAGCTGGATCCCACTGGCTCCCGGGGCCAGTAAACCATCCTGTCACTTCCCTCTGGTTTTCTCTTGCGCATTATGGAGGGAATCCTAGAAGGAAATGCCTTGCACAGTTCTCTCAATCGTCTCTCGTGAGTCTGAGTGATGTGACAGCCAGTCCTGGCTGGGTACACCACTGTGACTCCTGACTCTGTAGCCTTGCTTGGATTTCAAAATCAAGGACACTGGCAATCTGTAGGGAAGAGGTGTTGATGGGATAGCTCCACAATCACCCTGCACTGTCTGACAGGATGCTCCCTGCTCCAAACTTTCTCTAAGACAATAAATCTGATGTCTGCAGCTCTCAAGTCCAGTGGGACTGACAGCATCACCAGGAACAATTGTGCACTGAGTTCTGGCACTGACACATAACCAGGGGAGCAGGACGGAGCCCCTCAGACGTGGTGTCTGGGACTCGATGCTGTTCTGTCTCAGACAGCTGTTCCCTGCTCCTAATATGTGCACAAATCCAAGTCTTCTCTCTCAGCAATATCCAACTCCAGGTGGAACCAAGCCCCTTGCTCCATTGTGGATGTTGTGCAGCCACAATGTTTTCCTTGCACTGGCTGCTCCCTCGGCTCCAGCTCCTCGATGCTGTTTTGTAAGAGCTCAATGGCAATAAGACACCTGCTGTGACCACCAGACCACCTGCAAGAACATCCACGTCCAGCCCCTGCTCTTGTGTTGCTTTTCTGAACTAACAGCCTTTGTTAACAGCCAACTAACACTTTGCTAGAAACCCCTGTGCTGCTCCAGCGCGTTCCCGTGGGCAGAGCCGGGGCTGCGTGTGCCCTGGCAGCTTTCCAGGAGGAAGGAGGATGTGGAGCAGGGCTGACGGGGTGGTGTGTCCCCTGGGCCCTCGCTGCCTCCAGCCTTGTGCAGGCAGAGCCCAGCAGTGGGAACGGGACAAGGACAGCAGCCCGGACTACCAGTGACTGAGGAGGTCGCACCTGCCGCGGTCCTGTAACAAACCAGCAAACCCCAGGGAAAGCCACCCCGCCTCTGCCCACCGAGCGCCCCCATTATTTTCCTAAGCCATAGACCCGGTTCTGATCACGTTTGTGCAGCCAAGAACGTACCTCGTCAGGGACCCCGTTACTGCCTGCTCTTTGTCTGACTCTGCCTATCCCACTGCGTCGGCCGTGCCGGGTCTGAGGTCGGGGGCGGGGGGACGGCCTCAGCCGGGAAGGGGAGGTCGGTAACGGGTTGGTTATTCCATACGGGATCGAGCCCTTTCCCTGTCCGAGTCTGGAGCGGGGGTGAGGGGGCTCTGCTTCTCGCCCCTCGGCGGGAGCGCCCGTTCCGGTCGGTGAGTGCCTGCCCGGGGGCACCCGGCCCCGACCCGCTCCATCCCCGGGCTGTGCTCGGGCCCCGTTCCCGCGGGGGCGGGCCGGTACCGGGCGGCGCACGTCACCCCCGCCAATCCCGGTCCGCCGCCGCCCTCGCCGCGATTGGCGGGGAGCAGGCGGCGCGCCGGAAGTGCGCGGACGGCGCCAACCGGGAACGGAGCGGGGCTGGAGGCCCGGGGACCGCGGGATGAGCAAGGGGCGGGAGGCGGCAGCGGGCGGTGAGTGCGGGAGCGGCGGGGGAGCACCGGGCGGCCTCCGCGCTCCCAGGAGGCCGCGGTGACCGGGGCTGGTCCCGCAGGAGGCGCCAGCGCCGTCCTGCTACGGTACCTGCAGGAGCAGAACCGCCCGTACAGCGCCCAGGATGCCTTCGGGAACCTGCAGCGGGAGCACGGGCTGGGCAAGGCGGTGAGCAGGGCCGGGCCGGGCTGGGTGGGGCGGGGCGGGGCGGGCCCGGGCCCCGCTGACGCCGCGTCCCGCAGGCCGTGGTGAAGGCGCTGGAGCAGCTGGCGCAGCAGGGCCGCGTACGCGAGAAGGTCTACGGGAAGCAGAAGATCTACTTCGCTGACCAGGTGAGCCCCGGCCACCGCCGCCGCCGCCCGCTGGCCCCGCTTGCCCCGCAGCCCTGACCCGCCGCTCCCCGCAGGAGCAGCTCCCGGCCGCCAGCGATGCGGAGCTCCGCGGGCTGGATGGGGAAATTGCCACCCGCTCCGGCCAGCTGCAAGCGCTGCAGCAGAGCTGCCGGCACATGGAGGCGGGTGAGTGTGCCTGGCCGGGCAGCCCCGAGCCACCGCGGGATCCCCGAGGGCACGGGCAGCTGTGCCCTGGTGCCGGGTGGCAGCCCGGCCGGTGATCGGTGCCACCTTCCCAGAGCTGAAGGACTTGAACAGCTCCATGACGACCCCTGAGATTGCCAGGGAGATCGAGGCACTGAGGAAGGACTGTGCCAGTTACACGGAGAAACTGGAGAGGATTAAGACTGCTACCAACCACGTTACTCCGGAGGAGAAAGAGAAGGTGAAGAGCTGCTGTGTCTGAACCCTGGGCCGGCCTGGATCCAAGATCCAGCACTTCCCTTACAGGCATTGCCTGCCCGAGGCTCCTGGCAGCCCCTGCGGGGCGGCTCTGAGCCGGTGCTGTTGGCAGGTGTGCCGGGAGCAGCAGCTGTACCGCCGGGAGTGGCGCCGGAGGAAGCGCATGGTACCGCCCGTGCTGTGGGTGGGCAGGGACGGCCCCGCTGGGGCTGCTGCCCGCAGCCCTCACCTGCCCTGTCTCGCCAGGCCACCGAGCTGCTGGATGCCATCCTGGAGGGGTATCCCAAGAGCAAGAAGCAATTCTTTGTAAGTACCGAGGCTGGGCTGTGCCCAGGGCTGCTGAGGCAGACCCCAAGCCTGTTCTGATCTGCTCGGTGCCGTGCAGGAGGAGGTTGGGATAGAGACGGATGAGGACCACGGCGTCGTGCTGCCAGTGTGAGGGGCTGGGAGAGCCTTTGTTCTGGGGAGAAGCTGCTGTGGAGCTGCCTCTGAACCTCGGCTGTTGGGTTGTTCTTTTTCTCTTCTTGCAGGACTGGGGCTTGTCCTGTGTATTTATTTGTTTTTGTTTTAAAATGTTTTGCAGTTGGAAGGTGGTGGGTGGGAGTAACTTAGTACTGGCCCTCTCCTTGCAGTGGAATGTTGTTTTTTCCTGCCCTCAGTGCATGGAGCTGCCTGGCTGGGGTCTGATGTGGCTGAGGGGACATGTGGGGTCGCTGGTGCTGTGTCCCTGGTGTTCTGGTAAGGAAAGGGAGTGAGGGACTGGCTGAGCTGCAGAGCTCTGTATGTGTTCTAGCTGCTTCCTGCTGTGTGCCTGAGTGGTCACATGAGAATACAATCCATTAAACACCAGGATTTTGGTTCAGCTGCACATCTGTGTGGTGTTAGTCTCTTCAGAGGGTGTCAGGGCAGGGTTTAGGCCCTGATGAGTGGGGAGGGCAGGAGCCAGGAGAGGATAACCTGAGCCACAGAGGCTGGAATGGGCTTCTGTAAACTCTAGGGCACAGCTCCATAAACTCAGCATCAGAAAATCATTAAAACATACAGAGAAATTTATTTAATTACTTTTCACAATAGAAAAATACATCACTTTCATGTGTGAGGTCTGTAACATTCCACATCCTCTTCCCAAGGCAGGAGGCAGCACTTCCTCCTCAGTGCTGGAAAAAATGCCTGAAATAAACATTCCCTGGATGTGCCCCTGGAGCAGGAGCACAAACATGGTTATGGAGAACAAACCCTGCTGCTGGCAGCACCCTGGTCCCATCACTCTGGACAGTGACCAGCCCTCACCTGGGCAGAGCTGTGACCCAGAGTGGGCATGGGACAGGGTTAAACATGTCCCTGGCACCAGCTGCTTCTACAGCTGGCACAGGTAACACTTTGGGACCATTTCAAAATTGACAATAATAAAAATCAAATCAAGGCTGGTCATGTATGTGTGTGTATAGAAGTTCTAAGGAGGAGCAGCAAGAGCATGTGGCCACACTATGCTACAGCTGCAGAACTTTCCTGTGCAGTACAGCCAGAGTTTCTGAAAAGGAGAGGTGTTCCAGCACTTGCAGGAACTTCCTGTGTTCCTTCCCGGGGACCCGTGGCTGCAGCAGTGCTTGGGGTTCCAGGCTCTAGCATGTGCTGCCAGGACCACATCTCCCAGCTTTTGATGGGCTCATCCTGCTGCCAGCACTGCCAGGCTCCTCTAAAAGGCAATAGCTGACTCAAAACAGCTGCAAGGGACAGCCCAGTGGGTCAGGGAAAAGCAATTGCTGCTGCTATACCAGAAACCCGTTGTTTTTAGTATGTTTTTGTCACATTTCCCCACCGTGGGGATAGCAGGGATGTCACAGGCCTGAGGGCACAGAATGGAGCTGCTCTGGGATCAGCTCTGCAGGGAGAGTCAGTGGCACAGGCAACCCCATGGCACTGCCTGAGCCAGAGACTCTGCTCCTCCCCACCTTTCCCTCCCCTCCTGCCCAGTCCCTGTGAAGATCTGGTGGCACTGAGCGGAGCAGCACCATTTGGCTTCAGAAGGAATACAATAAATAATTCAGAGAACCTTACAAACAGCCACAAGGGAGAGGGCCCAGGGTGGTGCCTGGCACCCAGGCCTCTGGGCAGAAGTCCCCATGGGCACAGAAGTGGCACGGGAGGCTCAGTAGAGCTGGCTCTTCACCTTGTGCAGAACCCTGATGACAATGTCCTGTAGTGTCTGTGGCAGAGAAAGGACACGGTCAGTTGGTCTGTGGAGGGACAGCCACCCCTGTGCCACTGTTTCTGCCCCCTCAGCCATGGCACCAGCCCCTCTGCAGCCCTGCATTCACCTGGGGCTTGCAGTGCTCCTCAATCCAGCTGAAGACACACGCTGACAGTTCCTGAAAACTCGTTACCGAAACTGAGGCGTTGAAGGACTGGAACAGGGAGTCCATGATGCCTTGGAAAACATTGAACTTCACCTCATCAGAGATCTGGTTCTTCCCCTCGTTCGGGTTGTTCTGATGAGCTTTCACAATCTGTTCATAGTTCCTGAAACAAGCAGGGCACACCAAGGTCAGCAGTGAGGCCTCCACATGTGACTCCAGGCTGCCACTCCCAGCTCCCACACCCAGCTCCTGCTCCCAGCCCTGAATTCCCACACCCAGCTCCTGCTCCCAGCCCTGAATTCCCACACCCAGCTCCTGCTCCCAGCCCTGAATTCCCACACCCAGCTCCTGCTCCCAGCCCTGAATTCCCACACCCAGCTCCTGCTCCCAGCCCTGAATTCCCACATCCAGCTCCTGCTCCCAGCCCTGAATTCCCACATCCAGCTCCTGCTCTCAGCTCTGAATTCCCACACCCAGCTCCTGCTCCTGGTTCCAAGCTCCAGGCCTGTTCCCAGATGGAGAACCACTGCAGAACCCTGCAAGGATGTGAGACAACAACAGGAAGTAGAGGGCATGACCCTGACAGCTCTTCCCTTACACTTTCATGATCTTCAAGGCCAGCACATCTTTCCTGAGGGTAGAAACTTCCTCCTCCTGCTTTTTCTTCTCCTTGTGCAGGAACTGGATGTAGTCAATAGCTGAGCATGAAAACACAGAGTGAGAACTTGGGAGCACACAGGGGATCCCCACGGGAGGTGCCTGAGCCCGGGCACCATCAAGTCCCACTGACCCAGTTCCCCTGGGGAAGCTGAGGGCAGGTGAGCAGCACCCAAGCTCCACCTTAGAGAAGGTTCTAAAGTGCTGAACTTTGCCCTGCACACCTTCAGGGAGGAGCTTTGGGGGTTGATAGCACCTCCTTCCCTCCTGCCCTTAGGACTCACTTTTCTGGAGCACGATGGCCTTGCTCAGCTTCTGTGAGCTGATGGAGAAATCCTGCTGCTCACAGGTGGGGACAATGGCCTGCAAGTCATTGTAGCCTTTCTGCAGGAAAGCAGAGTCACAGAGTGTGGGCTCATCCTGTGAGCACCCAGCTCCCACAACACAGCCTGTCAGAGCCAGGGCAGCTCCCAGGACACAGATATGCAGGGAGGGCAGATCCAGCAGCAAAACAGAGAAGTGCTGGAGGAGCAGGGTGCTGGAGCAGGCTGGGAGCAGCACTGCAGCACTGCCTGCTGCCTCACCTTGATGGCATCTCGGCGCTTCTGCTCGGCCTGGGTGTGCGCCCGGCGGCGCTGGTCCTTGTACGACTCCTTGAAGGACTCCTGGTGGTAGTCACTGTCCTCATCGTCTGTGGGGACAGACTGTGGCTGGGGTGGGGAGACAGAGGCACGAGGAGGGGCACAGGACAGCTCAAGGGACCACTACAGCTGCAGCCAGGCCCAGCAGAGCCCCTGCCCCATTCAGCTACATCAGCCCGGCCCAAAGAAAAGCCTTCCAACCCTTTCCCTCTCCTCGGGGAGCTGGGCAGGAGGCAGATGCTGGCAGCTCCCTTGGGAAGGTGTCAAAATCAGAGTGATTCTCAACTCCAAACCCTGCCGGAAACCACAGAACCCTGATGCTGTTCCCAGCACCACCCTCCTCCTCTTTCTCCTCAGGGTAGGGATCTTGCCCCGCTCCCTCGGTGCAGGTGCAGGGCAGCTCGGGAGCCCGGCTCGTGCCGGGTTTCCCAGCGAGCAGAAACGCGCGGTCACGGAGGACAAACCCCACCTGTGTTGGGGACAGAAGACGCACTGGTGGAGCCGATGCTGTTGGCCCGGGACACTATGCTGCCTTTCCGGGCATTTTCCATGAAGAGTGCTGGAAGAAGAGCGTCCCGGGGTCAGTGCCCAAGGCGGGGTGTGACCGGGTGCGGGGTGGTGAGGGACGTCCCCGGGCAGCCGCTGCCACCCACGAGCGGGGATGGCGCGGGCCGGGCGCCGCCCGGGCACCTACCGGAGTCCAGGCCATTGTCGCCGTAGGCCGCGTCCACCTGCGCGGGGCCGGCGGGCGGAGGAGACACGTCAGCGGGGCTGGGCCGGCGACCGCGACCCGCGCCCCGGAGCCCCCCCGTGCGTGCCCAGGAGCTCGCTCGGCCCGAGGAGCCCCCGCCACCCCCGAGCTGCGGCTCCGCCGGGGCCCGTGGCCGCCGCCCCTCGCCCAGGCACTGACTCGTGCGCGCTCCCCGCCCCCCGTACCCCCAGCCCGGCGCTCACCCTGCCCGGCCGCCGTGAGCCCCGTCCCGGCGCGCCGCGCTGCGCCCCCGCGGCACCCGGCGGCCCGGCCCGACCCGATCCCGGCCCCACCTTCCCCCACGAGTCCTCGGCCGCGGCGCCCGGCGGCTCCGCCATCTTCCGCCCGCCCGGTCATGTGACCACCGGGGAACCGCCCCGCGCCGCCAGGGGGCGCCCGCGCACACCCCGCCCCCCACACCCCCCCCGAGCGTGACGTCATGGGCGTGACGACGTCGCCGCCGCGCGCGCCCCCGGTGCCGGGCCCTGGCCGGGGCAGCCCTCGGGGCACCGGGAGTCCGCACCGAGCCCCGCCGACGGGCCGGGGCCGGCACGGCAGCGGGGAGGGCACCGCGGCCCCTGCGGGGACGGGACCGGCGCACGGACACGCACTGCAGGAGCAGCCTCTTTACTGTCACCCAGCGGGGCTCGGCCCTGCAGGCTTCCCCCTCACCGGGGGACCGCAGGACGCCCCGGACCCTCGGCGGGGCTGGACGGGGCCGCGCTGGTCTCGGTCCCACGCTGCTCCGTCCGCCGGCTCATGGTGGGCAGTGGTGGCAGGGCACGGAGCTTCACGGGGCGGTCCCTGGCGGGCCGGGCTCCGCGCTCAGGCGCTGCTGCAGCAGCTCCCAGGCCTTCTGCACCTGCCAGAGAACCGTCCCGGGCCGCGCCTCAGAGCTCGCCGGAAAGGTGAGCGACCGGGCAGGAGCGTCACACGACAGTCCCACGGCTCTTCCTTCCCGGCTGAATTTACATCCCCAAACCCACCCCTTGTGGCAGCCCCGACGGCGAACAGCGCAGGCAGGCACGGCCCGAGCACAGCACCGAGCCCTTCCCTTCCCGTCACCATCACCCAGAACAGCCCTGGTGCTGCGGCAGGCCCGGCCTCACCTGCTGGCGGGTGATCTCCGGCTCCCAGAGGCTGCAGAGCACCACCTGTGACTGCTCCACCCGCTGCCTGTTGCTCATCTGGCTCTGCAGCCGGCGGCGAGCAGCCTCCTCGCTCAGCCCGTCCCTGGCCACAACGCGCCTGACGGCCTGGCAGGGACACAGGGGACACTCAGGTGCCTGGGGGGACGCTGAGGATCAGCCCCCAGCAGCAAGTGAGGGGCGCAGGGCATGGCCCACCTCCTCCTCCGGGATGATGGCTGTCCACACCTCGTGGACCATGTCCTGCCAGCCGGCCTCCAGCAGCACAGCAGCGTCCAGCACACACACGGCCTTCCCTAGGGGGCAAGGGCATTCCTCAGTGCCTGGCCTCAGTCCCACCTTCCTGCAGTGCTTCACTGCTGAGCTGAGGCTGCCACAGAGCCACCCCTGTTACCTTGGGCATCGGCCTCCCTGACTCTCTCCTTGGCCATCTGGGCTATTTTGGGCCACACAATGTCAGTCAGGCTCTTCAGCCGCTCCTAAAAAGGAACCACAGCGGGATTTGAGATTCAGTCCCTTGCCCTCAGAAACCCTGTGCAGCCAGCTAGGAGAGTGGGGGTGTAAGCAGTCAGGGAACACTCAGGAAGGACCTGGAAGCTGGAGAGGTGAATCCAGCCCATCACCAAGCACCAGGAAGGAAAGCTTTCACACTGGCCAGAGGTTCCCATTCCTGCTGCCAGGCTCAGGGTGCTTTTTCCTGTTATTTTCCTTGTCCTGCCATTAAGGGCCCTGCTGTTAGCAGAGATCTCAGTCTCTGCTGTGAGCTGTGCTTTGCTCCACAGCACAGCAGGCTCCCCGTGCAGCAGGTCCCACAGAAGACATGTCCATCCCAGGGAACCTCTTGAGCTGCCTCCACCTTGGCCTGGGGCAGCAGCAGAGCAACAGGCTGAGCACCTGTAAAGGCCAGGTGCCACTGAGCCCCCCTGGGTACAAGGGGCAGAGACCACTGGCTGTGTATCTCAGGTCTGTTGCTCTCAGCTGGGTGAAGGAAAAGTGTGGTAGAGAGGAGATGAGGATGGCAGTGGGGACAGGGATGGGAACAGGGAGGCAGCAGCAGCTGCTGGGCAAGACCAGTGTATCCAGCACAACTGCAGAGATGCAATCTGTCCCACCCTGTCCCCATGCCACTGTCAGGAAGGTGTCATCATCTCAATGGGCTGAAAGCTAAAAACCCCTGGCACGAGAGGAGAACAGCCCCCACTCACAGCATTAAGTGTTTACAATAAACCTGCTTTTACCTGGTTTCCAAACACTTTGGCCCCAAGGACTTTCCTGTTGATCGTTCCATCTTCGTTCAGGATCTCTGCAAGGCAGAAGCACAACAGGTTTGGCAGGGACAACTCCCATCCCTGTGGCAAGCCTGGGTTGGGGAAAGGGCTTTGGCACAGGGCTCTCAACAGAAAAGGGCTGTAACACCTAACCTGGCAGCTCCTCACCTGATTCCTGAAAAGGACAGGGAAGAGCTTTTTCCAGGCAAACAGCAGCCTGGGTTCATCGTTCCCCACCAGCAGCTCTGACATGGGACACACAGCACTTGGGGAGCCCAAAACTCATGGGGTGAGAGGGGAGCACAGGCCAGGGCTCTCTGGGATGCCGGGACACCCCTGCCTCCCCTCCCCTCCCCTCCCCTCCCCTCCCCTCCCCTCCCCTCCCCTCCCCTCCCCTCCCCTCCCCTCCCCTCCCCTCCCCTCCCCTCCCCTCCCCTCCCCTCTCCTCCCTCCTCCAGGGACTCTACCTGCCCCAAAGGCGGCCACCACGGGCTCGTAGGCCGGGCCACCAGGGGCATAGACGGCGTGGCCCAGCTTGTCAGCGTCGATGACGAAGGCGCCCAGGTGCCCCAGGAGTTTGGCCATGGAGGTTTTCCCACTCCCAGTCCCCCCAGTCAGGCCGATCACGTAGGGGCGCAGTGGCAGGGCTGGGTCTCGCTAAGGGAAAGAGGAAAGCCGTGGCAGCAGACCAGGCTTTGCTGTAGAAGGATCCTGACACCCCGGCCTGCAGAGCAGCAGGAAACCTTTCCAAACTCTTCGACTCCTGAGACTCCCACCCCTCCTCCCGGGCACTCTTATTGCAGCTGTGGCTCTGCAGGTGCCCCTCACCCGTGGGGGCTGCAGCAGTGTCCCCAGCAGCCTCTGCCGGAGGCTGGAGGAGCTGATCTTCTCCTCCTCGTTCTGACGGTGGTCGGGGTCCTTCATCAATTGGATTTCATGGAGAGCCAGCTCGGGGAGCCCCTGATGAGAGAAGGGAGCCCTGAGGGCCATTAGCCATGAGAATGCAGCAGAGGGAAGGGGCGAATTGAGACCAAATTTGCCCCCAGACAACATCAGGGAGGGCGAGAGGGCGGACAGGGGTAGCCCACCAGGCTCCAGCATGGGAATTACATTTTCAAGTCTCTTCCTGTTCACAGCCTCCCCTCCCCGGCGGGTCTCCTCGCTGACCACCAGGCACTGCAGGTTGGGGTCTGTGATTGAGGGGCCGAAGGGGTCGGCCAGAGGCACGATGTCGTAGCACAGTGAGGGCTTCACGTCCTCCAAGAACTCGCGCAGCTTTGCCGCCCGCAGCTCGTAGGGCTCGATCAGCTCCGGCAGGACCTTGTCTGCCGGGTGCCAAGAGGGCGGAGAAGCACAAGAGTGACATAAAAGCAAGACCGAGAGATGGGAGAAAACACCGGGCTGGGACTTTGAACGCTGCCTCCCCCTCCCTTTGCCTGCACCTGCACGCTTTGCTGGCTGTGGGCAGCACACCAGGTCCCCAGTGGATCCCCACTGACACTCTGCCCGGATGGCACCGCCTTGGGTGGGTGGCTGCCATCACTTCACTTCTTACTGGGCCCCCCAGACCACTGCCCTGCCCCGGGGAGCACTGGGCTCACCCCTCGTCCCCGCGCAGTGCCACGGCCGCCCCGGACTCACGGCGGAGCAGCTCTCCGTCGGCCACCCCGGCCAGGAGCCGCCGCCGGGCCAGGAGGCAGCAGGCGCTGAGCAGGAGCCGGTGGGCGCCGTGCAGCCGGTCGAAAGTGCCGCCGACCGCCACGTCCAAGAATTCGGGGAGCGTCGCGTCAGGACCCTCCTCGGCATCCCCCTCGGGGTCTCCCCCGGCGTCCCCCGCCGTGTCCTCGCCCAGCAGCAGCGCGGGCAGGCTCGGCGGGCAGCCGTACACAGCGGCGGCCAGGCGCTGCAGCCCGAGCTGCACCGGCTCCGGCGGCCCCGGCGCCTCGGCAGCGGCGGCCAGCAGGACGCGGGGCTGCCGTGCCAGGCGGCGGCCGGGGCCCAGCAGGACGCGGAGATCCAGCCCCCGCCGCGCCGCCGCAGCCGTGTACAGCGCGGCCAGAGCCCGCAGCAGCGCGGGGCCCGCGGGAGGCGCGGCGGGGCCGCCGGCGGGGCCGCCCAGCCGCAGCCCCGGCTGCAGGTGCACGTACAGCGGCCCCGCCACCAGCCCCGCCGCCGCCGCCACCAGCCCCGCCGCCCGCCGGGGCAGCGCGGGCAGCGGCGCCGTCAGCACCAGCAGCCCCGAGGCGAAGGGCGGCATCGGCCCGCCGGAAGAGCCGCCGACCGGAACGGGGACGGCACCGGAACAGCACCGCCTCCCGGGCAGCCCCGCCCGGCTCCGCCCGCGGGGGGAGGAGAGCGGCAGGCCCGGCCCAGTGCAGCCCCGCGGGGCGGAACGGGCCCGGGGGTTCCGCGGGACCGCGGGTGAGGGGGACGGAGGAGGAACTGTGCGGCTGCAAAAGGTTTTATTGGGGACCGAGAGCGCGACCGGGCCCGAGTCCGGGCTGGGGGTTCGCAGGGCAGCGGTGTCGGTGCTGTGGGGGCTCCGCTCAGGGCTGGTCCCCGCCGGCCTCGCTGCCGCCGAACACGAAGTCGTGCATGGCGCGGACGTACGCGGAGCCGTCGGGGCTGCTCAGCCGCAGGCGCCACAGCGGGGCGAGGAGCTGGGTGCTGGCGCAGCGGAGGGGTGGGCAGGGGCTGCCGATGGCCTCCAGGAACACCTGGCACCGCAGACGGGTCAGAGCCCTCCCCGGCACGGCCCCACGGCCACCCCCGCCCCGCGGGGACTGACCGGCAGGACGTCCTCCACCTCCTGGGCCGTGTCGCGGAAGATGCTCTGACAGTGCCGCAGGTACCGGCGGTACAGCCCCTGTGTCTCGGCGTCCAGGCCCCGCATCTCGCTGCCCTCAGGGTCGGGGCACTGCAGGTTGGCCAGGAAGCTGGTGTGGACGGGCCCGCACTCCACCAGCGTCAGGCTGCGGGAGGGAGCGCATCAGCTGCCGCCGTGTCCCCGCCCTTGCATTCCCCCCATCCTGCTGGGCGGGATCCAAGCCCCGCGGCATCCCCGGCACTCACTGGATGTTGAAGGGGCGCAGGACGATGGCCAGACTCTCGCACAGCCCCTCCACTGCAAACTTGCTGGCACAGTACACAGCGTTGAAGGGCAGCCCTGGGGCAGAGCCGCACCCTGAGCACCAGAGCTCTTCCCCACGGCTCCCTGTGCCACGGGGTGCTGGGGGTCCCACCTTGCAGCCCCCCGATGCTGCTGGAGACAATGATCCGCCCGGCCCTGCGGCTCTTCATGGCAGGCAGGAATGCCTGGATGGTGCGGACAGCCCCGAAGAGGTTCACATCGAAGAGAGTTTTCATGGCCTGGTCGGAGCAGGTCTCCAGCGGTCCCATCAGTCCCACCCCTGCATTGCAGACTGGCAGGCATGCTGCAGTCAGCTGGGCACAGGGCAGTCAGCCACTAACTATAGCCCCACACCCCCAGAAATGGGGGGGCCTTTCCCTATTGATGGGCCCTTGGCACCCCCAAATCCATCTACTGCACCTCTGCCCCACTAAACACATCCTGTCCCAGCCCTAGGACTGCCTGCACCTCCCACGATTTGGCATCTGCTCCCGGTGACCCTGGGGAGGGCAGAGAGGTCCCCTCAGCCACCCCAGGGACACTGGGGCCACCGGGAAGAGCCATACCCAGCACATCCAGCCTCTGTCCCTGCACCCGCTGTGCAGCAGCTGCCAGCGAGCGTGGGTCGGTGACATCGAGCTGCAGGACCTCCAGCGTGTCAGGGCAGCAGCCCCCCAGGCGCTCCAGCAGCTGCTCACCCTTGGCCAGGTCACGCATGGTGGCATAAACTGGGGAGAGAGCGTGGCCGTGGGCAGCAGTGCCACCGAGCTGCACGGCCAGCACCAAGCCCAGCCCAGCCCAGGCTCTGTCCCTCCTTGGTGAGGCACTGCCTGGCCCAGCCCGGAGCCCACCCGGGGCTGCTGGAGCCCCCCGGGGCAGCGTCGACCCCTTTACCTTTGAAGCGGCGAGTGGCGTCGGCTGCCAGGCGTGCAGCCAGCCCCAGGCCGATGCCTGAGGAGCAGCCTGTGATCAGCACCGTGGTTCTCTCCATGGCTGAGCGTGCAGCAGGGCCACGCCATTTAAGAGGGCTGGGAATGGGGTCCCCCCCGCCCCACGCCACCGTGTTGTGTCTGCTGCCTTATCTCAAGGCCCCTCCACCCCCCTCCCTGCGCATGCCTGGGGCTCCCTGTGCCTTGATCCTCGTGCAGGTGCTGCGATAAAAACTCCATCCAGCCAGGACCTCCCTGCTGGAGGAGGCTCTGGTGCCACAGGGGTCTGCACCAGCTGTACTTTGCTGTGCCAGGCATCTCGGCTGCCAGGACACGTCTGGCAGGGTGTTGTTCCTGCCCTGCAGGCTCAGGGCTGAGCTGCTCCTCTGCCCCCGTGTTCCACACAGTCCCGTGCTAGCAAAAGGAGACACACATGGGAGAAAAGTCTGTATTTGCTCTATGGCTGGGCTCTGCCCAAGCCCCAGCTGTGGAAAAGGCTCAAAAACTCCATCCTGGAGAGTGCAGCCCCAGCAACACTGCAGGGAAAGCTGCAAAGTCTTTTATGATACAAAAGGCACCAAATGTGGGCAGGGCCATCTGCTCTACCCTCCTGCCCACTGCCACCTCCCTGTCTGCTTCTCCCCCATCACTGTGCCTGCTAGCCAGCCAAGGCCCCTCAGCAGGGACACATTTGTCCTGTCCCTCTGTAATGTCCCACCAGGCTTCCAGCTGAGACAGCACTGGGGCAGCCCAGCTTTCCTGGGAACAGGCTCAGGGCAGCCAGGCAGAGCTGAGCACAAAGCATGGTGTGTGATGGGACCCTGGGGCACAGCCTGCCCCCCCATCCCTCTGCCAGCCCCTTGTCCATGTGCCAGCCTCTCTTGGGGCACATCCTGCCCATGCACGGGAAGGGGTGGATCCAGGCTGGCTGAGGGCCACCAGGGCTCTGTGCCCCTCTTCCAGTACAGCCAGGACACAGCCAGGAGCCCAGATGGGAGAGGGTACAGGGGTTCTGTCCACCCTCTCTGGGGGAGACTCCGGAGGCAGAACCCAAAGTCACGCCGGCCCAGCCAGGCTGCGCTGCAGGGCGCTGGGGTAGTATTTGAGGAACAGCTTCCTGGAGATCTCCATCGTATCCCCAGCTGGCACAGCTGGGTAGCGCTTCTTGTTGTAGATGAAGCCTCTCTCCACCTGGAAGACAGCCTGGTTGAACCGGTCCTGGTGGAAGGGCCGGCCCGAGTTGAGGCTCTCCACCAGCACAGAGACGAAGAGGCTCCAGCGCACGGCGTAATAGTCCAGCACCAGCCCCCCCAGCTGCTTATTGGCGTAGTCCAGGATGTTCCCGCTGGGCCCCCAGAGCGTCACCTGGTTCCGGGCATTCAGCTCGTACTGCTCAGCCTCCCGGTCACTGGTGGCCATGGCCCGGGCGCTCTCCAGCCAGCGGCCGAGGAGGAAGAGGCTGTGGCTGGACAGGAGGCTGTCCAGCTCGGGCAGCAGGTCGTACACCAGCACGCCGCCGGCCGTCAGCAGCTCGGGCAGCGCGTGGCTCTGGAAGGCCTGGCGGATGCTCAGGTAGTAGTCGCTGACCAGCTGCTGGGCCGCCTGCCGCGTCACATCCACCAGGTCGTAGAGGAAGGCGGGGCTGGAGCCCAGCTCGGCGCCGGCGCTCAGCAGCAGCCGCCAGGCTTCGTAGACGTCGCTGGCGTTGTACCAGAGCTCCGTGTCCATGCGCAGCGAGGGCCGGTGCACCAAGGGGCTGCGGTTGTGGTTGACGCAGACCCCGGTGCAGTTGTAGACGCTGCGGAGGAGCAGGTGCCAGGCGGCGGCCGCCGCGGCGTTCGGGGCGCCGTAGCGGCGCTCGGCGTAGCGGCTCACCCAGCTGGGCAGGTCCAGGGGCTCCTGGCGCCAGCCCAGCTCGTTCATCAGCTCGTACACCATGTCGTTCTGCTCGATGCCCTCGGGCACCAGCCCCGTGCCCACCATGGTGGAGTTGGGGAAGCGTCGAGCCGTGAAGGGGCCGTGGTTGATGGCCTCCACCGTGCCAAAGAGGCCGTGGTTGCCCCCGAAGTTGTGCAACATGCACCAGATGAAGGGCTGCCCGTAGAAGGACTCGGTCCACTGGTAGACAGGCTTGGACTCAGCGAAGAGGTCGAGAACAATCATCCTGCCCAGGGGCACTCCATGCAGCAGGGCTCGCACCTGTGCTGGCTGCCAGAAGTCAGGCTGGTGCTGGAAGAGCCAGCCCTGCATCAGCCACAGCGCCTTGGGGTCAGCTGGGGACAGAAGAGCACTGAGTGAGATCCTATCCAGACAGGGCCTACAGGTGTCTCATCAACCACACCTCCAGGGGGTTTTGGGGGTCTGGCACCAATGGGTTCTGCACTTGCATGGGGCCCATGGCCACCTCCCCCAGCCCCTGCTATCCCACCCAGACCCCTGTGGCCAGGCCAGCACCACACACGGACCCACCTCCTGTCATTGAATTGAAAACAGCATTGCTGACTCTCGAGAGATAGGCAGGGTCAGACGAGAGGGGAGTCATCTCGTTGAAGGTGTCTGCACTATAGACGTGGTCTGTGCCAAACTCCTTGATCAGCTCCTTCAGGAAGAGGGTCCCGATCACCTGGAACATGGGGTCCTCTGGGTCCAGCAGGTAGATGCACGAGTAGGTGCAGTCGAAGTGGCTCCAGCGCCCCAGGCGAGTGGCATTCACACGTGGGAAGACCCTGCACCGGAGCACAGAGATGGGGATCAGCAGAAGAACAGGACAGGACCACTGTGCTCATGCAGGGACAGGGCAGCCTCCTGGGGAAGCTGCAGTGGGAGGTGAGACCCCGGGAAGGGCCCAGGGCTGAGCCCCCGGGGCAGGGGCTGCACCTACCGAAGGATCCCCTGTGGCACGTGGCCCGCGAAGGCCGGCAGCACCGTGGTCATCCCCAGCGAGCGCATCCGCTCCACGATCCGGTACTGGGAGAGAAAAAGAGGGAGGGAGCAGAAGGAGAGAAGCCCCCACCTTCCCGGAGGGGACCGCGGGCGCCGCTGCAGCTCGGGACAGGGAGAGGGGGAACCCCGAGGCTCCCAGAGGGCAGCCTCGGCCAAGAGAACCAAGGGGTGACACGGGTTTGCCCCGAGCAGGCGGGGCCGCCCGTGGTACCTGCAGGTAGAGCTGCTTGAGGTGCCAGGTGGGCGGCAGCGGCCCGGCCCAGCGGCGGAGGTTGCCCATCCTGTTCCAGGCCAGGAACGCGGGACCCGTGAAGTACTTATCGATCTCCGACTGGTTCAGCCCCAGGTTACGGTAAACCTGCGCCGGGCGCCGGGGGTCAGTCGGTCCCACGGCTCCCAGTTAGAGAGGTCCCGCCACCGCCACCCTGTTGGTTCCGGTTCTGACGCCCTCCCGGTCCCCTCGGCCCCGGTCCTCACCCGCTGCCAGACCGCCTCCTGCCCCGCGAAAGCCGGTGCCAGGTTGATGCCGCTCAGCGCCATCCAGTCGATCTCCCGCTCCCAGCGCGCCCAGTCCCACCAGGCGAAGGAGTAGCTCTGGGCGCAGACGTTCTGGTAGTACCGGTACCTGCGGGAGCGGCGGAGGCTGCGCCCGGGCCCCCCGCGCCCCCCGGGCCCCCGTTACATAACAGCGCCTTGTCCCGCGCTAACGAGGCGTGAGCGGCGCCCGGCCCCGCGTCCCCGTTACCTGCCCGGGGCGGCGGCGCGGATCTCGGCCGGCAGCCGCGGCAGCGGGTCTGGCAGGCGGAGCTGCGCCCCGGACCAGGACAGGTGGCAGCCGCAGAAGTCTCGCAGGTAGCGATAGAGGCCGGCGGCCGCTGCCACGCCGCTGGAGCCCGTTACGGCGACGGCCACGGCGGCGCCGGGAGGCGACCACAGCCGGTAGGTGTCGGGCCCACCAGCCGCCAGCGCCGGGTCCACCGACAGCGACACGGCGGCGGCCCGCGGGCCGAGCAGGCGCCGCGCCAGCGCCCGCACCGCCTCCTCCTGCCGCGCGTCCCCCGCTCGCCCCGCCGTCGCCGCCAGCAGCAGCAGCAGCGGCAGCGCCAGCCCCGGTCCCGGACCCAGTCCCGGTTCAGCTCCCGGTTCCGGCCCCCGCCGCACCGCCATCGCCGCTGCCTGCCCCTCCGCCGGGCCCCGCCTCTCCCGGTCCCGTCCCGCCCGCCGCCGGTCCCGCCTCTCCCGGCCCCGCGGCGCTGGGCGGTCCCGGCGGCGGGGGCGGGGCTGATCTGGAGTTACCGGTTAATGAGGGGAGCGGGGCTGGTTCCGCATGAGGGTCTCGACCCCTTGGAGCAGGGGTGTCCGGGCCGGCTGGGGACAGGCGCTCCCTGAGCCCCGGGGCCACTGCGGCCCCTTCCCCGCCCGCTCCGGGTGCCCGACCAGGGACCGCGTTTGCAACTCCTGCTGCTGGAGCAGCGGGACCCCCGGGG
This sequence comes from Phylloscopus whistleri, assembly GCA_017589585.1. Lineage (NCBI taxonomy): Eukaryota > Metazoa > Chordata > Aves > Passeriformes > Phylloscopidae > Phylloscopus > Phylloscopus whistleri. The sequence goes on along the minus strand of JADMLD010001154.1, from coordinate 811,447 downwards.
CTCCGGGCTATTTCCAGCCTCGCGTTTTCCACCCGAGACATTTCTGCACCGCCGGGGCAACCGGGCCGCGGCGGCCCCGTCCATGCATCAGCCGGGGGTTCCCGGGACTGACCGGACCCGCTCCGGCCGGCCGGGGGCGCTGCGAGACTGGGCAGCGCCGGTGCCTCGGGACCGGGAGCGTCCCGGCAGCACCGGAGCGGCCCCGGCACCGGCCGCCGAGGCGAACCCCGCCCGGGAACGGGGCCAGGGCGGGGCTCGGGCTGCCTGGGTCTCTCTGAGCTGCAGGGGAATTCGTGGGCATTTCCAGGACAGAACCTGCCTGCGGGGCGCTCCGGAGGAGGGACGGGAGAACTCGGGGCTTCCCGAGCGCCCCCAGTGCAGCCCACGGGGGGCCGAGGTCTCCTGCCAGCAGCAGGGCGGCTCCTGTGACCCCAGAGCCATGGAAACGGGCAGAAATGTTGTGTTTGCACGGGAGAATGGTGAAAGAGGAGAGGGAACATTCCCCTTGCCCGCTAGTCCCTACAGCTGCAGGAAAAGCATCCCCCGGAGCGGCGGGAAGGTGGTTCCCCGCCCAAGAGGGACGGGAGGCTGGGGCCGCAGTTCAGCGCGGCTTCTCGTCCTCCCGGACGGATCAGGAGATGGGAAACACACGGACATCAGCAACACCAATCGCCAAAACCCTGCAGAACCCTCCCTTCCGCTGCTCCCGCACATGTGGGAATACCCTGTCCGGCAGGAAAGGCCTGAGCAAACACGGCCCTCGGGGGGAGCGGGGGTCCCTGCAAGCAGGAGCCGGGCACAGCCCCGGGCAGGCAGGGCGTGTTGTCCCACTCCCCGTCGAAGGGTAGCCACAGCACCCGGGTTAAACGAGGTGGAACTTTTCCCCCTGCACGACTCGTTCCGGGTCTATCAGGGTGGGCAGGAGGCGCCGGCCCTGCCCGGCTTTAGCTCAGGATCTCGATAAGCCGGGGCTCGATAAGCACAGAGGCATCGCAGCCCAGGCAGGGTCACGCCGCTCTCGCTGTGCAAACCAAACCTGCCCAGCCCATGGTTCTGGGCACGGGGGCGACAGGATCCTGGACAGAAATGCCTGAGGTCCCAGCTGTCCCCCCAGCAGCTCTGGGGGCTGTGTTCAGTGTAGGTCAGGGATGAGGGGCTGCCCCTGAGCCCCCTCAGCAAGCATTGGGGAAGCAGAAAACAGGCCACAGTGTTTGTTGTGGAGTTCATTTAATTTATACAGCGACTGTCAGCAACGTTTCACCCAGGCAGCAGAACACAGCAGGACTCATGTCGAAAGCTCCACCTGCAGCCAGGCTTTGATTTCACCTTTCAGTGTGCAAACACCTCTGTGAATACCCACCACGCCCTCCTGTAACAAAGCGAGATCCCAGGGCCTGCCCAGGTGCAGCACAAGGGTCCCCGTGCCCCATGCACTGCCCATGGCAGTGTGCAAGGTACATGTAACATTCTCATCTCATTTTAAGCAGCCTGACACCTCGAGGCATCTCCTCTTTGATTCCAGGTTAACGAGTCTCGTTATTGTTCTAATCTGCTCAGACACAAATACTCAGCTCCACTGCAAGGACTGAACATGACAGTCACACACAGCACTAACACACACACCCCACTGCTGCTACAGCTACATCGAGTTGAGGAGTGCAAGGAAATACTGACAGCTCGGAGAGGAAAGAAAGCAACAGCTAATGCAGGGACACACCACAGAGACCCCTCCTGCCACGGAGCTATTTTGGCAAGACTGGGCCACTGCTCTCCCTTAAAGGGCTCCTCAGACCCTGAGTGCACAGGACAGTGTGAGTCACTGCTACATCCACCCGTGCAAAAGCTGCCTCCACAGCCAGATGCCAAGCCCACACAGGCACTGTCTGATGTGCCTCCAGGGCTTTGGTTTCACACCAGGAACCCCAGAAGTTTCACTGCCAGTGGCAGTACCTGCAGTGAGCAGTGACAGTCTGCACCGAGGCTCATCCCTCCCCATCCTGCCCCAGGCCACAGTCAAGCAGCTGAGGACTCCTCACCACTGCCTGCAGCAATAAGAGGGGGAACAGCCCTCACTCTTCTTGAGCTGAGGTCGTTGGGCCTTTTCTCCACGTGCTGTTTTATCCCCTCAGCACAGCTGTCATTTCTTTTCTGCCCTGCTCAGCTGCCAAGGAATGCACAACACAGAGAGCACACGACTGCACAGCAAACAGACATCTCATGCACTTGGTACCTTTGGGAGTGAACGTAAGGAAGGAAAAGTTTCTGTGATCCAGTGTCGTTACCCCAGAACGTCAAAGCTTTTTGGCTTTGGGATGCCATGGTAACGCTCAAGGGAGCTGCAATAAGTTATATTGTCACTCTACACACGGCTCAGACACACGGGGAGGGGTCAGGCACACCCTGGGTGTTGGGGAGGGTCAGTCTCACACACACACACACACACACACACAACGTTTAACACTGCTGGAGTGAGGGGCCTCAGTCGTCAAACCTCCCCTCACGGATGATGTCAAAGGAGAAAGGGAGAAACTTGAACCCAGTGCCAGTGTAGAACTTGTTCTGGAATTCAATCCTGCAAGAGATAGAAGAATACACTTTAACCAGAAGTGTATTTTAATGATTACTCATTAAAAAGGCGGCTCTCAATAGGGACAATTAGCAAGAACTCCATTAAAAGTAGGATTACTGACTACGAAAAGACTTAAAGAGAAAAAGAGGTATCACAACATAATGTATCTTTTGGCACAACCCTCCCATCTATGTGTGATGCTTCTGTGTGGAGCAAAGAGCTGCCCAGAGACTTTGATTCCACCCTCAGGGACAAAAAACGGCAACAGGAGCAGAAGGCTCTGACTGCAGTGTCCCAGGAAGCACAGGGTGCAGAGACAGCATTTTCTACACCAGCAGCTGAAGTTCCCTTTTTCATTAGCACAAGCCTCAGCCACGTGACACTGAGCTCAGACTCCCCACCAGCCACTTCTGTTTATTCCCTGCAGCACATCATTTGCACTGGGATGTGCCCTCCAGCTCCAGCTCAGTGTTAGCTCAGCCCCGTTTGCTGCTGCCCCTAAACAAACTCGAGTAAAAAGGAATTATTCTAGAGAACTGCCCAACAGTCAGCCAAACAGGGACAGGGAAATCTAATCCCCTGATTCCCAGCAAAAACAAGCCCAGGTTTCACTGCACTACACTTTCCAGTGCAGAATCTGCTGGAAAGCAAAGTCTCTGCAGGCAGCAAGTGACAGCAAACTGGGGAGCCTTTAACACAGTTCAGGAGAAAGGGTTTTTTTCAGCAAAAAAAAAGACAAACTTGAATTATTTTTCCCCAAATGGGAAATCATGGCAAACTCCAGAGCTGCTGGATTCAGCTAGCAAAAGTGATTTCCCCACAGAGCCCAGGAGGGAAATGCTCAGGAAAACCAGCTTCAGCCTGTATCTTCTGCTGCCTCACAGGCCAAGGGATCCCCAGGATGAGCAGGATTTTCCATGTGGGAGGAAGGGCTCCTTGCCAACATGCTCCAGTTTTTTCAGGAACCCTGATAATCTCCACAAGTATCCTGTGACTAAGTAACTGTTCTGTAAGCAAAGGGAAATGAGAGGCAGAGGGCTGGGTACCATGAGTCACCCAAGCTCACTGTGACTGACATGTTAACCCTGATGACTCACAATTCCAGCTGGCCTCAGCATCCAAACCCTCCCTTTGGACATTCCCTTACAACTGGCCACAACTGGAGGCCTGACTCTGGAAGAGAGGCTGCTCTAATGTTACAGAACTAGCCAGAAAAGTGTATTTAACCAAATAATTAGTGTAAATGGTCAGTAGGGTTTTCTGCAGGTGTCTCCAGGAACACCCAGAACCCAGGAAGCTCTGCTGTTGTCAGGCTCACTGCCTGTTCCATTCCCAGTTTACTGCTAAACCCTCTCTGTGTCTCACATGGGTGACCAAGTTCTGCAGAGAATTTACAGACAGTGGCACTATCAGCAAACAGCCCAGGAGTCCTCTGGCAGCAGCAGCAGCACTACAGGAGACCCACTGCAGCTTTTTGCATTAATAGTTAGTCTCAGTGTTTGTCAGACTGTTGTTCTGGGGATTTTCCAACCCCACAGAGTCAGGGTACCAACACTGGAAAACCAGGCAGCTCCAGTCCCATGAGTAGGAGGCAAAAATGCAACAGGAACCCCGACTGTCACTCAGCACAACTGCAAATTCCCACTCTGTTTGTGTCCCTACAGACAGGTGTCAGAGCATGGGGTGTAAACCAGGCACACCCAACAGACAGAACCCACTGGGGCTGTCTGTGCAGAGACTGTTGCAGTTACTCCTTCCCAAAAAGAGCAGAGGTACCCTATCTGTCTCTGGGATATTCCACCCTGCCTGACAGGAGGCTGCAGCTGCCCCTTGGAGCAGTGGCTCCTGCAGCCACACTGCAGGCGAGTCCTGCCTCATGACATTCACAAAGGAAAATCAAATCCTGGCAGGTGGGTGAGCAGCTGGACTTCACTGGACTGAGAGTGGGATGAAGCTCCAACACACCCATGCTTCTCAGGAAGCAGCACTGAATACAGTTACAAACCTTTTCTTTTTGGGCACAGTCTGTTTTGGCTCACATTAGAAGATGTGACTAGCTTAAAAAGGGGGAAGCTGCTTTAATCTGAATGTTCACGTCAAACTGTATCACTGAAAAGCAATAAATGGAAAGGTTAAATATTTCAGAAGAGTTACAGCAAAAGGAGCTGACAGCACGACAGCTCAGACACGTACAGAGCTGCAATGGAGCCCCAGTTCACACCCTGCAATCCTGGCAGCAATCCAGAGCAATCCTCCACTCCAGAACAGCCTGAAAAGCCCAACCTGCTCAAAGAATGCACACTGAAAAAGCACAAAACAAACCTCCTCCATTTGGGACTGCCAGGCACAGCATATGGAACAACCTGTGAATTCCCTGACCAGTAAAACACATGCTCAATTCCTCCTCCTTTCCAGGAAGGCTGAACCACCCACACCTCAAATTCCTCATAGGTGACAGTTCTCCCATTGCCAGAAAATCCCATCTGCTCCTCCCAGGACAGCTGTACTTGACCTCCAGTCTCCCTTCCTCTTCCTAAAAAGGGAACACCTGCCATTGGAACACCCTGTTTTCAGTTCAGGAGCAAAAAGGAATGAGAACAGTGTGCTCTTTGGAACCACTGCAGGTGCCTCCCTGTGATAACCAACACCCAGCAACCTCAAAATCATTTCAGCAGATCCCTTGCAGTCTGAAATAGAACCTTAAACTTGCATTTTGGGCTCTGAGCCTGAACAGATTTTCTCTCAGAGCCTGTGCACGAAAGGCGTGCAGGTTTGAAACACGTGTTTAGGGAAAACAGGACTTTGTTAAGCACTCCAGTTGCACAGCTGCCCTGCACTGGTCTGCACGGGCAGAGTGATCTGTGCTCTCCCTGCTGCTGCCCCTGGGTTTACCTGTTTGCCATTTCTCTGACATACAGATGGTTTTTTAATGGCCTTTTAGGGAAAGCCTAGCAGTGTGAACCATTACCTCCAGCTCACACCTGTTCCAGGTGTCTGAGCCATATCTAGAGGTGCAGTTTGTGATTAACACAAGACAGGTACCTCCCCAAAAATGTGTTTTCTGTCTAGAGCAGCTGCTTGGAGCTGTTCCCCTACTGCTGCTTAGAAATGGCCATGCAGCTCCACAGCCCAGAGAGGCCACAGCCCTGGAAATCCTTTAATCCTCAAGGAATTGCAGAGCAAACCCAGCACATCTGGAGTTACAGCACTGCTGCCCTCTGCTCCTCTTGGACTGCTCTCAGTGCCCAGCAGGGCTCCTGCTGTCACTGCTGTAGTGGCCCAGCACGGTGACAGCAGGGAGATGATGAGGGACCTCTGGCCGGGCAGCAAGGAGCTCTCGACTGACTGCTATGCAGGGTTCAGGCTGGATGCCAGGAAAAACAGAGACACCATCCAGCAGCCATTTCCAGGAGTGCCCCCTGGCTCCCTCAGCACAAGATGGCTTCACCCCAGGATCAGCTTGGCTCCCTTGGCTACAGAGACACAGGTGGCCCAGGACCCTCCAGCCTGCACCCCCAGGAGCCAGGACCCTCTAGCCTGCAACCCCCAGGAGCCAGGACACTCCAGCCTGCATGCCCAGGAGCCAGGACACTCCAGCCTGCACCCCCAGGAGCCAGGACACTCCAGCCTGCAACCCCCAGCCTGTACCTCACTAGCTGCCAGGGGAGAGGGCAAAAGGCCAAAGCTTTCCTTCCCCACAAGCAGGGGGAAAGTGCAAGAAGGCTGTTTTGTTTTGTTTGTTTTTTTTTAGAGGCACTTGTTTCCTGTTGCACTTAGAGAACTACTTTCAGAGAGTGCTCCCAACCTTTTCTTTCCATTTGAGCAAGACAAGAGTATTTCTTGTCATCTTCAGAGACTTCCCTTTGCTCTCATGACCCTCCCCTGCCCCCCCAGGAAATCAGCAGAACCCCAGAGAGGCACAGGCTCTCCTACATTTCAGGCTGAGAAAATCCTACTCCCAGTTGCTCCTCTGGTCCCATCAGTGCACTAATGAGGGAATCTGAAGTGGAACAATGAGTGCTCTTAAACATGGATTAGAGAAAGCTCTTGAATATTTTCCATACTTGGGAGCAGAGTAATTCCTTCTGCTTTGCTGGCTGCATACAGAGGAGCTTAATGATCACAGGAGAGGGGCTGCAAAAGCAACTTCCAAAAGCAAGACTGGCAAAAACTCACTGCCATCCCAAAGTACCCCAAGGGCAGAAGGCAAAGCCACTCCTGTCCAAGGCAAGGTTTTATAGCAATGAACAAGAGCATGAGAAGGAACCTGCAGTCAGTAGCTATTGCACACAAAGGATATCAAACACAGGAAGCAAGGAAAAGACCAAGAGACTGGACGAGAAAGTGCTGCTGAAAGCCACAAAGCACACTGCTCCAGCCAGCACAGCCTCCCCAGCCCCTGGTCCCAAAGCTTTGGTCTTTCAGTGCTTGTTTCTAAGCAGGGCTCCACAACTTTAAACAACAGCTGGGGGGAGGTGTTTTACTACAAGCAGGATTGAAATCTCTGACCCTTTTTAAGACTTGCTGCCTTCTAGAAGATGGCATTTCTGCACACACCAATTTTCTCGTTATGAAGAGCTCTCCAAGTCTCTGACGCTCCAGTAACTCACCAGTGCAAGCGCAGAGCGTGGAGGAAGGCTGAAAGCCCCTCCATGACCAGCAGAATGGCCACTGTCAGCGTGGCAAAAGCAGCAAAGATGAAGAAGAGGCCCAAGCCTCCCCCCAGGCTCCTGACACTGAGGCCGATGTGGATCACCATGGTCCAGAGCACCTCCGAGAGCTCTGCAGAGACAAAGGGGAGAAGGCTCACGTCAGCAGGAACAGGGGCTGCTCACTGCTAAAGCAAAAACTAAAGTCAAGCAAACCCCTGCTACCATGAGGTGGAAACTGAAGAGGGACAAGAGCTTTGGAAGCCAACTGTGTCAGGACATTGCCTCCAGCAGTCACACAGGGCAGGGCAGAGCCCTTGCTCAGCAGCTCTTTGTGATTTTAACTCCATCCCTCCCATTCAGCAGAGCTGTGGGAGCAGCCCCTGGGGTGTGGAGCTCGCTGCTCCCAGGTAATGCACACACAGAGCACTGTCCTGTGCCAGGTGAGAGCCCAGAGAGGCCTCTTGGGCTGCTGCCTCCCACCCTCCCGGGCTGAGCAGGGACACACAGAGCTCAGCTCAGCTCCCCCCAGGGAGACTCACACACACACTCACACTCACACACACACACAGAGCTCAGCTCAGCTCCCCAGGCACACTCACACACACTCACACACAGAGCTCAGCTCCCCAGGGAGGCTCAAACACACACACACACACACACACAGCTCAGCTCCCCAGGCAGACTCACACACACACAGAGCTCAGCTCCCCAGGGAGGCTCAAACACACACACACACAGAGCTCAGCTCCCCAGGCAGACTCACACACACACAGAGCTCAGCTCCCCAGGGAGACTCACACACACACACAGCTCCCCCAGGCACAGTCACACACACACGCACACACTCACACACACACTCACACACACACAGAGCTCAGCTCAGCTCCCCAGGCAGACACACTCACACACACACACAGAGCTCAGCTCAGCTCAGCTCAGCTCCCCAGGCAGACTCACACTCACACATACTCACTCACACACACACACACACACACACACACACAGAGCTCAGCTCCCAGGCAGACTCACACACACACACACACACACACACACAGAGCTCAGCTCCCCAGGCACACTCACACTCACACACTCACACTCGCACACACACACAGCTCCCCAGGCAGACTCACGGGCGTGTGCCAGGCTGAGGGCCCAGAGGCGCAGGTAGGACGCGGTGTTGGAGATGCAGCCCAGGCAGTACTCGATGGTGTGGATGGCCTGGTACACCACGGTGTCCCCAAAGTCGAACTGCAAAGGGAGCAGAGGGTGAGGGGAGCTGGGAGCACAGTGTGGGCAGGGTGGGACACGGGCAGGGGGACTGCTGCTATCACCAGGGACACTGTGTGTGACACTGCACACTGACACTGTCTTCTCCTGGTTCAGCACGCCACAGCGCCACGAACGAAAAACGAATCTCGTCTCAATGGGTTTGGCAGAATGACAAATGCTGTGATGTGAATATTGGTTTCTTATTCTGGCGTGTGAAAGTCAAGATATTCCGAATTCATCCATGGGCTTAGCCAGGAAAAGACTGTTCAGCAGAAGGTGGTGCTGGTGTGCACTCCCTGGAAAGCCAGAGGTGCTGCTTGCGGGAAGGAGGCAGTGCCCCAAGCTGTACTGTGTGTGCCTTTGCTACAGGAGCATTCTGCAAGACATGAACCTGCCCTTTTTCAAAGCAAAAATAATGTATTAAGCTACCCTGAAAAAGTCACATCTGTGCACCATTCACTGGCAAAGTCTCTGTGTCTCAGTAATTTTCTGCAATAATAAAAGAAGAACTTAGAAAGAAGTCTGCCATGTAGGGCAGATTCTTATCCTGCAGCTTGGGAAAGCATCGCCTGCAGTTTGGATTTAATCCATGCTTCAAAAACTGCTCAGATTTAAGTGAACATGATGTTTTAAATACATCCAGTGACTAATGCTCTAGGCATGCACACAAAGCTATTTATACTCTTAATTCTCCCCTAGTATATCCAAGGCAGTAAATATTTCAAACAATTCAGTTAAATTAACTGTCAAAATCCCAATCCTTTCTTTACAGAACATGAGCTGTGAAGTTCTTCACTAAAGGCTGCCCTAGCCAACAGTTCCAGCTCCGGACACAGGAGTGAGCCAGCAGGAGGGAATGTGGGAAATGTTTAAATAGTGACCTTTCAAAGCTGAGTGCAACTGCCAGAGAGAACGACCACTGAGCCAGGAGTGGGAGCATCAGGACTGCTGTGGCACAGTCCTTGTGGATTGACACATTTTCCCCAGGTTCAGTGAGACATCAGGTACACCAGAACAGGAACCCTGTGCCCCTCCCCTTCCCCTCCATTCCACACAGGCCTGTGCACAGCAGAGCACTGAGCAAACCACTCTCAGCACTATTTTCAGCAGCAGTGCCCTGGTCAAGCTGTTCTGATTTCATGCCATTTGTATTTTTTTTTGTAGTAAAATTGGTTACCTGATTGTGCTGAAACTTACACTCAATCCTGCATCAGTATTAAACACCCATTTTTTTAATATTTCTTAGAAGTGCTTATGGATGAGCAGTTTCTTAGAACAGAGCTTCTCTTTTACACAAAGCCTCTGGCCAGTTCAGTTCTTGAACTACATGAAACTGGACTGGTTGGGCTGCATTTGCTCTCTGGATCAACCAGCATCATCTTTAACATGGCAGATGGTTTGTGGGAAGAAGTATCTTTAAACAGTTTGCTGCAGCACAAAATTAAGAAGGCCACAACATAAAAAAACCCTGAGACTTCTTTGGAAGCTCAGAAGTGAAAACTTTTCAGTTTCAGACCTCCAGCTGAACAGTTTCCCAGGTAACTGGGAACAACCTGCAGACAGGGGATCAGACAGACAAGCTGTACAGATGAAGCAATCAAAATTCTGTTGATACATGTGTGTATGAATTAAAAATGGCCTGTAACATGAAAACAGCAAGATCTTTTGGAAAACAAGATGCTGTGACATAACAAGTTCCGTTCAGCACGTTTTTACACCGATGGGAAATGGCCCAGGTACACATGAAGGCAAAGCTGCTGTGCTCTTACCACCTCGTCCTCTGTAGGCTTGAAAACATAAATTTACATTTAGTGCAGTGTTTTGATCACATTCATCATGAACACATTCAGCAATTCCCTCCTACACAAGCCACAGAAAGCAGTAACATATCCCATGCACTACAGAGGCAGGATCTGCTGCAGTCCTTCAGAGGCATCAGAAACTACATGAGATTGACTGTTTTTCTCCTCTCCCAGAGGAAAGGGAAGTAATTAATATTTACCCCCAGCAGTCAAAATGAATATATAAACAAAATTTCAGTGCTGCAGAAACACAGCCCCTGAATTTCCACTGGCATGGGAGAAGCAGATAACACATGTGGCACCTGGGAGTGCTGTGCACCCCTGAGATGGTGGCTCTTTGGGGACAAAGACAGCCACATCTCCCAGGATATGCAAATTATGCTGCTTTTTCTGGAGTCCTGGGAGCCACCAAGAGACATTCAGTGAGAAAACTGCTAGGAACACACTTCACTGGGAATGCTGCTGTTTCAACAGCCTGGAAATGAGGAACTCCAGTCCCAGTGAGCTCATCCTGCTGCCGAGTGCAGTGCCCTGAGAGCGAGGATGCTCAGGTGCTTACCTCTTCCCCCTCCTCAGAATGGGTAGATAACTGGTCATGTTGAATGATCTCAGCATCCTCCTCCGTTGGGCCATTGCCCACCCGGATCCCACCAAAGTTGTGCGTGCCCTGACACATGCAGAAAAGAAAGAGCAAAGTGTTGTTTGGGTTTTAGTGCAAAAGTGCAGGTTTCTCATGACTCCATGTGCAGCAGCAGCTCATAGAGGAAAACAAAATATTCAATATTAAGGCCCAGATTAAAGGCAGGTACAATGCTATTTCCCAGCTTGGATGGGAAAGGTGATGATTCCTGCTGGGGCTGGGAAAAAAAAAAAAAAAAAAGTCTGTCTGAATGAATCCTTGGTACATTTCTACAGTGTAACTGCAACCATGAGGACAATAAAGGCACACCTCTCAGAGGACATTTGCTGGCTCTGACATGCAACAGCCCCACGTCCTGCCCAGCAAGGCTGGACAAGCATGGACACACCACTGCTGGGTACTGGAGCAGGTCATGGAGCTGAACATGCTAACACAAACACACACACACTTCCTCCCACCAGCCTCAGGCATACCAACACTGCATGGAAAACCAGATCTTCCCCTGCTTGGAAACTCTACGTTGTGCCAGCAGGTCCTTTCAGAGATATTTGTTCTGACATTCAGCATCTGACTCTCAGCTGCACCTCCAGGACTCCAAAGGGAAAAGAACAACACACAGACTGAGCTGAAATGCTGAAATCAGGAGCAGTTCCCACCCGACCCCTGAGTCTGACCCCTAGAGAGGCAAACTACACCATAAATAGAAATAAACCCTGTGCCCAGCACTGTCTTGGGTCACCTGTGACACAGGATGGGACCTGACTTGCCACATCCAGACTGCAGAAATCCAGGGATGCCCATGCAGACAAAAGAGGCTGAAGGTCCCACGACCTGGTGCTTGCACAGACCAGCAGAACAGCTACTCTGAGTTCTTCTACCTCCTTTGTCCTTAGAAGCCTGCTTTTATTTTAGGCAGAATTATAAATATGCCCAAAATGCCAGATACGACTTAGAATTTTGTCAGGTTTCTAAAAACAAATTAGGTAGGCATTTATGCTCTGAAAACAGAAATAAAATTTTAAACCCCCTCCATATTAACAACAAAGACAATGCTTTCATTAGGATTTTCAGTATCTCTAAACACCACAAGTCACTGCTGACTCCTGTCAATATTCTATTTATGTATTTCTAGCCTGTGTGAAGTTGCACTTGAGCAGCCCTTCCCTTGCACTCGAGTCACATCCATTCCCTGTAAACCAGCCAACCTAAACACAGCTCCAATTGTTTACTTGATCCTCCTAAGCACACTTCACACAAGACCTCCCCTTCCCGATGGAGATGCATTTCATACGCTGGATGGATCCTGCACAAAAGGTCCATTTTCACTTCTGACATTTCTGTGAGGAGACTGAAATGTCATGAGAGAAGCAGCTGACATGTCCCTCCCAGCACCTCTGGCAGCTGCAGAGCATGATGTGCTTCACACAGTCGGTGAGATTCACACCTCCTGCTCAGCCAGGCAGATTCAGAACTAATATGCAGCTGAAAGAGGCAGCACTGGGGAAGGGACTAAGTTCTGGGGGCTTCCACAATCCTCAGCAGAAAGCTCTGGCAGCAAAGGGCTATCTGTGGGCTTAGAAACACGTAAGTCAAAACAACTGCCACTGAGAAGCTTGTTTGTGCACAACCATTTTATAATAATTTCAGGTCAAAGTGTGTACAGGACAGATGTGTCACAAATCCAATGGTTACTGACATGGAGTTGCTGGAGGCCATCACATCACTGTGTGTTTGGGAACACGTAATGCAAACAGAAATGCTGCACTGAGAAGAATCCTAATCTATCTGAAACAAATACACAAGCAGAAGAAAAAAAGGGAATTTAACATGGGGCGATGTGGTAGCAGGAAATCCTGTGCTGCTCTGCAGGCTGGATTCAGCAGCACTCCTGCAAGGAAACATCTCTGTGCACACACAACTACCATCCTCCAGCCTGGGTGTTCATCCAGAATGTATCAATTTGGCTAAACTTTGCTCTTTCCAAGAGAAAAGTGGGGTTTTTTTCACCCTAAAGGTGCGCTTGCCATTCCCTTTATGAAACTGAGATACATTCCATGCTCCCTCAATAACCAGACACAAAGCCATCTGTAATGCATCAGGCGAGTTGGAAGTGCACTCACTGTTGCAGCCGCTGCTGCCTCGAGCGCCTGCGCGTTCGTGCTGCCCTGGGCCTCCTCGGGCTGCCCTTCCTGGGGGTGGAGGGAAGAAGAAGAGAGGGGAGGAGGGAGAAAACAAAAAAAAAAGAGAAAGGGAGACGAATGGAGGGGGACATGAAAGGTGGTCAGAGAAGGGAGAGGGAGCGTCTGTGACTGAGCTGATCTCTGACTGGCTGCGCGTCCTCGCAGCGCTGCCAGACGTGCAGGGAGCACTGGCAGTGCACGTGTGCCACGTTCCTGCATCTCACACACTGAGCAGTGCAGCTGGAAACCTACAGAGCACACCAGCAGACAACCTCTCATGTGAGTCTCTAAGTCTCTTTTTCCTTTTAATTGCTTTTTTTTACCATCCAAGCTGCTTTAACAAAGATAGCTGAGAAGTCTTGCCAGCCAATTCCATCTCTGTTTCCCACTGCCACAGAAGTGCATCCAGCAGGCACAGAGACTGCTCCTAAACCAGCTAAACCAAAGCCCAAGCCAGAGACACTGATCATTACCAACATAAGGGGTTTTTAAAAGCAGGTTTGATGCTGGATCCAGGTCTGGGAAGCAGGCAGGCAACACTCTGTCTCCAGTAAGACCCACCTGCTGGTATGCCCAGGAATATGCAAAAACACTTTAGAGGTTTCAATGCAGTGTGAACCCATGAATCCAAGCTCAGGATGGAGAACGCAGCTTTTCAACAAAAAAACAGTTTTCCTATGTAAAATGTAAAAGGGAGTCACCCACCAAGTGTTTTCTCCTTAAATACTGCTGGCGAAGGACCAGGGGTTTGGCCACCAGCATCCACGGCACACACAGCAAGGCCACCACCACGAGGAAGCACTGGAGCCCTTTCTGCAAAAGAAATAAGTCTCAGATAATTCAGCTGCAGCCCCCGTTCAAACACACACAGGGCCCAGCAAGAATGGCTGAATTCCCAGTATGTGGATGTTCCACTGCCTCTCTCTCTTCTGGGAACAGCAATTAAGTACTTAGTGCCTGCAGCTGCCACCTCTGACTGAGCACAGCATTTAATGCCGAGAGTGGGTTAGACTGGGGAAAAATCTGAAAGATCCTGCAGGGAATGAGAATTTGGCAGATGTCTGATACTGCTGGGAGGAAAGAGCGTTGGTGTCTGAGCTAAGCTGAGAGGTATCACATTGCAGACATGGCACAACATTCCTAATTGCTTCCTGCTATTAATTGGGATCCACAGGTTCTGAAGCCACAGTTGACTTATGGTCAGACAAATAAAAATTGCTGGTATAGGGATTATTCCTTCCTTCTTCAACATTATATAGTATCAGCCTTCAGAAATGCTCTGTAGAAAGATGCTTCATGCTTTATTTCACAATTATAACAAGGCCAATGAAACACTCTAGGATCATGAAGCATCTCTGATTCTGTTCTGCAAGAGCACGTACCTGCCCACTATAAAGCATCTTATTACTGGTGTCCTGGTAGGAGAAGAGAAACATGTTGATAAAGTGTATTAAGAGGCTTGGTGCTTCCTTGGATGTGTGAGCATCGTAGGCTGTCCACTTGTAAAAGATGAGAATAACAAGGTATCCAAAGAGGGCAGACATGAAAATCATTTCTGGGATAAATCCAAGGTATATGTTCAGTGGCTTCTTAAAATAGCTACAGGGAAGAAAAAAAAAAAAAAGGAAGTTTATATTAGATTTGGTTAGAATTAGGGCAAAGGCTTTTAATAAGAGTGTGAAGAGAGTCTTTGGAACAACAGCTGGGCCTGGAGCACAGAACTGCCTGACAGGCACAGTTCCACACACAGCCAGAGATAACTGCCCTGCACCTTCCATCAGGAGATGAGGGCTGATGGGCATCTTAAACCACAGAACACCCAAAGACATTCCATTCCCCCCACCATGAGAAAAGCAGAGCAAAGCACTTACATGTGGTTGAGAAGACTCAAGGCAACACCAAAGAGCATCTGGAAAATGCCAAGAATCACAGACATCTTCATCTTAAAGGAATTGAGGAAGGCCAGCTTATTGCTGGCAATGTTCCAGATCTGTGAAAAACAACACCTAGTCAGATAGCAGGGAAAGGAAAACAGGAGAAGGAAAACACTCCCTTTAAGCTAAACAGTATGAACCACTCAGGAAGTGTGAGGCTGAAAAAGCAGGTTTTTAAAGATGTGTTTGTCCTACAGATATCTTTTGGGGAAATGAGCAGACAAGCTTTCAGCTGGGAACAGTCTGACAGTAACTGAGCCCACCACTGAGCAGGAATCAAAGCTGATTTCATGGTACCTCAAAGGTGCAGGAAAAAAGAGGCTGCATCCTTAACAGAAAGACTATGATTATCCCTTTTAAAGGAACAATTACACATAGCTGGGATTTCCCACACTTCCTCTTTATGTGGAACCCACACAAGGTTTGTCATACATTACAAGCAGAGCTAAGAGCAGAGGCGTTGATGCAGGCAGGTACAAAGTGACAGGATTACTGGGAAATGTACATTTCCAAGGGTGACTGAAAAAGGAGATTAACAACTTTCCCCAAGGTAAAAAAGTAACTTCAGAAAGTGATTTTCAAGGCTGATCAGATTTGATTAAAGCACTGCAGGTTAGAAAGGGTGAGAAGGCAGGCTTTAATGGACCTCAGAACAAGGGTCTCTATCCCAAATCTGGCATCTCAGCAGGAATTCTATCTTTCAGGGGTATTCCCACCATTGATGGACTTGCTAAGGGAATGGCTGGGCTGGGGAATCTTTCACAGAACAGTGAACAGACAGGTACTTTTCTTTCTGCTGACACAGAGGATTTTGCCCAAAAGACTGCAGAGGAAGGATGAGCTCTTACTGGGTCAATGCCAAATGGGTAGGGCCCACCAAACACCCCTGGGATAGCAGGATCCAGCTGCAGCAGGGGGGTGGTCTCCAGCAAAGCATCTCTGTTAGGGAATAAGATCATACAAACATTAACAATAGCAATGCCACCCTCCCTCCATAAAAACTAACAACACTCTTCCCTTGTGAGAGCAAGGAACAGCTTAAATTAAGAGAGTTCAAGGTTGTAGAACTTGGATGGTTCTAGAGATTCTCTCAAATGAATAAAATCCTGCTTCTTCTTGACTTTTTACTCAGTTTCACAAGGAAGATAAGTGCAGGGGACAGGAATCTTAAAATGTCTATGGGGAAATAGGTGAGGAATTGGATCTTTTTAAATATTCGGGGGGAAAAAAAAAAAAAGAAGCCGTTTTGAACCTTGGCACATATCATCCCATTTACACCCCTCTTCCAAATCTACCTGAGATAGAGGTCAGAAATTTTTGTTTTCCTGAGCTGGAGGGACAATGGGGAAGAACAATGGGGAAGGACCATGGGGAAGGACCATGGGGAAGGACCATGGGGAAGGACAAGTCACCTGCTTCTCACTGTCTCTACGAAGTTACCAAGGGTTTACTCACGACCAGTTGGCTTTGTTGAACATTGGCCGGACGCTCCAGGAGGAGCCGAACATGTTGAGGGACTTGGAGAAGCAGTCGTTGTAGATGAGGCCCGTGTACATGGAGAACAGCCCCATCAGCAGGATGATGTACCGACCACTGAACACCATGTTGAACATCTGGTGGAAAAATCCAAAAAGGAACAAAGTCCATGAGAACAGGGAAGGTCCCTCCTAAAGCCAAATCAGGCTGTTGTAGGGCAAACATTGGCCACGTGAACCAAGAGGCCAAAATCTCTATTTCCTCTATTTTTGTGCTAGAGGGAGCACAGCAGCACAGACAACGAGGATGAAGGGGCAGCATGGATCTCCACAGGGGACCTGGGAGTAGCTGGAGAGGACAAACTGCACTGCACAGCCTGATGCAACTCCCAGCTGGCAGCATGAGTTTGGAACAGGGAGCACAAACCCTGTCTGTCTCCTCCAGCTCGGCCAGGGTATCTTAACTCTGGTTCAGCTCCTGTCAGCCCTGAGCCAGCAAAACCAGCCTTGAGCAGCAAACAGGAAAAATGCCAGGGATGGGATGTATACATACAGGAACTGGGAGTTCTGCAGTGGCTAAATGTCACTATGATCCAGCTAAATTTGGGGTGATTTGTTTAAACCAACTTGGTAATTTCCTTCTGACAACTGAAATTAATAATTTCCCATAAATATACAAAAGGAAAAACAAGGGAACTCAATACTATTATGAAATTACACCACTCAGTGTGCATGTGTGCTCTTCAGGCTTCCCAGCCTGTCCATGTTCTTCAAAAATTCCAAAGGAGGAGTAATGGGCATTGTCAGCTCAAGGGGAAAAGGATGGGAGTAAACCAAGCTGCAACTCTTTGTTTGAAATGCAAAGCTCAGCATGATCTGCCACGTTACCTCATTGTCACTCTTCTGGGACAGAATCCTGCTTTCCCTCACCACCATCCAGACAGCAATCAGAGTCATCAGGATCCCATGGCCAAAATCCCCAAACATCACAGCAAACAGGAATGGGAAAGTGATGATGGTATAGGGTGCTGTAAGGGAAAAGACAACATTCCCAGGGCACTGTGTGTTAGTCAGCCCAGACTCACCATGATACGGTTCAGGCAATTTAACAAATGTAACTCCCCAGATTCCCCTCTGTTACTGAAAGCTGATGAGTCTCTATAGAATTCTCTATTCCACAAAGGACAGGCAATACAGATAAATATCATGACTAAAAAAATTTGAGACAGAAGTCTTGGACTTTTCCAAGTCTGAATTTACCTGGATTTATTTCCCGATATGTCCCAATGCCATAAGCATCAACAATGTTTTGAAAGCCAGAAGTAAACTTGTTAGTTTTGTTGTACGTGGGTGGGGTCTGATTGGTTTGCATCCTGTTTAAAATAGATGGGACAGTGGATCCGCTGTGCTCCTGTTTGAGAAAAACAAAGGCAAGATCAGCAAACCCACCCTCAGAGCACTGGAGGACAAAGTCCAACACAGCTGTTCCATTGGCATTTGGAAAACTGCAAGCTTGAGTGTTTGCAGTGTGCTTGCACAATGAGACACTGGAGCAGCTGAGGAAGGCTGCCAGGATTCCACTGCTCTCCACTTTGTGTAGCAGGAGTAAAGGTGAACATTGTCTGTACAGACAAGGAAACAAAAGCAAGTGGAAGGACTTCAAGAAACCCAATTCTCTTGACTACCTGAGCAGAGTTTGCCAACATCCTGGAGAGCTCCTCTATCCAGACACCAGGACTACAGAGCCCAGCCAGGGTAGCTAAGCATACCAAAGGACCCATACCTGCTAAAATCCTCAGCATTCCAGCATTCACCTGAACTTTAAGCTTCACAAAACTACTTTTATCTCTAAGTAATCATTCCTGCATGCTAAATAAGCTGTCCTCTGTGAGGGCTCATTTCAACAGCCCAAGGGGATGGTGTTCAGAGGCTCACAATACAGCAAAGGCAATAAATCCACGTGGTGCTGCCACAGATGAGTGGCACAGCATCTACTCACAGTGCCTCTCCTGAGAGCAAACTGGATGGAATCGAGGTCAGCAACAGGACACCACACTTCAGCAATCAAGCACTTCTGTGTCACGTCGATGTTGCACAGGTTCAGGGTGTGGTAAATCGCCTTCATCTTCCTCACTTTGATGAACCAGACACGGATGTTTTTAGCAGCTGCCTGCAAAACCCTCTGGCGGTGATCCTCAGTTTGGTTCAGCACCTTTCAGAGAAGCAGGAGGAAGATGAGGCCAAATCATGGAGCAGAGCTCAAGGTGCACCAACAAGCCTTTCCCATAGAGGATCAATGACCAGCCTGCTCCCCACCCCAGGCACAGGCTGCTCCATGCCTGCAGTCTGTGATGTACCCCCACATTAATTAGTTCTGCTGAAAGGCTTGAGGGCTTTTTCCAAGGATGCTGTCTGATTGCTTTCCTCCTCCAGCTCCAAGGTCAGTGGTTGTGTCAAACAACAAACTGCGCCAAGATCACAGGGAACAATTTTACCTCCACCCAGGTTAAAAGAGCAGAGAAGAGTTCTGCAAGTGAAGGCTTTGCTGCCTTGAGAAAACACAAATTACCCTGAAAGACTTGTTTACTGAAGGGAAATGGAGAAAGTGTTTCCTACTGAGGGTGTTTTCCAACTGGAACATATCAAACCCAGGCCAAGTCAGATTTCCAGAGTGGAAAGTCTTAGATTGCAGGGAAAGGGAGGACACAAGGCACATGCAGCTTACAGCAGTTACACTGCTTCTGAGTTCCTCTCTACTTTAAAATATCTTTTGAGCTACACTGCACAACTCCCAGCTTGAGACAGTTTCTGTATCAAACAAGCAGGTCAAATTCAACCCTTTTCCCTTTTAGTTTCTGAATCGTTTCTCAATTTTTGTCTCAAATCCCTTAAATCTTTCTACATTATGACATACTGCTTTTCTTCCTTGAAGCAAGCACCAGGTATTTCACAGGTAGCACCCATGAGATCTGGGTGCTAATTAATTTTTTACCAACACTCTGGCTGCTGCACAAGAGATTAGTTGTAAAGCAGAAGCTCTTCAGGACAGCACAACATGAAAATATGAAGACAGGCAGAAAAAAAGAAGAGCTAAGTTAATGTTAGCATTGTTATCTCAGTTTGGAAAATAGTTTAAATGTTTTCAAAGTCCTTGCAGATGAAACAGGCAGTTACACAACATCCTCTCAGAGTCAGAACCTATGGGATCTCCCCGCACAGGAGTTCCTCCTTGATCCCTGGTATGGAGTTCTCTGTAATTATTTACATATAATGAATTGCTTAGCCCTCCAGAAAGATCAAACCACCCATCCCAAATCCTGACACAGAAACAACTGAGCAGTGTCCAAACACCTCTCCTGCACTGCTGGCCTCAAGCTATCTGAAGCTGAAAACATGGCCATCTAACAGGGGCAAATATCCTCCTGTTTTAACAGGATCCAAAGTTTCCAAATACAGTTTTCAACCATACCATTAAAGAAAAAAAACCCAAACAAAGGTCGTTGGCCGCAGTTATTTTACCATCTGAAGATCATCAATTCTGGTATTGACACCAGAAGCCATTTCCTTCCTCTCCTGAGGCGTTTCTGGGCAGGGGTAGAGGGAGGCTCGGAACCTGGAAGACAGGGAAGCACCTCAGTGACAGAGATGGGAAGAAGATCAATCAGTCAGGGGTGAACCAGAGGCACCTTAAGAGAAGCTTCTGATCAGCAGAGATTGCCAAGCAGAGCTCCAGCCCATACACCAAAGGGATGCAGAAGTTTGCTTTAGGCCAAAGCAGAAGCTGAGTACTAAAGAAAACAGAAGTGGGAGAGAATCCTCTGCTCCCTATGCTGCCAGTGTCTCCAGGCACTGTCACGAGGCTGGTCAGCCATCCAGCTGAGGGGGGATGCTGTCATACCAGTGCAACTGCTGATAGAAGCAGTCACTGTTGTCTCCCCTGTGAGAATATCCCACTGATGTCCCAGAAATCAACACTCCCTTGGTATTTTGCATTCTGTGGCACTGCACTGTCTACTTTCAGCTTTACAGGCTGGGGAGTGGTGAGTCTGACTGCAAAATGTGTTTCAGTTACTTATGGCACATTTCATTTTTGCTGTCTAAATATGTGCTCCTGCAGCCACTGAGAAACAGAGAGTTGAGAAATACTGATATTAAGTCATGTCAGTGTGTTCCAAATAATTGAGAGCTGCCCAGCTGTCAGACTTTTCATACCCTTCACAGATCTTCTTGACTCTGTTCTTCAGCTGGTCACCTTGGAAGAAGATGATAAATACAGACTTGTGCACATAATCCCCCTAGAACAAAGGAAAGAATTGTAGAAATTAGCATTAGATAATTACCAGAGTTCTACTTTTCCTTTTGCTGAGTCTGTCCATCAGAGCTCAGATATGCACAGTGGGTCAAGAATGTACCTGAGCAACACTGCAACAGGCACAAGGAGAGCAATTTTCTCAGCCTCAGTACAGAATACCTGCATTGTATTTGTGTTTACTGAAGCAAAATGCCCCAGGTTATCCATTATTGATTCTATGTAATACAGTAAATGGGAAAATCTGGTAAGATCTCCAAAAATGCAATGAAGTATTTATCAGCATTTAAGTGCAGTCAGCTCACCTACAGAATCAAGCCAAAAGAGTGAATGAAGATAAAAATATGTGGAGTTTAACCAGTGTGGTTCCCAGGGAGGCCAGAGGCACATTCCTTGCACAGCTGTGTCCGTGGGGGCAGCCAGGGCCCCTTTCCTGCATTTGTTGATAAGTTATTGTTCTACCTTACTTAGGAAATTTTAACATAATGTTTCAAGAATAATTACATTAGGTGTAACCTCAATTTAAGGAAGTTCTGCACAATAAGAACAAAGTCTCTCATAGCAGACAGATGATTCCACAGGTCAGCTACCAGTGGTTGGTGGAACAAGGGAACACAGGAGCCTCACATGAGAAAGAGGGGCTGGTACTGAGCTTCACCTCCTGGGTCTGTGTTCCAGGGCAGCCCTTTACTAGGTAAGAGGAAGGGTGCCCCAAGTTTGGGAAGTGCCACTGGTTTGAAGACACTGGATGTAAAACCAGGCCCAATCACAACATTAATTATTTATTTCTATACTAATGCAAATGATTCTAAGGTGGATGTTCAAACTATTGATTAGTGAATTAAGAAAAAAATGAAAGCTTCAAGTTCAGAGAAATGAGCTTCAGGTATTACACACCACCCATGTCCCATAGAGCACCTTCAACAGAGGATCACTGCTCACTCAGAACTGCACTTGCAGTTTGGGCATGAGAAATCCCTAGGCCCTGCCACAGACCAGGTTTTGAGTTGTTTTCCCCCTTCCAACAGCACTCCCCAGCCAGCCTCCTATTTTTGTTTTAATTAAATGGGAAAACATTTGCTGATGAAGCTCAGAGCCTGCAACAGCTGCTGGGATGGACCTGACTGTAGGGACCTGACTGCAGGGACTTGACTGCAGGGACCTGACTGCACGGACCTCACTGCACGGACCTGACTGCACGGACCTCACTGCAGGGACCTCACTGCATGGACCTCACTGCATGGACCTGACTGCAGGGACCTCACTGCACGGACCTCACTGCACGGACCTCACTGCATGGACCTCACTGCACGGACCTCACTGCACGGACCTCACTGCAGGGGCCTCACTGAGGGACAGAGGCTTTCATCTACAGATCCACATCTCCTGGATCCTGCTGCTGCAGCCAGGAGCTCCTTTACCGTGACGGGGTCCTCCAGCGGGTTCTCGATCTCGGCCTGGCGCAGGAAGACGTTCCCGCGGCACACGCGCCACAGCATGCGCTCGAAGGTGGGGATGCGCTCGCGGTTGATCACGCCAGCCACAAACCTGCAGGGGGACAGCACGGCCTGAGGGGCTGCACCTGAGGCACCCCAGTGATGCTGTTCAAGATCACAACGACACAAACTCCGAGGTCAGAAGGCTGAAATGACTCCAATCTTTATTACCCGGGAATTTCTTCCCTTTACCGCCCAAGGGGTGGAAGAAAGACAAACTTCTTCAATTACATTGGTCAAGTCAGAGGGACATCAAGAAGAAGTCCCTCCTAGGGAAAGGAACATAAACGTAAGTCACAGCCAGGAAAACGTGTCTCTTGTTGACAGAACAGTGTCTGGGAAGGAGTTTCAGAGAAACCCAAATATCATAGGCATGAACCAGGGCTACATCCCAGAGCCTCCCAGCCAGCACACGATGGCAACTCGGGGTTGGTGCTGCACTGAAAGCTACAAATGTAGCCTTGGTTCGTGCCTGTGATGTTTTGGTTTCTCTGAAATTCTTTCCCCAGAGTGTTTTCTGTCAACAAGAGACACGTTTTCCTAACTGTAACCTGTGTTTACATTCCTTTCCCTAGGAGGGACTTTTCCTTGACGTCCCTCTGACTTGACCAATGTACTTGAAGAAGTTTGTCTTTCTTCCACCCATTGGGTTGTTCTTTGTAAAATAGCATAAAAGGGAAGAAATTCCCAGAAATAAACGGAGTCATTGTCAGCCCTCTGAGTCCGAGTCTGTGTCGTTGTGATCTTTAACAGTGTTGCTACAAAAGTCTCGTTTGGACATCAGCTCTTCAAGGTCCTCTAAATACATGGAGGTAACACACAACAAAACAACTGCACTATAGCACAGGCTCTGATTTTTAACAGAATGAAATATCTTAAAAAATATATAAACCTCTGCTGGTTTATATATTTTTAAAGATATAATATAAAGAAATAAATATAAAGAAATAAATGCATTTAGATACGCAGTTTCTAGCCTTCATTCTCCTACAGTCCTGGTATATTGGCTGCAAGGGTTACAGCAGCCATGGCTGCCAGTGACTGTGTCCTGGGCTCAGACCTCACTGGACCAAACCCCCATGTCCAGATAAAGCATTACACAGGCACAAGGAAGCCTGGAAGCAGCTGATAAAGAGGATGTAGAACTATACAGTTATTTCAGAACATTATGCGCCCACAGTAGTTACAATTTTCAACAAAGCTCTGAGATAGCAGAATGTCTGAGAGAAACAACCAGACACGCTTACATGGAAAAAACTGGGTTAAATTTGCTTGGTGCAGAGAGAAACTTGTGAATTTCAAAGAGAAGCACAAACATGAAATGGGAAGTTAACATGGGCGGGAAAAGAGCAGAGAGCAAGAGCCAGTTTTAGATCAGTTTTCATCTGCTGGGAGTGGAAAGTTCCACAACTGTGCTCAAATCATTGCTGCTTCCACAGGCTGATAAATCCCCAATCCAGCAATCCTGAACTGCAATTACCCAAGTCGGAGAGGGGCACCTCTTCCCATCTCGCTCGGCTCCAGCAGCGAAGAGGATTCCTCCAACAGGTCTGGATCCGCCATCTGCTGATGATGCAATTCAGCCTGAATTCACAAATCAATTAATATCTAATGAAACCAGTTAGTGGCATGCAGGGAATGAGGAGCCAGGAGATAGTTGTGGGAGACAAAGAAAGAAAAGAAGGAAGGAAAGGAAAGAAAAGAAGAAAGGAAAGGAAAGAAAAAAAGAAAAGAAAAGGAAGAGCAAACGTAAGATGGCAGAAAGAGGAACGAGATGACAGAAAAGACAGCAAGAATCACACATGGAAGGAGGAAAACAAGAGGAAAAATGGAATGGCTCAGCAGGGCTTCCATACAAGAAA
Source organism: Phylloscopus whistleri (assembly GCA_017589585.1). Lineage (NCBI taxonomy): Eukaryota > Metazoa > Chordata > Aves > Passeriformes > Phylloscopidae > Phylloscopus > Phylloscopus whistleri. The sequence continues at coordinate 787,259 of JADMLD010001154.1, read as the reverse complement.
GGCTTGAGGATTGTTGCAACAAAGGGGCTGGGATACATATAAGTCTGAAGAAAGGCAGAATTAAAAAAAAAAATATAATCAAGTTTTAAACACAAGTGATGTTCCCAAGAACCATTTTAATGGCATAAACCAGAGAAACACACTTGAATCACGTATTTCCCCAGATATTAAATTAATTTATCCTTATTCACCATATGATTCACCATCAGACATAAACACTGCACAGAGCAGGCTGGCAACATGGCTCATCTCTTAGCCAGCCAGGCACTAAGACAGGACAGTTTTACACTGTCCTTCTTTGCAACTCATTTGCAGGCTAGAATTCTTAGGAATATGGCTTGTAAGTGTCAGAAATTCAGGTCAAGGATACTCAAATCATATCCTCTTGTGCACCATCTTCACACTTGCTCAACCCCGCCTCACACTTAGTTCTACCTCTGCAGCTTATATAACAAAATGCCAAAGATTACAGTTCCTGAGAACAACCAGAGGGCCAAAGTCTACCCCCTGTGGTATGCAGGAGGTCTTTCCCACAAAGCCATCAAGGGAACTTGCTAAATCACACTGGAAGGCAGAGTTTGACCCAAGGACACGTCATACCCACACACACACACAGAGCACAGCCTTGCAAAACCTGTGGCAAGTGCAGTAACTTAGCCCCAGTCTCTGTATTTGGGCAACAGTTGTGTTGGAACCCAAATCTCTCCAACACTTTACCTGCTTGTCAAAGGAAAAGTACCATATACAAGCAAGTTTTTGCAAGGCTGACACCAAATGCAGCTCAGCTGCTTATACACTTGCTGCAGCTTAGGGTGAGGGAGGGAGCCCTTCATTTGGCTTGGAAAGGCAACACAGGGAATTCCTGATCCTTTCAACTTTAAGGCGACTTGTTGCAACATCAAAAACTGAATGAAAATTCAGTTCACAGAGAACACAACTAAAATAAGAAAAGTTTGGTACCTGAAAACGAAACACACAGACCAAACACCCCAGCAACTGTTTGACATCTCGATTTCAGGATGTTGAAGAACAGCAAGTTACAATTGTTAGAGGCTTGTATTGTATTTCCAGTGATCAAGACACTGTTTGCAGTAATTTTTTTGTGACGTGCAGCACATTTTAGCAGACGACTCACAAAAAAGGAAGCACAGCACATGTGACACCTTTGGATTTGCCTCACCTGAGAATTTGTTATATATGTTTAATATTAGCTTGGCCCATTTAGGCTATGTGTCCTTTATTCAGGGCAAGTCCTGCTTAGAGGGAGTGGAATTAGAAAGCAAAACAGTTTAGAATAAATGTGGATTAGACTAGTTTAACTAAAAAGAAAACGTTCTTTTGCAAGGATTATTTGCATTACAAATTCCATGATCCTTAAATTAATTTCTCAACTCTGCATTTCTGAGCACACCCTTTCTAGAAAGGCAATAGCACAGCTACAGCACCTCTGCAGCAGGAAGGATAACTAAAGCACTGCTGAGGGATTTAACAGAAATAAAAAATTGAGACTATGTGAAAATTGAAAAGCTATCCAGTTCCAGTGCAAGAAAACAGGATTCTGGGAAATCTACTTTGAATAGGAGTTTTTGCCAGCAGTGAGTGAAATGTCAGTTATTGTGGAGTATTTTTTACTAGATATGGTCCTTCAGGATTGGAATCTCCCAAACATTTCCTTGACAGTAATCAAGAAGCATAATACAAAAGCTTTCATTATTAAACATTTTTAAATTGCTAATTGATCCCCTGATCAGCATCCAGATCAGCACCTTTAATCTCAAAACAGGTTCATTTTCTCCACTCATGATTCCAGCCCTGCCCCATGACAGTTCTGGATGCCCAGTGCAAGCCCATACAATTCAAGCCCCTTCCAGGTCACAAACAGGACAAAAAAAATCAATGTTCATAAGAAATAAAAAAGGATTCATGTCACCATCTATTAACCCAGAGCCAGACAGAAGTGACAGATGCAAAGCAAACAGAGAAAAGCAGATGGCAGAAGAGTCAGAGGGAGGAAGAAGGGACTGCATGCCATTAACCGTTACTTTTCCAGTCTTCTTTTTTACGCTCACACTCTAGGCAAAGCTCTCAGAGAAATCTCTCCAGCTCATATGGTTCTTCATAAGCAAGGACAAGAAGACTGAGAAAAGGAGCATAATCATCAACATGGTGTGTTGGAACAAGAAATGGCTGCTTGGGCTGGAATGGTCACAGGAAGAAAAAGGGGACATTTTGCCACCCCTCCCTCCCCCCACGGTCAAACTTTGGAGAGCAAACGCCAAGCATGGAGGAATTGGAGAGTCAGCCATTTCTTGTGCAACTCATTACTATGAATAATACAATCTTAATTACAAGTCATTGTAGTCTTCAAGTGTTGAAAGTGCTGTGCATGGAGGAAGGGAGTGCTGGCCACTCCAGGATGGTGAGCAGAGGCAGCTCTGGGCTGCTCGGGGCTCCCCCCAGCTGTTTGCTGAGCACACAGACAGGTTTAAACTGTCCACATTTATATTTTACTGAACATCACCTGTAAGCTGTTTTGTTTGCCTTTACACAGAGCAGCACATGCTATCTGGTGTATTTTATTACTACAGAAAAGTTATGAAAGAGAAGCAGAACATACCTAAGCTTTCTGTGGCTGGTTTGTTTAAAGCTGTGGGTGACCTGCCATGGACTGCTTAGAAAACTACCTTTTATCTTTTATTTAGTTTGATCCCACTGCAGTTGAAGAAGAGCAGAGAGGACAGTAATTAACAAAGGCAGGTTGGACAGGGCCTGGAGCAACCTGATCTAGTAGAAAGTGTCCCTGCCCATGGCAGGGGGGTGAATGGGCATGAGTTTTAAAGGTCCTTCCCAACCTTCCCAGTCTGGGATTAATGCTTGATATAGAAGTGCTCAGCACTTGGTTTTACATGACACTCAGAACAGGCAGTGCTACTTTAACTCAGTAAAGCAATGGATTATCAGGTTAATCCTGTTTGTCCAAGGGACACTTGTAAGTGAACATTCAACACTTGAAGACAAAGGGTTTTTTTGTACTGAAATCAATCCCACAACCCAGCAGCCCTCACACCAGCAGCAGTATCTGTGTCAGCAGTGACTATGACTGGCACAGGACCAACCTTGGTGCCTGAGCAGGCAATACCTTGTGCCAAAACAACAAAAAACAAACTGTTAGACAAACGGCCTGAAGTGTGCAGGAGCCCAGCTCCACTTGACAATAGCCCTTGTAAATACCAGGAGCCATTTCCGTTAAGAATTCTTTGATCAAATCCTGAGATCAGAGGAAACAGGACATCTACTCAGCAAAAACACGTCCTGAAAAACATACAGGAGGCTCTTTGAGAGAACTGCCAAGACTCTCGAGATGCTTCAGCTTTACAAGGAAGGGTTATGTCTTCCCCCAAGCAGGATTTATGTCAGTGCCATGACAGACACTGGAGAAGCTGCTCTCAGCTCCAGAGAAAGTTGCCAGTTCCTGGCCCAGATGGTATCTGACAAAATGTCGAAGACTTTAAATATCAGCTTTGCTCCACAACTGACCTCTGGAAGCTTCAGGGTTTGATCAAAGGCTCAACTAAATAATTAATTAACCTATTACCTCAGCGGAATTTGTATTGTGACCCTGATGAGTCTCCACTTTAAAGGCTGAAGAGAAATTCAGCTCGGTCCTCTGCACATGCACCAAAGAGACTCTTACCCACAGGGGACAGTGCTTGCTGTAGCACCAAATTTTGGGGCTGTTGATGTGCTTTCAAAGCTACTCACCCCTTAATTATTATACACAATTTTTAGACAAACTGTGTTGATTAACTGGAACAAGCCCAAATCAGCATCGCAGGGGGTAAATCATGGGTAGCTAGGTGTAGTGCATGAAAAATGGAAAAACAATTTGTGCAGCTTTCTCCAACAAAGCATAAAAATGACCCTGATGTCCGAAACAGCAACTAAAAATATATCTGAGGATAAAAATGGTAATTTCTATGAGAAGAATCAGCTCCCCAAGTGTTTAACCCCCACCGGTATTCTGACCTCATCAAAAAACTGCTGAGTTTTACGCAGTATAAATTTTAATTCTGTCAGCTCCAAGAAGTTTCTCTTCAGAGCCTCCTGGTTGGTGTTGATTTCTTTAAGCTCGTTCTCAATTTTCTCAAAGTTTGCCTGGAAGATGTGAAAAGGAGAAAGAAAAAGGACTTAAATTCCATAATTAAAAAAGGACTTAAATTCCATCCAGTCTGTCAACACACAGAGGCAGATGCTTCACACCCCCACCCAATTTGCAAGGATTTAGAGGTGCATCTCCAGCCTGCTGGACAGATCCAGATCTGCCACATCTGCAGGCAACTGCAGACTCCTCACACTCAGCCAGATTTTTATGGACTGGATTGATAGAATTTCTTCACATCAATAAAATCATGGTAAATTTCATGTCCCACCACCATAAATCATGCTGTTCCAGCAGTTTTTGGCTCATTTCAATGGTGAAATTCCTATTGAGTACTCTCACTTCTGTATTTGGACAAACACCACCCAATGTGAGCTGGCAGAGCTGCTCCTAGGGACAGCTACAGACTGAGCTAATGCCCACCTGCCACTAAATTCTGAAAACATCAAGCAACAGAGACAATCTCCCCTGTTTCCATCCAGAGTAAAACACTAGTTTGAGTCTTAACACATCATTACCTCCAGGTCAATCATGTCACGTGGAAAAGGCACCTCTGGGTTTTCGCCAGTGTCCATGATAGGAATGTTTGCCTTTTTAATCTCCTTCTCCACAAACCCTGCAGAGACAGCATTAGTAGTGTTAATTTTTGACACCTCGGTGTCAAACAGCTACCCCAACCTGGACCTGGCCCCAGCAGCAGCTGATTCCTTCACCTCCTATTCCAAGATTGTCTGACTTGGCCAGAGTTATCTTTCAAGGGGGAGGTGAATCCCTGGAGGCAGCGAGGCGTGCCTGTGCCCTCACCCCTCTGCTCTGTTCCAAACCCTGCAGCTTCAGCCTGCCTTGACAGTGGGTTGTGGTTTTTTTTTTGTTTTTTTTTTTTTTTTTTTTTTTTTTTTTTTTTTTTTTTTTTTTTTTTTTTTTTGTTTTTGTTTTGTTTTGTTTTTTGGGGGTTTTTTTTTGGGTTTTTTTTTTTTTCCCTGTTTTTTTTTTTTTTGGTGTGTGTGTGTGTGTGTGTGTGTGTGTGTGTGTGTTTGTTTGGGTTTTTTTTAAGCAAAAGCTGCAGTCAGAGCCACATCAACCCCAGCGAGAACGTACGGAGCTTTCGGTCCATCTCCTCGCACCTCCGCACTTCATTGACGAATTTACGGTGGAACACGTTCACGTCCGGGTTCAGCTGCAGGGAGAGACACGGGACTCAGCAAACCCCCACCCCCGGGGCCGGTGCGGCTGGGCCCCGGCGGCCCCGCGCTGCGGCGGGCACGGGGGCGGGGCCGGCCGGGGCTCCCGGTGCCGCGGGGCTCCCGGTGCTCCCGGTGCCGCGATGGCCCCGGTGCCGCGGGGTGCGCGGGGGACACTCACGTCGCGGAACTGGACCTTGCCCAGCTCGCCCAGCTCGCTGACACAGCAGTACGCGGCCTCGGACTGCAGAAAGAGCTGGGCCAGGGTCATCTCCTCGCTGCGGAACAGCTCCCCCATGGCGGCGCCGCTCCCGCTGCAGCCTCTGCGGAGAAGGGCGGTGAGAACCGGGCCGGGACCGAGGCCTTCCCGCCTCCGCCGGCCTGTCACAGCCCGGCTGCACCTGGACCCCAGCCCAGCCCGGCCCGCCGCGGCGTCCCCATCCCGTCTCCATCATATCCAGCCCCGATCCGCTGCGTTCCGTTCCCCGCCATTACCTGCCGCCGCTGCCGCTGTCGCTGTCGCCGCCGCCGCCGCCGCCTGACCCGAGCCGGCTCCCGTCCGCGGCGTCACCGTCCGCGCGAGGGCGGTGTCACGCGCACGTCTCCTGGCGACCGCGCACGGCCCCGCCCCGGAAGTGACGGCAGGGCCGGCCCCGCGCGCCGCGCTCGGTGACGTCACGAGCGGTGCGGTGACGCAGCGGTGACGTCACCGAGAGCGTGTCCTGGGCGCGAAGTCGCGGCCTCTCCCCGTCGGCCCGGCCTGGTCCCGGTGAGGCCGCGGGTGCGGCCCGGGGCAGTGCGAGCGAGGAGCAGCCCCAGATCCAGCCCTGGTTCCCACTGGAAGAGATCGACTCCAGACTGAGGCTCCAGAGGGGAGGCTGCAAATTCCCAGCCATTGGCTGTTCCTGGTGAGTCTCCGCAGCAGAAAAGGGGCTGAACTGAACTTAATCCAACACAGAAAATGACTCCTGGCGTTCCAGGGCAACTGGTGTGGGCACAGAGGCACCGAGTGGGGCACCTTATCTCAATAAGCCCCAGGAACAGACGTACATCCCTGTCCTGTTGGTTTATCTGGTTCTACCCAGACTGGCCTACTCAGGCAGATTTTTTTATTATTCCCAAATGGATAGCCAAAGGCACAGAGATGCATTGGAGTCACACATGGAATGGATGTCGAAGACTTTAAATATCAGCTTTGCTCCACAACTGACCTCTAAAAGCTTCAGGCTTTGATAAAATGCCCAATTAATTAATGAATTAATTGCTTCAGTGGGATTTGTATCATGACCCTGATGAATCTCCACATAACACTTCTGAATTCAGAAATTCAGAATTTCTGAAGAGAAATCAAAGAGCTCTGCTCCGTGTGAATCCCTACACATTTATCTGTGGAAGCCCAGCCTGGAGCAGGTGACCCCAGGGACAAACAGCTCTGGGGCCTTGGGCTGGCTGCCTAGAGTTATTTTCATGGAACTCTCAGCAGCAGTAAACACTGGAAATAAATGCTCTGGAAAAAGGTCCCTCCAGGAAAGAACAGTGTAGAGACAGCAGCCTGTTTCCACTGTGTGACAGAGCCACCAGGTCAGTGGGGACAGCGAGCGGTCACGGGGCAGGGACGTGGCAGGGAAAGTGCTGACTGCTGGGAGCATTGTGAATGAACAATGTCCCTCTGCAGCCCTGGGATGCCCGGTGGGTAGCTGGGAGGGATCATTTCTCCCAGTTTGCCCTGAGGCAGCTGAGCTGGGAGGAGCCCAGGGCTCTCCCTGGTGTTTGCCAGCGGTGGCAAAGGCCAGGAGCAGGCTTGTCCTGGCAGGAGGTGCTGAGGATGAATAAACGCTGTCAAAGCTATAGAATGAGGGAAGCTGCCACCTTCCCAGTGTGCCCACAGCCTTCCCAAGTGGCAGCTCTGTCCATGGGCACTTGGTTCCCCTCTGGCTGAGCCAACCCCAGAAATAGTGAAGGGTCTGGCCCAGGGTCACTCCCAAGATCTGAATTTTCCCTCTCCACATTCCTGGCATGTTCCAGCTGGGTTGTTGTGAAGTCTGTGGTGGTGCCTCCCACGTGTCTCCCTGTTTTGAATCATTTAGGGTTTTTACCACTAAATCCAGCAGTAACCCACTGAATTTGGGCTGTTTGCAAGCAGTGTACTCTGCAGTGTGTCCCACATTTAAAGTCTGGTGACTGGATCTGTAGAGGGCTCAAAGATTGTGGAGCTGGGAGAGCTCCTTTAGGGGGAGTGCCTCGCTGCTCACTTCAGGAGTGAATTATCCTTCTCTCTGTTAAATCTGTGTGTTGCACCCTGCATGTACTGTGTGTGCCTCTTGTACATTCACATACATGGGAAGGGGCATTCCCAACATACAGACGTTTTCATGCTGTAACTACTGAATTCAAATTGTAGCATTTCTTTAAAATACTGAAAGTCAGGCTCTCATAGTCCTGGAAAAAAAAAAAAACCACCCCAAACCTAAGTATTGGCAAAAGGTCTGAACTTCCAGCTGAACTTCAGCATGTGCAGTTGTTTTTAAACCAGCCTTCAGCGCACACAGCTGTGCCCAGATGGGGCTGCTTGCTTCCCACTCTCTTCCCAGCAGCTTCCCGAGCCGTTTACTAAAGGGTTTTGTTTTTTCCTCCTGTTACTTCGGTGCCTTTAGACCGAGGGTACAGAAGGGGAGGCTGTCGTTCCAGAGCTTTGCATTCCTGGCTGAGCTGTGCTAGTGTTTGCATGCAGAGCCATCGTCTCCCCTCCAACTATTTTAATCATTCCAAAAGGGTGGGTCAGCAGGCATTTGGCAGCGGCTCCTTTTCTATAGCTGAGGTGGAGTCAGCCAATGACCTGCAAGCCTGGAAAATTTTGCAGGGCAGTCCCACTGGACGGGCTGTGCGGAGCTGTGCCATTTGAATTTCAGCACAGACGCTCACTCACTGCGCTCCCCATTCCTGGCGCCTCTCCCAGCGCGCAGTTTAGCCGAGGCTCGGGCTCAGTTTTCCCTGCTCCCTCCCTGCAGTGACAGCTTCTCCGGGCTCCCTGAGCCAGGACTCCCCAGCCACCATGGAGGACACCACCTTGCAAATCATCGAGCCGCCCACCGTTTCGGAGACCTCGGAGGAGCAGCAGGCGCCCGACGAGCCCATCAAACCCGACCAGATCAACGGCGTGATGGTGCTGACCCTGCTGGACAAGATCATCGGGGCGGTGGATCAGATCCAGCTGACCCAAACGCAGCTGGAGGAGAGACAGCAGGAGATGGATAGCGCAGTGACCAGCATCCAGGGAGAGCTGACCAAGCTGACCAAGGCACACACCACCACCAGCAACACCGTCAACAAAATGCTGGAGAAGGTGCGCAAGGTGAGCGTCAACGTGAAAACCGTGAGGCAGAACCTGGAGAAGCAAGCCGGGCAGATCAAGAAGCTGGAGGCCAACGAAGCGGAGCTCCTGAAACGCAGGAACTTCAAAGTCATGATCTATCAGGTAAGGGAACTGTTTCACTGTGTCTTTACATCCTGCTAGTGGGTGTTTTCTTTGCTGAGGGTCCTGTCACGCTGCATGTTCGGCCCAACCCTCTCCCAGACTCCCCAGATTGCCTGGCAGTCTGAACTGAGGCGGGTCCCCCGTCGCTCTCATTTGTGGTTTAACAAATTTTCTGTGTGTCCTAAGATAAAGTTTGACAGAGTTGTCCCATTTAACAGGAATTTTAATGCAGGTAGGGAATGGGGCCCTAAGAACTCGCTGCAATGGGCCAGAAGTATCAAAATAACCCGATTTTACTGCTTATCTCAACAAAGAGCAATAGTGCTCTCGGATCTGGAAGGGGGTGTTGTAAATCCGTCTGCCAACGTCTCTTCTACCAAGAGACACCATGTGTATGGCTACGTGGAGACCGATAATATTTCAGATTTGTGACATGCATCTGGTAACAAGTGATAGTAACCCCAGCCTCGGGGTTAGTCTGTCCAGCCAGGGCAGATAGAGCTGTCAGAGAAAATCCAGCCCAGCCCCCTGAGCTTGGCAGTGCTGGGGGCAGCCTTTGCTGAGGGCTTGTACAATTCCCATCTTCTTTCTTCTTCGTCCTGCAAGCCTTGAACCTCCTTGTTGTTTGGTCTCAATAACAGCTTTGGTTTGCTTGATGTTCACCCCCTGCACTAAGTGTTGGAGTTTTCACTTAACATTAAACAAGGAGAGAGAGAGAGGAACATGATTCAGTCAGGTTTCCTGCCTGGAGTTAAGTTTCCCGCATCAGAGCAAACTCTTCTATTGGGCCAGGGGAGAAAAGTGAGTGAAACAGTTAATGCTGCAGTTGAAAGCCTCTGGGTTAATAATAGCCAGTGTTAGGAACAAATGGAGAAGCTTCGAGTGCTGATCATGGGAAGAGAGAGAAGAAAAGCAGAATAAAAGGGAGAATGGTCCTTACTCTGAGGTTTGAGGGTGAGTGGCTCGTGACAGGCTCAGGGATCAGACACACACAGGACCTGTGGGACTCCTTGGTTCAGAGCTTGAGTATTTGTTGTTTTATCACAGCTGAAAGGCTGAAATACTTGAGCCTGTGCAGATCATACAGGAAATACAAGCAGTTATAGGCAGATATATGTGTATGGATTTATTACAAGCTCTTTGTATCAATCTATCCATGGAAAAATAAAACAGAAGCAACAACCACTGCAAAATGAGAGGAGTGAAGGGGATTGTTTAAACATAACATTCCATGTCAGTTACGGAAATAGGTAGGAAGTTGGCAAGGTTCAAGGTCCTTGGGAAGCATCCCAAACATCTGCAGGTTAGTGTTTCATGAGCAGTTTGTCTTGGTTTGCTGTGGCTTATTGATATTGAGCAGAGTTTCTTTTTGAATATGGAAAAGCAATCCTGCTTCTAAAGGCTTGAGGCCTGCCCTTGCTGCTGTGGTGAGGACAGAGCAGCCTCAGAGAGAGTCATTTGGCCAGGGGCTGTGCCAGGGACTTGAGGAATCATGGAGGTATTAGGGGAAGAAGTTATTTAGGATTTGGGATAATTTCCCAGCATGGAATTTAGTGTGATTTGAATGTCACGGAGCACAGATAAGGAATTCTCCAGGTTTGCACCATGTGAAATGGAGCCATTTGTGCCCTGATGGACATGCTGGCACTTCCATGGCAGCTGGAGCAGACCTGGTCCCAGTGCTGGGGTCCACCCTGGGGGTTAACTGAGGAATTCACTGTGCTTTCCTAACAGTGTCTACAGCTAAAACCAAATAATTACAGAATAGCTCTCATCTAATTCAGTGTCTCACTTCTCAGACCCCCCACCTACCAAAGTGTTTGTTGGGTACTTTACTGGTTGTGTAATTAATTCTGTGGTGCTGAGCACATTATTGCTCCTCTCTGACTCAGGGAAAGCAACTTCCCCAACCTGGGGGTGACTCCTGTGTGTTTTCAGTTGCTGTGGCAAAAAGGCCAAACATTTGTTAGTCTTTTCTTTTGGAGAACAAGTGATAAACTCATCCTAAGAGACGTAAAAAATTCCATAATCCCAGCAGTGGCTGTTTTTGGGTGAGAGATTTGAGCAGAGCAAGAAGTCATGCTCTGTAGGGTTCAATATTGCACAGTTCTGCAGTTGGAAGAAATAAAGGAGGTAAAGATAAATGAGCTCTTTGCTGGTTCTTGATGTGTGATTATTCTCTCAGCATTGAGTCCTGAGGCTTCAGCCATTGTGGAGGGATTATTTCAGAACTGCAAATAAGACCTTTTGCACCTTGGAGGGAAGTCAGACTGCCTGTGAGAATTGTGTTTTGCTCGGTGTTGATTAGGAGAAGATGAAAACCAAATTTTTGTCAGGGAAAGCCTGACCTGTGGCATGATCCTGAGCACATCTGCTGGGTTAGTTTCAAAATTTGGGGGAAAAAGTGCAGGGCTGGATATCATTCCCACGTCCTGGCTGAGGTGAATTATTGAACAGAACATTTACAGGCATCACTCTCAGTCCATGCTTGTGTTTTCTCACTTGTTTACCCTCTTTGAGCTGATTTTGCCAGGAGCTGGTCTGATTTCTCCAAGTTAAGAGTTTTTGTATCAACTTAATGTAGAGAATTAGATAAATTCTTTAGAATAAAACTCAAAAACAACCATATCCCTCCAAATTGCCCTGTCTTTCTCTTTGGAAAACTTGCCAAGCCAAAGCAGAGGTGACAGCTTTGACAGCCCACTGTATACAGAGACATTCAGTGCAGAACTTACCTTCCTAAAAAGTCTGATATCAGTAAGTGCCTGCACTGCTCAGCAGCCCCTGGGAACAGAGCTCACAGCTTCCTTTGTGCCTCTGTCCTAGGCTCCTGTCTTTCAGAGAAATTAGGACACCAAAAAATTCCGTGAGATTGGTTGCTAATAAAAACAAACTAAGGTGACTTCATCCCAGATCTCCTGGTTTTAGGATCCTGAAACTGGGGCTGGTTACTGCAGTTGGTGGTTAAATAATGGATGTCCTGTGCAAGCAGCTTCTGCTCTGAAACCAGACTTTGTGCTGTGTTCAGCTTGGAGAGTGGCACGTGGCAGTTTATGTAAGCTTGGCATTTTCCTCCAAAGGGTTTTTGACAATTTAACTTATTCCTGCAAATGCCAAAGGCTGATTTTATTACAACCGGACAAACCCTTGCAGCACTCGGCACGCACACGGAGTATTGAATTTCTAAAGTGTGCCAGTCCTTTATTTTGAGGCTGGTGTGGGCAGCTCTGGCTCAGGATGTGCAGTGTTTTTGTTGGGAAGAGCAGCTTTTGTCCGAGGGGTGTGAGTGCGTGCTCCCCACGCTGTCCTCATCTGCTCATCTGCTCTTCAGGGGGCTTTGGTGGCTGCTCTGAGCCGTGTGAGATGTGAGTTTCTGTGCTGGAAGGGCTGTGCTGTTGGGAGAGCAGGGTGGGACCTGGATCCCAGCCATGCAGTGTTGGGTGGGTAGGGCTGGGCAAGGAAATATAAATAGCCCAGCCTGGCTTTGTGCTCGCGTGGGCCTTATACGGACGGGAGCTGCGAGACTGTACATCCAGAGAAGGAGGGGTGGATTTCAAACCCACACATTAATGGGACAGATTCAGAGGCCAGACCTGAACTGCCTCAGGTTTTGTGTCTGTGCTCCTCAAAAGAGAGTGTGGAAAAGTACATGAGCTCAGGGGGCTGAGGGGAAGCACAGGGCAGGGACCGCAGGGCATACAAACCCACTGTCCCCGGGCTACAGCCTTTTCCCACTGCCCAAACAGAATGGCAGCTGCCCTGAGCTATGGTTTTGTTTCAAATTAATCATTCAGAAACTCATTCATGATGAGTTTAATGGCAGTGGAGCATTGGCAAGAGCCAGCAAGATCCGCAGGCCTGAGGGACAGCCTGGGTGGGTGACGTGCCTGCAGTTCAGTGGAGCTTGCCCAGCTACCAGCATTAGAAAGTAAATAGGAATTTCCACAGCAATTTGGGTGACAGCACTGAGATAGGCACGGGCACCAGATACCCATGGGGTGCTTTTCCTGCAAGACCAGCTGGCTTCACGTGGCTGAGAGCTCTCTGTGCTGGAACATCCATCCCTCTTCCCAGTGGGTCACAGCAGGGATTTGCATTGCAGCAGCCACTGTATTTATTTTCTGATAATACTTTAAAATAAAAAGGGGGTTTCACTTTCACTGCAAATCCAGTCTAAAGCAGCTCCTGTCAGTGCTGCCTCCATTGCAGGGGGACCACATGAATATCCCAATGTACAAAAATCTTACATATTATTGAATTATAAGAGTCTCAAGATAATAGTTCAGAGGAGACTGAGCCCTAAAAAAAAGTCAGGATGTTAATAGCTCTGACTCTTAGGATATTTTTTTAGTGCAGATTACTAGTCTACCAGCAGACAACTCTGGAGCATGGATTTCTCTGTTGCAGTCTAGTATCAACTGCATTAATATTTAATTGCTCAGCTATTATTTATAAGCAGTTGGTGCCAGAACTGTTTGCTTTGCTAAAATCCTTTCACCATTATAGTTCCAGACTGAGCTGTGCAGCCAGAAATTGTCCCAGAGCACACGGCCAGAGGCTGCCCAGCCTTTGGGATAGGGTTAGATGGGATGAGTAGTGGCTCATGAAAACCAACCCAAGGTAATATCCTCCTGATCACATATTCCTGCCTCAGGCCTCTCATGTGCACAACCCAGAAGGCACAGCAATGACTCATAAACTATTCAGCATCAGGCTTAGAGCTCTTTTATCCCATTTGGGATTGTCCTCTTGAATCTGCAAGATCTCCCATGACTTACAGGGCACCTGAAGAAGTGGGTCCACTGTCCAGCTGCGAGATAGACAAAGAGCAGAAACAAAATGTGCAGTATCAGTAAAGGAAGATCAAATATTTAGAATAAAAAGCCTCAGGATGTCGAGTCTCCAACTTTATGTGAGGATGCAAATGTCAGTGTCTGCAAAGCATCTGTAATACAAACCCCATCTTTGCTGCTTTGCTGTTCAGGAGCAGCTCCGGAGTCATCTGTCAGCTCAGACAGATTTATCCGGGAGGAGTAGATCTGAGAGCAAAGCCAGTGATACAAACAGACTGATCATGTCATCAAAATTTTGTAATGCTGTCAGAGGGGAAAAAAAAGCTCCTTTTCACTCTCAATCTATTTACTTCTCTGTTTCCTACAGTCCTGCCTCTCTTCTGACTCACTAAAGGCAAAAGTATTTTTCCAAGCACAGCCTCCTCCTCTCCTCACCCCCCCTCCCTTCCTTTGCACCAGCTCTGGTGCCTGTACCAGGCTGCTGTTTCTCACAGCTCATGAAGCAGATCCAGCTTTTAGACACAGAGTCCAGAACACGGGGTAACTGGATGTGCCTGATAGAAGTGCCAGGCAGATTGCACAACACCCAGAATTACAGAGGCTGGGAGGACTGCTAGTCAGGGAGATGCTACTTGAGAATGAACTATTCATCCCTCTAACATCCACCTAATCCCAACCTGATTTGCTTTTCCCCCTCATATTTTAGATCTTTTTCTCTCAGCAGTATTCCTTGGTGACATCTTACTGCACGACTCAAAAGTCTCATCCCTAAGGCTTAAGGCTTCTCTTTTCATGAACCTCTTGGCACTATTGGAGACAAACTTTGTCCAGCCCTTGGAACCCAGAGCCAAGGCCATGCCTGACTTTGCTGTGTCACTGGGTGCAGAGATCTGGGAGCTGCTGGGAGTTATTTGGTGCTGGTTTAGGGTAAGGTCAGTACGTGACAAAACCAGCAGATAGAGTTCTGGAGTTGCACCCGCCTGTTTCAATCTCTGCAGCCTCTGCACTTGAATCAATAAACACAGGGGTTTAAAATCACCACCCTTCTTCCATGATCTTACACTGACAAGCAAACTCTTGAGTTCAGCTACATCACAGCAAAGGGAGACACGTCCCCAGGAGGAGACACTGAATCCCTGTGACTGTGAGCAGAGTCTGGCCCTGTGGCAGTGTCAGTGGCAATGTGCCTGAACCCACAGGAGGGATCCTGTATTTCCTGGGACCTTCTGAATCAGACGGACACTCTTCCATCTCACAGTTCTTTGCTGACTCTCTTTTCTGTCAAATTCTGCTTCCTGGCTTCTCCCTTTACTAAAACACACCCCTGTGCCTTTTCTCTCTGCCTGTTCTTGTGCTAACCCGGATCACTGTTGGCAGTGTTCTTAATCAGATTCCTGGCAGGAACAGGTAAGTGTTTCCATTGTGCTCCCTTTCCCCGGCCATTGAAACGCAGTTTTCCTCATCTTAGCCCCAGAAGATGCCGCGTGTGTGCCTTGAGTCTTCGCCAGGGACTGCCCTCTGAGCCCACCCCGTGGAGACAGGCCCAGGGCAGCAGAAGACACACCAGGAGGCAGCAGTTTAGGGCCTCGTCAGCGGCACCCCCTGAAGATCACCCTGAACTTCTTCAAAGCTCTGGGAGCTGCTGCTTGCAGAGCCTTTGCTTCTCGCCTGCTTGGGGCTGCCTCAGGCTCTCAGAGCTGCCAGGCTGATCCTGCTGCTGACTAATGAGCTTGCTGCATGAGCGTGGGTGTGAGGAGCTGGGATTTTCCCTCAGGCGATCTGGGAGGGAGGAGTTGCTGTGTGGCTTGCATGAAGGGCAAGTGGCCAGGGGCAGTTGGCTCTGCTGGCGTCTGCTGTGACTGGGCAAATCCCACCTGTTCTTTGAGCTGCCATTTCTCCCTCTGAAACACAGCCCTGGAACACCCACCTCCTCAGGCTTCTTGTGAGCGTTAGTTTGTGATTGTGAAATGGTTTGAAGTTGTTGTTTTAAACAGGTAAAACAGGCAGAGAGCACAAACTGTGACAAAACTTCCAAAGCCTCAGGCAGCCCCTGCAGCATCTCCCATTTCTGTCTGCCCACAGCCCCTGGTGCTGCTTGCTTGGAGTCAGGCCCTGCACACACTGGAGTGGTGACTTTAACTGAATATGCTGTTTATATAACATTTAGGCCACAGAGGCCACAGTGGCCCATTGCCTTCCTGCCATTGTGCAGCTACTGGACAAAACACCCCAAGCTCCAGCTGCCCTTTGGGGGTCACCCAGCAGCCTGTGCAGCACTGTCCAGTGGGAATGGCCACCTGGGTGGACAGGACTATTCCAAGAGCCAGGTTAGGGTGAACCAAATCTAGGAATTGTGGTCTCTGGGCAAAACTACCAGGGAAAACTTTTCCTTTTTCAAGGAGAGTGTCAGATTAAGAAAAGCGGGGGGCGGGTTTTGTGATCTAGAGAAAAAAAAACAATCCAAAAACATCTAGCAATCTAGCAATTTCAGTGTTCACAGGAAAGGTCTGTTCCACCAAGGCACTGGAGAGGAAAGCACAGCCTCCTCTGTGCAGGGTGTCTGGACACTCCTGAGCCCTGCTAGGCTCAGGGTGCTTCTCAGCCATGCTGCTGTTACTCAAGAATAGCTGAATCCTCCTTCCCATGACACTGCTGGAAGGTCAGCACAAAACAAGTGTCCTCTGAGGCCTGGCAGAGTAGAGCAGTTATCATGGCAACGGGAGAGCAGAACTTGTTCTCCTCTGGCACAGTTTGACCTGACCTGGAGGGCTGTTTGCTGCCCAAGCTCCTCCTAATCCTCTCCCGGCCTCCCCGAGGCCAGGGCCGGGCTGTGCTGCCCGGGGTGGGCAGAGGGAGGGCTGGGCTGCAGGAGGGGCTGCAGGCTCCAGCTCAGCCCGATTTGGTCATAGTGAAGCCCAGGATTGTGAGCTGGTCATTTTCTGCACGTTATGGCTGCAAATGTCAACCAAACTCACTGTTTGTGCTGTTGCAGTTGTGTAAAAAATAATGGAGTGAAATGAATTGCAGATGTGATTTGCATGTGCATGTGAGAACCTTCCATTAAACCTTCCAACTGGAGTGGCTGGGAGTGCTGGGACTCTTGTTTCTTAGACACTGACTGGGAATGCAGCTCAGCTCCGTGTCTCCTTGGCCTTTTATACTCCAGGGGAAGTGTTTACGTGTGTTGTAGCAACCAGGCGGGTGTCCATGGCCGTGGGCTGCGGGTGACTCACTGCCAAGGAACTCGAAAACAATGTCAGATAAAAGCCCACTCAGGGGAGCCGGGGAGAGGCTGCTGGGGATCCAGCAGCTCGGAACCGTTTGAAGTAGGAGGACACAGGGCAGCTGGCAGCCAGCTGCCTTTGGGGCTGGCTGTGGGCACTGGGGCCCCTCTGGGTGCCCACAAAGTCCACAGATGGACCGGCTCAGTGCCAGGGAGCTTCCCAAAGCACAGCTCATCCCAGGAGGTCTGTGCTGCAGGGATAATGCAGACTCCCCGTCCTGTCCTGCTGCTGGGTGCAGCTCTGCACTGTACACAGAGTTTGCTGCTGCTGGTACCAAAATCTTCGGAAAAATGTTGTTTACCCACTGTCCTTGTGCCACTTGGATCCAAGCAGAGAGGACAGAACTGGTTTGCCTCTGCTGATTGGGAGCCAGGTTTTGAACACCCCAACAGGCAGGGATGCCAAGACCCAGGATTTTGGACTCGCTCACTTCAGGATCAGTGTTTTCCAAGTAAAAATAGAATGCCTGGTGTTAAAAATGTGGCTCAACTGGATGAGTCATGAGTGAAATGAAGTGCAGAGAGCATAGTGCTTTGCTTGGAGCAGGGATTTGTGCAGCAGCCACCCGTGGGCCTGGGATGGTTCTTGATTGTTCCAGTCATGTCCCATTATCCTCCACGCCTGTGTCTGCAGGCTTGTCCTGCCCACACCAGGCGGTTCCCCTTCCCCACTGGAGAAACCTCCCAGGCAGGAGGAGGAGACTCTTGGTGGCTTTTGGGCAGTGCCTGGGTGCAGGGGGGAGATACATGCAAGGGATGCTCAGCAGAACGTGCCCGTCCCCATTAAGGTGTGCCAGAACTGTGGATGTTCTCATACCAGCTGTGCTGTGCCTGAACCCACAGGAATGCTCCCTGAGTGCAGGTGAGCTTGGACTCTGGGTGCTGTCCCTTAGCACACTACTGAAAATCCTCCAGTGGTCCCCCAGCTGGTTATCTACTGGTCAGATCAGCAATCAGTGAGGAAGAGTGGGCTGGGGGTGGGAAATGCAGGAATTATGCCATGCCTAGGAGAGAGAGAGGCCAGGAGCAGGGCGTGAAGGGTTTCCCAAACACAGCTGGAGAAGAGCTCTCAGAAACAGTCCCAAGGGAGGAGGCTGGGATCCTCATATATGGGAAGGGCTGTGCTCCCTCTGTGCCTCTGGGTCTGATCCATGGGGTGCCTCCCAACAGAGGAAAGAGCAGAGCTGTGAGCACTGGGGTTGGGCTGTGGGGATGGAGCAAGGCTGGCAGAAGTGGGAGAAGTGCCTGAGTGCTGCCTGTGGGATCAGAGCTGGGCAGCTGCTGCTCTCCAGGTACAGTACAGGATTAGGGAGAGCTGCAGGCACCCCAAGAGGGATTGCTCCCACTGCCCCATGTATCCAAAGCTGCTGCTGGCCACATCTTCGTGGCTGTGAGGGAAGAGCTGCAGGATGCTGCTGAGGCTGGATGGGAGCATTACTGACGCAGCCCATCCCATCACATCAGAAAATTCAGTCAGGAGCTGGATATATTGGTGTAGCATGAGGAAAAGTTGTTATTTATGTATGTGACAGACGTGGAATAATTGAGGTGGTGTTTCTTTCTGCAAACACATATTCTGGAGCTCACAAGGGGCTGATAGGATCAGGGTTTTGCAGGATATGGCCCATTTCCAGGGACAGCCGTGCCAGGCAAGAGGGGGATGCCTTTGTTCTGGCTCATTGTGTTGCCTCAGAGGGAAGGAAGTGGCTGGAGTTCCTGATGTTCTGCTGGCTGGGCAGGGTCCCTGGAAGTTTCTGGGATTACTCTGGCAGGTGTTGTTGTGGAGTACAGGATCCCTGCCTTCCCCATGATGTGGGTTTGCCCTGGACTGACCTGGTCCCCTGGAGAACGTGTGTATTGTTTTCTGCTGAAGTGGCTCATCAAATGAAGAAAACACATGTTGTTTTCACTTCACCTTAATCTGCACAAAGTATATGAGACCTGATGTGTGATCTGGAGGGTGAAGAGCTTCACCCAGCACAGTTTTCTGTGCACAGAACGAAGGCTCTACTCCAGCAGGTTCTGCATCCACAGACATCTCAGCCCGTGACATCCTCACTGGGCCCAGTGCTCCGTGGAGCTGGCTTTTCACTGCTCACAAAGGTTTCTACAGATGCCCTTGTGCTTTCAGAACTTCAGCTGGCCCAATGAACAGTACCTATGCTTGGGAAAAAATGAGAAAGCAGCTGAGAGGATCTCGATTTCACCTAGGTGAAGCTGTGCAGGAGTCACGTATTCAATGAGTTGTGTCACTTCTCCAGGGGTGCAAGGGGAGACAGGGCTGAGGACAGCGCAGAGGGCTGGGCACAGCACCCATGTCTGCAGGGAGGGCATCTCCTCCTGCCTGTGTGCAGGAGCTGAGGCCAGAGCCCCAGAGTGGCAGTGCCCTTGCTCAGGCAGGGCCGTGGCGTGCAGTGGGTCAGCACTCAGTGTGAGGCTGTGCACACACGCCGTCCCTTCCGGCGTGGAGCAGGGACCGGGATGTTCTGTCCCATGGCAGCGCCAGGAACGCCCCTCCTCGTGCTTGATGGAATGACCATCCCTGGTGTCCTGGCTCTTGGCACCTGTGCAGCTCCTTCGTGCACGGCTGCAGCGGAGCGGTGGCAGCTGCTGTGACACGCAGAGCGTGGGAGGTGCTGCAGCAAAGTCACCCTGCTGGGTCCCAGGGCACCTCCCTGAGCTGGGGCCAGGCAAATCATTGCCAGTGATCCAGGGTTTGCCGTGCACTTCAAGCACTTGGGGTACACCAGGGACTGCCCCTTGATTTCCCTGGGCCTGATTCCTGCCAGTGGAGGACTGGAATCCCATCCTTGCTCTGTTCTGCTGCTGCCTGCCCCAGGGCTCAGAATGGCACCTGGCTGTCCTGCTGCTCAGGCTCTTCTCCAAACCTTAGCCCAGCAGCTCCGTGTGCTGTGTGCCCGTTCCACACATTGCCCTTTGGCTGCTGCTGGATTTCTGACAGCGCTGCTCCTGGCAGCTCCCACCCCTCCCACCCAGCTCTGTAGATTAAAACTGCTTGGGCAATAAATTTCCGAGCGTGAGCTGCAGCCCTGCAGCTGTGACGCTCTGTACAGTGATGGGCTATTTCCAGCCTGTCCTGGGAACAGAGAGGTGAATCACTGCAGCAGGGACGCATGCTATGTGCTGCTCAGATGAAAACCAATCCCGCTCCAGGCCTGTGCCCCTCTCCCAGGCACATGCTTGTCCTCTGCCACTGGGATCAGAAACTTGGCTGGCTCAGGCTTGTGGAGAAGCTGAATGAATCCAGCCCAGTCCCAAGTAGAGCTGTGTATCCTTGCAGGCCAGGCTGTGTGAGTTGGGACCGCCTGTCTCCACCATCTCCAGATATGGACTCGGGCAAATTCTCTAACTTATTCCCCAGTGGAGAAATAGGAAAAACAGGGCAGCCTGCTGTATCCCAAGAGATGTCCCAGCCCCACATCTGGATCCTGAGGCCTTGGGAAAGTCTGAATGCAGCCTGGGGGCAGTCAGGACAGCGTGTGCACACTGGTGCTGTGGCCAGACTCTCAGCTCTGGCCGTGCCTCAGCACAGGGCTGCAGCTGGACCTGGCCAGGCTGGAGACCTGAAGACCACTGTCCTGCAGCCAGGAGCGAGGGGCTGCAATGGCCAGGTCCTGAGATAAAGATGAAACTGGAGGGCACAGGACTGTGACACAGGCAGAGAAAGAAGGGAAAAGGCTCCAGTTTCAGTGCTGGGCTGCCTTTCCCGTGTTTCTGGTGTCACAGAGGAGTTTGGAGCGAGCAGAGCTGGTGCCTGAGTCCTGGTATGGGAGAGTCCTAAGCAGATTCTCTTCACAATAACTTATCAGCTGCAGTAAGGGAGGATGAGCCCAGGCCTGAGGTACCTGGGTGTGTTTAGCTGGGTGGAGGCTGATGCCACAGTGGGAGGGAGGACGGGCTGACTCCAGGGTTGCCGGTGTCTGTGTGTCTCACTGGCTCCGCTTTGTGTCTTGCAGGATGAAGTGAAGCTCCCATCTAAACTGAGCATCAGCAAGTCCCTAAAGGAAGGTGAGAAGCTGGAGAAGGAAGGTGAGGGTGAGGAGGTCCCTGTGGGTGAGGACCATGCGGAGGAGGACCACATCCAGCTCTCCTCGGATGAGGAGGTGGAGATTGAGGAGATTATTGAAGAGTCACGGGCAGAACGCATCAAAAGGAGCGGCATGAAAAGGGTGGATGACTTTAAGAAGGCATTCTCAAAGGAGAAGATGGAAAAGACTAAGCTAAAGACCAAGGAAAACCTGGAGAAGACCCGGCACAACTTGGAGAAGACCCGCCACAACCTGGAGAAGAGGATGAACAAACTGGGCACTAAAATTGTGACTAACGAAAGGAGAGAGAAGATGAAGAGCTCTCGGGACAAACTGAGGAAGTCTTTCACGCCTGACCACACCATCTATGCCAGGTCCAAGACAGCCGTCTACAAAGTGCCACCCTTCACTTTCCATGTCAAGAAAATAAGAGAGGGTGAGGTGGAGGTGAAAGCCACAGAGCTGGTGGAGGTTGGTGGAGAGGAAGGAGAAAATTCAGATCTGATGCGTGGGGAGAGCCCCGACATGCACACACTGCTGGAGATCACAGAGGAGACTGACGCGGTACTGGTGGACAAGAGTGACAGCGAGTAGGACAGGCTGCAGAGCACAAGGGTTGTGGACGACAGCTGAACACATTATCACTCACATTTCGAGCTCTCCCTGCCCTGGAGCCCCAGGGAAGTGTACACCATGCATCCTTCTTACCCTGCAGAGCCGACGCCAATCCCCTGCCTGCTTGTACAAGGTGTATTTTATATTTTAGTTTTAGCACATAAACATTAGGAACACGGAACTGTTTTTCTTACACTACTAAATCACCCTCAGAGACCATTCCTGCTGCAGCCTTCTTGCCCCACACCTGAAGATGGGCTTTCAGTGACAGGGCCCTGACCCAGCTGGAGAGTGCTGATCCCAAGACAATGGCTGTAGAGCTGAAAGTTCAAGAGTCCTCCATAAGAAAAACCCGGTGTCAAGAAAGCTTCCTGCAATAGCCCACCAGCCCACACCACCCTGTGCCAGGCTGCACAGCCACCCCACAGGCAAGAAGACTCCCAGCACCCAAACTGGCTGCTCCTTCGGGGGACCAGAGGAACTGGGATGCAGCCGGTGCACGGGAGGGAAGAGCTGAGCAAGTCCTGTTGATGGGCAGCGCATGGCAAAGCTGAGCTGGCCTGGGGCAGGCAGGTGGGGCTGCTCCTCTCTGCCCTCCCAAGGACTGGGTGATCTTGGCACGAAGCCACCCTGCAGCTGGGCCTGCCGTGGGTGCCTGCGGGGTGTCACACAGCTGGGGCCCACTGCTCCTCCCCGCTGTGCCCCAGGGCCGTGGCAGGAACAGCACAAGCTGCAGGCTTCCTGCCCGGGTCACAGAGCTGGCTGCCAGAGATCCAGGGTCCATGGCAAGTCCCTGGGGCGGGGAGCAGCATGGAGGTGGGGTGCTGGATCTGCTCCCTCCACACCCACAGAGATAGGGGCAGCAGGCAGTGAGGTCCACACTTGCTGTCTAGGGAGAGTGGGACACCCAGGTAGGGATGCTGGAGCAGCCACCACAGCTTGGGACTTGTTTCCAGAGGGATATAGGATGCACTGCTGCCATGTGAGGCTCTAGACCATCAGAAAGAGGCCTTGATACTTGTCCAGCACCAGACCTTGAGCACGTCTGAGCATCTGCTTTCTGCAGGGGTCCTGGCACAGCTCAGGCTCATACCCATGCCCACGTCCTGTGCTTTCCTTCCTGTGTCCTGCTTTCTGCAGCTTCACTCCATGCCCTGAGTGAGGCAGCACAAAGGCAGCCCACGGAGGCTTGGGAGCTCTGCCTGGCTCAGCCCCGCTTGGCTCTTACATACTCAGCCCCCGCTGCAAGCCTCAGCCCCACATTCCCCATCCTGCTCCCCCAGCACGAGGCTGCTGCTGTTCACATAACCCGATATATAAACTTGCTTTTCCTTTAAGAATTATTTTCCTTCAAATTGGTCCAGCGCTGTCCTGGCCTCGGGGTCCTGCCACAGCTTCCCTCCCCACAGAAGGTGTGACCGGTCGGTTCCGTGTGCCGGCTGCAGGCAGCCCTGAGACACCGCTGGCCCCGAGGCTCCCGGTGTGGGGAGGCACTGGGCACCGGCTGCTGGTGGTTCCCAGCCCAGTGTGGGCCCCAGCCCGCAGGCCGCCTGCCCTCACGGAGTCTCGTGTGGGCCCAGTTTTCAAGCGGGTTTCCTCTGAGCAGCGGGGCCGGGACAGCAGGGCCAGGGCGGCAGAAGCCCGTGTGATCCTCGCCTGTCCCTGGCTGTGCCCAGGCAGCAGTGCAGCAATAAAGTCTCTTTTGTAAACCACCAGTGTGCGGCCTGTCCATGGCACCGGGGAGGGGCTGCCACACAGGGACTGATCCCCACGGCCCTGCGTGGGGCTGACACTCAGAGCCCCAAAGGGATCCATCCCCAGAGCTTCAAGGGGATCGATCTCCACAGCCTTACGGGGCTGAAACCCACAGCCCCACAAGGATGATCCCCACAGCCCTATGGGATCGATCCCCACAGCCCCACAGGAACTGATCCCCACAGCACCACAGGGACCGATCCCCACAGCCCTATGGGATCGATCCCCACAGCCCCACAGGAACTGATCCCCACAGCCCTATGGGATCGATCCCCACAGTCCCACAGGAACTGATCCCCACAGCCCTATGGGATCGATCCCCGCAGCACTACAGGGACCGATCCCCACAGCCCTATGGGATCGATCCCCGCAGCACTACAGGGACCGATCCCCACAGCCCTATGGGATCGATCCCCTTTCCCCACAGGGATCCATCCCCGTTAGCCCCACGGGGCCGATCCCCCTTTCCCCACGCGGGGGCGCTGCTCCCAGCGCGGCGCACGGGCCCGCTCGGGGCGGGGGGGGGCGCGGTCCCTTTAAGAGGCTGCGGCGGCGGCGACCGCGTGACGTCACGGCGCTGCCCGGAACTCAGCTGGGTTTCCCGCACGGCTGTTCCCGGCAGCCGTCCCCCCCCCGGCCCCTGCACCGCCTCTGCCTAGCGAAGCCCTGCGGCGGGAGGCGGTGCCATCCGGGAATAGCTGGGGGGGCAGCCCCCTCGCTGCGCGCCGTGACGCGCCGCGCGACGGCCTCGCTGATTGGCTGTAGGAGACCGGCCGGGGCGGGGCCGCGGGAACACCGAGTCGCCATTGGCAGTGGGATGGTGACGTCACGGCGGGGTGGGGCCGGGCCACGGGAGGTCCGGTCCCTCGGCGCAGCCGGACGCGATCGCCGCCGTCACCGGGAGCCGCCGCCCCGCCCGCCGGGACCGCCGGTGAGCCTGGGAGGCGCGCGGGCGCTGCTCCTCGCCGGGAGCCGCTGTACCCCGGGCCGGTTTGGGGCCGGGGCCGCCCCGCGGGCGGGGCGGGGCGGGAGCGGGGCCGGCGTCGCGGGATAAGGCGGGGGGGGGACCTGTCCCGGCTCCCCCGTCACTGGAGGGCCGAGCCCCGGTGCGGAGCGGGGTCAGTCAGCGCGGCCCGGGTCGATCTTCCGGGCTGGCACCGCACACGGCCCGGCACAGGGGCAGAGCCCGAACCGGCTTCTCGGAGAGCGAAAAGCGTCGGGACCGGCAGGGCCAGAGGAGGTGCGGCCCGCCCGGGTCCGGCTTCGGGGTTCCCGTGCGGAACGAGGCACGGGCTGGTGCGGCTTGTCCCAGCGCTGGTAGCGTCATGTTGATGGCAGCACTCAGAACCAGGACCGGGAGCCGAAGGGGTGGGACAGCCGTCTGGGATCCGTGAAGCCGCGAGCTCAGGGCTGTCACATTCCTCTTGGACTGCAGCAGCAGCTCGGGGCCTCCTGCCTGGACCGGGCCGTGCCTCGGTTATTGTCCCCGTGGGTGCTGGGTGTGACGAGCAAAGCAGTGGAGTTCGAGCCTCCCGAGAGCTCTGCGGGGGCTGACAGTGCTGCCCACTCCTCCTGCCCCCCCGGCTCCCGGCGCTGCGCTGCCCGTGTGCGGATGGCTCCAGTCCCACGGGCCATGAGACACCCCCGCGTTCCTGTCGGAGGGACACAGCCACGGGACTGGCACTGCGGGTGGAACTGGGAGGGTGGGCTGCCCTGGGCCCGCCCCTTTTGCACCTGCAGGGACGGGCCCTGCCCGGTGTGCACATCGCGGAGTAGACCCCGCTTCGCCCCGACGGTGATCGCTGTCACTGTCACTCCCCCAGTCTTCTGCTTCCTGTGGATCTGTTGGAGCTGCTGGAGCAGCGGTGGTGGAGGACAGGAGGGGTGTGGGCTGGGTGTCCCGTGCTCTGGGGTGGATGGTGACAGTGTCACTCACAGTGGGAGTTCCACTGGGCTGGACCTTGGAGAGCTGTGATGAGGAACAGCAGGCATGTGGAGGTGATTGGAACTCATTCTGAGGCTGTGAGGTTGCCCAGAGCCATCTCCTTCCTCCTGTGGCAAATCTCTGCATCACTGTTTTCCACCTCCAAGGCTGGCTTTGAAATCGCTCCAGGGGAGCAGAGCCAAATTCTTCTAGCAGCCTTTTCAAACTGGCTCTTGTGCTGCCAGAGCGACTGGCTGCTGTGTCGAACAATTTTCTATCAGACTGTGTGGATGGTTGTGTGGAAGAGGGGGCAGCGAGATGCCTGGTGCTGGTGCAGAGTGCCTGGTACAGGGACTCTGTCAAGTGTTGTTGATGGCATCTGTCATGACCCTGTGATGACACTGTGATGATGTGACCTGTGCAGCGCTGTCAGTGACTGAGCTTCATTCTACTTATGTCACTGCAAGGGACATGGACTCCCAGGGTCCTTCTAAGGCCCCTTCCAGTGACTCCCCCATACACATTGCCCTAGGGCTCATTGCTTGCTGTGGGGGCACCTGTGCAGGGTGTTCCCAGGTGTGCCCCAGAGATGAGAAGGCAGACAGAAAGCAGTTGCAGGGTTGCTTCCAGGGCAACCCCATTTTGAGCAGCATGGTTGGAGTGTGCAGAGCTGTCCCAGAGGCTGCAGGTGACACTGTGCAGCTGGGCCTGACTCTTATGCTCTGCCCTTGCAGGGAGATAAAGAAAGATGAACTTTGGCTCTTGTGCTACTTTTAGCAGCTCTGCTCTGAGCTCTGGACAGCATGTTTACCCCTGAGCTTGCATCATGCTGTGTGGGTCCTGGCCATGTCGGCCGCCCTCTGGCTCCATTCCAGAGACGGAGGAGAGGCAAACCACAGAGACGGGCAAGCCCGGCGGAATCAGAAAGGTTCAACCCTCAGATCTTTAACCCAGGCAAGGGTGGCTTCCCCTTGGTGGGGCTGGCCAGGCAGAGGCTCCTGTGTGGGGTTCCAGGGCTGAGCTTCCCTGATAGTGGTGACTGCTGCCCTAAGGAGTGTCGTAGGGAGCCTTTTCCTCCAGGAATGCTGGAGTGCCTCGTGTGGATGCCAGGAGGAGCTGGAGTTCCGTGCTGCAAGCTGGCTCGCCCCGCAGCTGTTTGTGGCAGTGGGAAGTGGCTGAGTTCCGTCCGAGCGCTGCTGCCGCGTGGCAGCCTGGGAGCTTTGCTCTTGGCCCTTTGGTGCTCTCAGAGCGGGGCTCCAGCACTGCTCCGAGATGCCGAGATTGTGGCTTTCGGGTGGAACATCTGCTTGGATCATGGGTCCGGATGTGGCATCCGGTTCCGTTTCTGCAGCCTGGTGGGAAGGTCTGCCTGTGAGCCGCTTGGCACCGGGGGCTGCCCGGGTAACTGCCCCCTGTGCCCTGTGCTGCTGCAGCACTGCCCTCCTCAGAGCTGGAAACGCGGTTGTGGCAGGAGCTGGGCTGGGGCAGCGGCCGCTGCTGTTTCCGGCAGGGCTGGTGCAGCCCCCCCGCCCCCGGGGCATGGCGCAATAGGAAGCGAGGCGGCTGAGCTCACCGTCCAGGCGGGGCAATCCCTGCCAGGCTGGTGGGCTTTCGCTCTTGCCTGGCCTGTGCTTTTGTTGGGTTTTCCCCCCAGCAGCTCCACGGGGAACTCCTGCACCACTCATGCTGCAGGAGTGGACTCCAGGGTTGAGTGGAAGGGCTGGAGCCCTGCAGCTGCTGGGGCAGAAGGAGCATTCCCTGAGCTGCTGCAGCTGAGAACTGGCCACAAAGGGCTGAACCCCCTATGGAATGGGGGCTCTGCTGTGCTGCCCCACACACAGCCCTGTCCCACAGCTCACAGCCCAGCCCTTGGTCTGCAGCATCGCAGAGGCTCTGTCACATCAGCCAGGTCTGACTCCAGAGCTGAAGGAGTCTGTTGTCTGCAGGACCTTGCATGGCCACTGCCTCTGTCCTTTTGTGATCACTTGTTGCTCCATTGAAAGCAGGTTTGGTTCATGTGGACTTCTCTGAGGATTGCACCAGAGGGTTGTAGTTCAAGGTTAACGTCCTGTGGAGGCTGCTCCTGCCTTTGGGGCTGTTCAGTGCTGTGAAGCACTAAAAACCTCTCTAACTCCTATGTCAGTGCCAATGTCTGACCCCTCCTGGTGCCTCAGCCCACAGAGGATGTTTCCCCTTTGTTTCTTCACACCCAGACAAATGGGGAAAGAATCCCTTGGGCGAGCAGGCCATGCAGTGATGCTGCATCACTCAGCACAGGGACCTTTGGGAATAGCAAACTGCTTTCTTCAGGGAAGTGACTGCTGGTGTCATGCAGAGCTTGGCCTTCATTTGCCAGCACAGCTGGAGTCCCCTCGTTAGCGTCAGTTTGATTTCCATTGATACAAGTCGTGAAGTTGAAAATTGCTCCTTCCCTGTTTCTGTAGTTTCCTGGCAGTCTCCGCCTTCCGCCACTTACTGTAAGCTCCACAGACACTTCCCTGCCTCCCGGCAGGGCCGAGCAGGGGTGCCTTCGAGACCAAATTAAAGCCTCATTCCTACCTGTTGCCAGTGCCCAGCCTGCCCGTGCCAGCTGTCCCGGAGCTCTGTGCCCTGGCTGTCTCTGGTTCTGTCCAGAGAGAACCCTTTTCAGGGCGTTGCAGCAGTCACAGCTGGCTCCTGGCAGGAGGGAGCCAGGAGCCCACTGGGAGCCAGCTCTGAGCCACCTGTGTGCCCCCATCCCTCAGGTCTCCGGAGCTGGCCAGGATGGCGCAGTGGAACCAGCTACAGCAGCTCGACACGCGGTACCTGGAGCAGCTCCACCAGCTCTACAGTGACAGCTTCCCCATGGAGCTCCGGCAGTTCCTGGCCCCGTGGATTGAAAGCCAGGACTGGTAAGGCCTTTTGAAATGCCAGTGGGGGGACTTAGCTCATCACACCTACCCACAGGGGCTCAAGTGAGCTGGAGGAGCTCTGTTACTTTCCCTGGGTCCCTCATGTGGTGGGACTGGCCTCTCCCTGGGGCTCATGTGGCATCGAGGGAAGCAGGACTATGCATGGAGTGGGACTTTGTGTTAGACCCTGGACCAGGAGAAGAGGTAGCTCTAAAGCAGGGGGATGTCCCCATCCAGGGCTGGCTAACACTGTTGTAAAGGGGGCTGACACAGAGCACTGATCCTGTCCAGGAGCATGTGGGACGTGCTCACAGACATCAGGTGCTGATGTGCACTGTCTGCCTGGTGCTCTGGTCTACTTGACCAGATGGTGATTAGTCACAAGCTGGACTTTCTCTTAGAGGTTTTTTCCCTACCTCAATGATTCTGTAAGTTGCACAGGGGATGGTGGGTGTGAACAGAGCCCCCCTGCATGGTTCCCTGCTTTGCCCCTTGCCCCGTACCAGGCACTCAGGGCTCTCCCTCCCTTGTCCAGGGCATATGCTGCCAGCAAGGAGTCGCACGCCACGCTGGTGTTCCACAACCTGCTGGGGGAGATTGACCAGCAGTACAGCCGCTTCCTGCAGGAGTCCAACGTCCTGTACCAGCACAACCTGCGCCGCATCAAACAGTTCCTGCAGGTGAGGTGGGAAGTGCCAGCTTGGCAGGGGAGCTGGTGAGGGTCCAAGTGATTCCTTGGCACAGCTCACCATCCACAGCCCTCAAGGATGTGGAGATCCAAGGGGTTGCCTTGTGCCTGCTGACCGTGGGGTGTTTGACCCTTTACAGAGCAGGTACTTGGAGAAGCCGATGGAAATAGCTCGCATCGTGGCTCGCTGCCTCTGGGAAGAGTCCCGGCTCCTCCAGACAGCTGCCACCGCAGCCCAGGTCAGTGGCCGGGTATCCCAGGGCCTCCATCCTGATTCCTGACAGTCAGGACACAGCCTGGGTGTTCTGGCTGGGTGTGGTGAGCTGGGTGCCCCCATCTCTCCTCTCCCTGACCCTGTGCTGTGCTGGAGTTGATGCTGAAGTGAGCAGCCAGCTGCCAGTGTGTGTTAGGGATGGGCTGAAGACCCTGCAGAACCTCCTCTGGCTGGGAGGGAGCTTCCCCAGGTCACAGCCCTGTCCTTATGCTCTTCTTGTCCCTCTGCAGCAAGGGGGGCAGGCAACACATCCAACAGCAGCTGTAGTGACAGAGAAGCAGCAGATGCTGGAGCAGCACCTGCAGGATGTCAGGAAGAGGGTGCAGGTATGTGTCTGCCTGGGCA
Organism: Phylloscopus whistleri; assembly: GCA_017589585.1. Taxonomy (NCBI): domain Eukaryota; kingdom Metazoa; phylum Chordata; class Aves; order Passeriformes; family Phylloscopidae; genus Phylloscopus; species Phylloscopus whistleri. Next base: position 757,827 of record JADMLD010001154.1, on the reverse strand, counting down.
CCTTCTGCTCTCCCCACCATGGTTCTTGAGTGCTTTGAATGAAATCACATCTCTTGCCTTGCAGGATCTGGAGCAGAAGATGAAAGTGGTGGAGAATCTCCAGGATGACTTCGATTTTAATTACAAGACTTTGAAAAGCCAAGGAGGTAATGACAGCTCATTAGCATCTGCAAACCACAATGTGTTCCTTCAAGGAAACTTGCTGGAGAGGTGTTCCAACCTCCACTCCCAGCGGGAATGTGCTCAGGCTCAGGGCATTTGCATGGCAATTGGAGAAACCTGGTCTTCTGTTTCTGCCACTGATGCTGCCCTTGAGGGAGCTGAACTGAGCTTTGCTGTAAGCACAGCAGTGGGATGGGGAGGGATTGGCCTCTGCAGATGCAGGAGAGCCATGGAGGTGCTTGGGGGCTGCGCCAGATTCCTGCTTGGCTACAGGGTGCCTGCATTTTGCTGTGAGAGTGTTATGTTGTTGTGGCACTTGAGGAGGTGGGAAGAGTCCATGTGTGTGGCTGAACCTTCTCACCTCTGCACAGACATGCAGGACTTGAACGGGAACAACCAGTCAGTGACCCGGCAGAAGATGCAGCAGCTGGAGCAAATGCTGACAGCTCTGGACCAGATGCGCAGGGTAAGTGGGCAACTGGCCCTCCAGATTCCCCTGGGTGCAGATCTTCAGGGTCAGACTTTGGTAGTTCCTGCATGGCCAGAACCAGGAGCAAGGCAGCAAGCACAGCCCTGAGTGACTTCTTCCTTGCCTGTGAATGTGAAACTTGTGGGTCCGTGGGGGAAGTCACAGGGTGCTGAAGGTTCTGCTTTCTCTCTTGGCAGGGCATAGTGAGTGAGCTGGCTGGGCTGCTGTCGGCCATGGAATATGTGCAGAAGATGCTGGCAGATGAGGAGCTGGCAGACTGGAAGAGGCGGCAGCAGATTGCCTGCATTGGTGGCCCACCCAATATCTGCCTGGACCGGCTCGAGAACTGGTGAGAGCTGGCTGGGACTGTGTCAGTCCCCAGAGCAGTGGCACTCATACACCTGCTGTGGAAATGAGCTCCTGGTCTCTGGAAATGTCCTTGCAAAATGGTTTCTGATACTTGCACATGTGAATGTAGCCTGCAGCTTAGATTGAGCCATGATGGTGCTGGAAAGGTGTCCCACTGTCCCCAGCTCCATGCCTGGGGGATTCTGAGGCTGCTGAAAAAATTTCTGGCCCTGGAGTCACCTGGGCACGTGCAGGTTTTGTTTGTAATGCACGGCCTGGAAAAATTCTCTGGGCTTGGAGCCACAGACACACTCAGTTCTTGACTGGTTTGGCATGGAGAGTGTGCTCTTGCGTGGGAAGAGGAGGGCTCTGCAGGCTAGACAGTGTGGGCTTGGCAGCCAGAGCTAATGCTGCTTCTCCCTGCTCTCCTAGGATAACCTCTCTCGCTGAATCGCAGCTACAGACCCGGCAGCAGATCAAGAAGTTGGAAGAACTGCAGCAAAAAGTATCTTACAAGGGTGACCCCATTGTCCAGCACCGGCCCATGCTGGAGGAGCGGATTGTGGAGCTGTTCAGGAACCTGATGAAAAGGTGCTGAAGGCAGGCAGGAGCCACAGGCAATCCCAGTCATGGCCATGGGTGGAGGGTGGGCAGTGAGGTCTGACTCTGGTCTCTGTGCTGTTCCTGCAGCGCTTTCGTGGTGGAGAGGCAGCCCTGCATGCCCATGCACCCCGACCGGCCCCTCGTCATCAAGACAGGCGTGCAGTTCACCACCAAAGTCAGGTGGGTCACCTCCCCTGAAGGTGAGGGAGAGGAGCTGAGCAGGCAGGGCAGTGTGGGCTCACTCTGTGGAGATGCTGCTGCAGCAGTTTACCTGGGGAGCACTGGTGCTGGGAAGGGATGGATACCAGCAGGATAGATCCCAGGGGGATGATCCCAGTGGGCTGGAGTGCCGCCCACATGACTCAGTGCGGGGCTGGCTGGGGATCTGCCTTCTTCCTGGAGGCAGCTGAGTTCTGGTAAATCCCACTGCAGGAGTGGGAAGCATCAGCACATCCCTGGCCAGCTGCTGCTCAGCTGGGCCGTGTTCCCTGCCATCCTCCATGGAGGGAGGCTGCTCTGAGACCAGGCTCTCCATGGAGCTTCCTTGCCCTTTTCCAATTGTGCCTTCATGGCAGCCTCTGGCTCGGAGTAGTGTGGAGGGTGTTTGTTCAGAGCTCGGTTGTGGGCAGTCAGCAGCACAAACGAGCTTCTTGGGATGCTCAGTGGAGCATCAGCACCTCCCTGGTTCTGGGGACAGGTGCCAGGGCTAACGTGTCCCAGGCCCATGTGTGGTGTGCCCAGGGCTGCCAGAGGAGCTGGTCCATACTGCTGGCTGTGCCAGGTGCCCTGTGGAACAGGAGCAGTTTCTGTGCACAGGATGTTCATGCTCTCTGTCTGCTGACTCTTGCAGGTTGTTGGTCAAGTTTCCAGAGCTGAACTATCAGCTGAAAATCAAAGTCTGCATTGACAAGTGAGTTCTGTGCTTCCCTTCCAGTGGTACTGGGTGGACTTACTGGGATGGGACTGATTCCTGCTGCCCTTGGATTGGGCTCAATCTCCACAAAGAGGGCCAGTGTGGCACCCAGTTGAAGGGGAGGGTGCAGGGTGGTGCTGAGTCCTGAGGGTTCACCCCCATGTGGGGGGAAGGCCTGTGGGGCTCATGGGACTTGTGCTGGGATGCAGCTTGTCTGCATCAGAGTAGGAAGACTATTGCCATGACCTCATGTCTCTTTCCTCTTTTCTAGGGACTCTGGGGATGTTGCAGCACTTCGGGGGTAAGTGCACTGTTTGCTTTGGTCCTTTTTCCTTGTTTCTGTTTTTATTCCTGGCAAACAACCTTCCACACTTGCACTCCAAGACAGCCCTGTCAGCCACACTCTTTCCTCTTCCCAGGTCCCGGAAATTTAACATCCTGGGGACCAACACCAAGGTCATGAACATGGAGGAGTCAAACAATGGCAGCCTGTCTGCAGAGTTCAAACACCTGGTGGGTACCATGAGCTCCTGGGCTGCTCCTGTAGGGCCACGTGTCATTGTGGTGCTGCTGCAGCCTGTCCCTCTCTCTGCAGACCCTGCGGGAGCAGCGCTGTGGGAATGGAGGCCGAGCCAACTGTGATGTGAGTGTTGGGGGCCCTGCAAGGGGGACTGGCCATTGACAGGGACAGCTGAGCTGGGAGGGGATGCAGGAGCCCTGTCCTGAGGCAGGGGGTCCATTGACGCCAGTTGGCACATTGGCAGCTTGCCAGGCCAGCCCCAAGCTGTGCTGGGTCTGGTGGTCATGTGTGGGGCTGAGGGTGGGTGTCTTGTGGTGCTCATGGTGTCCCCTTCTGCCCCAGGCCTCACTGATAGTCACTGAGGAGCTGCACCTCATCACTTTTGAGACAGAGGTGTATCACCAGGGGCTGAAGATCGACCTGGAGGTGAGACATGGGTCACTGCTTTCCACCACCACAGGCCTGGGTGGAGCCCTGGAAGTTGTCCCAACCCATGGTCACATCCTCTCTTTGCAGACCCACTCGCTGCCTGTGGTGGTCATCTCCAACATCTGCCAGATGCCCAATGCCTGGGCATCCATCCTGTGGTACAACATGCTGACCAACAACCCCAAGGTAGGGCTGATGTGGGAAGGCAGCAGGGCGGGTATCAGGATGGGAGTGTCACAGTGAGAGAGGGAAACTGAGGCTGGGGGGCACTGCTCCTGTCCCATGTCCCACTCTGGGCTGTGTGTTCCCTCGTGCAGAACGTGAACTTCTTCACTAAGCCACCCATTGGGACCTGGGACCAGGTGGCAGAGGTGCTGAGCTGGCAGTTCTCCTCCACCACGAAGCGCGGTCTCAGCATCGAGCAGCTGACCACTCTGGCAGAAAAACTGCTGGGTAAGTCTGTGCTGACGTGGTGTGGTGTCCTGCCCCCATCCCTGTTGTCCCCTAGGGTGATTCCCCACCTGTAAATGTCATCCAAGAGTGAGGTCCTGTGTCTGGCCTGAGAGCTTTTGGCCTGAGTAATTTTCTCTTGCTTGGTTTTCTTCCAAATGGCACAAATCCTGGAAATGGTGTCTTTGGAAGGACAACTCTATTTAAATGGTTGTGTTCTTTTTTCCCTGCCAGGACCAGGTGTGAATTACTCTGGCTGTCAGATCACCTGGGCCAAGTTCTGCAAGGTATAATTTCCTCTCTTCCCTGAGCACCTTCCCTTGGCTGTTCCCTTCTTCCAGGCTGTGCTAGCAGCCTCTCTGCCCTTTCCTCAGGAGAACATGGCTGGCAAAGGCTTCTCTTTCTGGGTCTGGCTGGACAACATCATTGACTTGGTGAAGAAGTACATCCTGGCGCTGTGGAACGAAGGGTGAGTGCCAGCCCAGAACCTGTTGTTAGGCTGGAAGGGGTCCAACAGGTTCCATCCTGATGGCGTGGGGTGCCTTGTCCATGTGCAGGTGTGCTGTCCTGGGATACTTTTTGCTGGTTCAGAGTGAATACTCACCTGGGAATCCATAAAATGTCAGTGGCCAGGCCGAGTTCTGCTGTTGAGCAGAGCTGGCAGAGCTTACATCCTGGAGGAGCTGCTCCTGTGCCCTGACCCACATTTTGTTGTTCTTGCTTCCTCCTGCCCAGGTACATCATGGGGTTCATCAGCAAGGAGCGGGAGCGAGCCATCCTGAGCACCAAGCCCCCAGGGACCTTTCTGCTGCGCTTCAGTGAGAGCAGCAAGGAAGGTGGCATCACCTTCACGTGGGTGGAGAAGGACATCAGTGGTATGAGCTCTACCCTCACTGCCCTGGGTGCCTGGCTTGACATTCCAGGTTCCACAGGGGGCTTGGATGCCCTGATAAGCACTTGTCCTTTGTCCTTGCCCCAGCAAGCTGTCTGCATGGGTTAACTTCTGAGCCTGGCTGCTCTTTGCTGGTCTTTGCCTTCTGGGTGTCCATGCCCATGTGCTGCCCATGGGCAGTTTTCTATGGCACTGAACACAGTCAGGTCCCAGTCCTGCCCTGTGGTCTGCTGTGTGCCTGGTAGAGCCAAACACAGCCCCAGGCCCATCTTGTCCCTACTGCTCTGGGGGTGCCTGAAGGCAGCCCTGCCTTTGTTCTGTGCCAAAATTCTCCTTCCTTGCACAGGGAAGACGCAGATCCAGTCGGTGGAGCCTTACACCAAGCAGCAGCTGAACAACATGTCGTTTGCGGAGATCATCATGGGCTACAAAATCATGGATGCCACCAACATCCTGGTGTCCCCGCTGGTGTACCTGTACCCAGACATCCCCAAGGAGGAGGCCTTTGGAAAGTACTGCCGCTCTGAGAGCCAGGAGCACTCGGAAGCCACGGACTCAGGTAGTCGTTGACTTTCTGTGGCTCCTTTGTCACAGGGAGGCTCTGGGGATAGCATTGGCTGTCACCAGCCAGGACTCTGTGCCATCCTTGAAGGGCACAGCCACAGTGTGGGACCAGCCATGGGGTCCCTTTGGGTATGGGCAGAGGGTGGGCACTGCCTGTGTTCTGGAGAGCAGAGAGAAGGATTCGTCCTTGGGTGGCTGTTGATGAAGCTTCTCTGTCCTTGCAGGTGCTGCTCCATACCTGAAGACCAAGTTCATCTGTGTCACCCCGTGAGTGTTCCTGGGGGTTGTCTCTCAGTTCTTGGGGGGTGTTTGTGTGCTCAGCCTTGCTTGAGGGAGAGGTTTCCTTCCTTTCCTTCCACCTCTATCTGAGCTTTGCTGTGGCGTTACTGTGGGGTTCACAGCCTGGGGTGACGGTGGGGGCTGAGCCAGGCTCCGGCTGCTGCCCAAACCACAGCCCTGTTCTTCCCCTCCGGGGCCCCTTTCCTCTGGAGAGCTCTGGGGGCCGTGCCCGGGGGCCCCTCAGCTGGTAGAGGGGGTGTTAGAGAGCTCTGGCCAGGCCCTGACTCTGGAAGTTTTCTGCGCTTCTTCTCCCTCGGACAGCACCTCCTTCAGCAACACCATCGACCTGCCCATGTCCCCGCGCACCCTGGACTCGCTGATGCAGTTCGGCAACAGCAGCGAGGGCGCAGAGAGCAACGCGGGCGGGCAGTTCGGTGAGTCGGGGGGGGCTCCAGGGGGCCCCGGCCGCGACCGCGTGCGGGCCCCGTAACCCCTGGCTGTGTCTGCCCGCAGAGTCGCTGACCTTCGACATGGAGCTGACCCCAGAGTGTGCGTCCTCGCCCATGTGAGGGGGCTGCGCCGGCACGCGGGGCCCGCCCCGGGCTCAGCCTTCCCACCTCCAGAGCGCTCCCCCCCGGATTTGTCCCGCTCGGCTGCGGCTGCTCCGGGCCTGCCCTCGGGAACAGCTGGGGGTCCCTGAATGGGTCAGGTCCTGGCCTGGCCCAATGGAGCAGCCCCTCTCTGGGGTGGTGCCGCTCATCTCTGGGGGAGGGGGATGAACCTTTTTCTATTTCCTTCCATAACAGTTTTCTATTATTTTTTGCTCATTCAAGTGCCTATTTGCCTCCAATTGCAGCCACAGTTCCTACAAACGCTTCCACAGCCCCGGTCCCGCTGCTGGAAGCTGCTGGCCCTGACTGCCCGCACCCAAACCCACAAGACCCTACAAGTCTGGAATTGCAGAGGGGATTGGCCATGTGGCAGGGTCTGCCCTGCTGCTCCCAGCACCTCCTAGAGCTTTGCAGGGTGCTGGGGTGGGTCACCTCTCTGCACCCACCAGGTCCTGGTTTTGGCCAGGATGACCAGTACAGGGCTCGGAGCTGCAGGTGGATGTATCCAGGTGCTCCTGCCCTGGACTCAGCAGGCACTGCCCCTGCTGGACTCAGCCTGGGTTTGCTGGGAGCCCAGAGATTTGGGAGCTGCTTGTGCTTGTCCCCAGCTTCCTGCTTTGGGCACAGTGGTCTGGCCAGTGCCAGCAGCCTGGGCTCCTTTTGGGATGGCCGGTGTCCCTGAGGTAGGGCAGTGCTACTACCCAGTAATGGCAGCTGTGTGTAACCAGCATTTGCAGCTGTGGCCTGTTTTGGGAGCTGGATGAAGCCACAGGGTCTGCCCTTGGCTTGCCTGTGGCCAGGCTGGTGCTGGGAGCACGGTCTTGCTTCCAGCACTGTGCTGAGTTAGCCCAGTTGAACCCTGGGGAACTGGAACCAGCATGGCTGACAGTGGGGCACCTGACCTGTCCCTTTCTCTGTGGGTTGTAAGGGGCCAGGCACGGGGTCTGCAGCTTCTTGGGGGCTTCATGTGGCATTTCTGTTGGAGGTTGGCCCTCACAGTTAAGGTGGGAAGGGGCAAGAGTTGAAGGGAGCAGGTGGATGTGAGGAGAGGAACCTGCTGTGGGGCAGTGCAGGACAAAGACATGGGTGTTGTGAAGGACAGATGCTGACTTCTGGGGGGGTTGATGGTTGTGGTCCTGCATTTACCAAAATTGGGGGAGCCCTCCTGCCCTTTCCACACAGCAGGCAAACAGACACAGATGAGCAGTGGAGGGGTGGGGGAGGCAGTGGGAGAGCTGCTCCCTCCAAATTGCATCACAGCTGGTGAGCAGGGAACCAGAGGGCAGGGGCAAGGATCCCCATGGCTGTGGGGTCTGGGCAAGCCCCTCCAAGCTGTGTGGGAGCAGGATGGGGGGTCTGTGGCTGGCCCTGGGGATGCTCAGGGGCAACGAGGGCCCTTTGCCCCTCTGCTCGCTCAGCATAGCTGCCTCCAGCCGCAGTCCCTGGAGCCCAGGGCAGCATTCAATACTGTAAAAAATTTTATTTTTTTGTATATTTTATTGCTGTATCTACAAGGCTTTAACTTTTCTCCAAAATAAAGGCCCTGAAACGACATGCTCTGGGGTGTGAGCTTGGCTCTGCCTGCGGCAGCCGCCTGACCCTGCTCCGGGAACTGGGGCCTCCGTCAGCACAATCCAGCCCCGGTGCCGCGGCTGCGGTTTGCTGGGTGCAAACAGCCCCGGCACTGCCCGGCACGCGTGGGCAGCTGCCCCTCCTCGGGCCCTGCTTCCAGGGCATGCGGGGGCAATGGCCCTGTCCCACCCCCGCGGTCGCTTTCTCTGCCCCAGAGTCGTGCCTGGGTCTCCTCCACTTGTGTAAAGGAAATGCCGGTGCCAGCGTGGGAGGACGCGGCGGCACTGGGGCCCTGCTCTGGCTGCTCTCTCACCCCAGGGTGTCTGGGGCTGCGGTGGGGCCCCTGGGAGTGCTTCTGCCCTGGGGTTCCCTGGGTTCTGGGTGGAGGTGACTGGGCTGGAGCTGAGGCTGGGGGCAGCAGGTCCCAGGCTCTGCGAGGCAAGGGCGGGATGGGTGTATGAGGCTGAGAGCACTGGCTGGGGGCAATGACATGCTCTGCCCTGGGGGATCCTACCCCAGCACTTGCACTCCTAGCCCTCTGCAATACTGTGGAGAACAGGATTATTCCAGGGTTTGTGCTCTGCTGAGGCAAAGAGGGAGAGATTATTTCTCTGTCAGAGCAGGATTAGGGGGATTGTTCATGCGGGTCATGTGGAACTAGCTGTGCTGGATGGTTTGAGGCGCTGGAGGTGCCCTGGAGCCTTCTTTGCCCTCTCTGTGCCCTGGAGCATCCTGCTCAGTTCTGAGCTGACCCTGTCCCTGCTTTGGAAACCAGCCCCATTCCTGGACCCCTCCATTTCACTGTCAAAGCAAACCAGGGCTCTGCCCAGACCCCACAAACTCATTCCTGCTCCCAGGATCCCTGTATGGGATCATTGCCTACCTCAGTGGTGCAGCCCAGGGTGCTGCGGGTGGGGGGCAGTTCACAAAGGAATGAGGCCCTTGGCAGGGACCCCCTTCTCCTGCCCTGGCAGGTACCAGCTCCCCTCTGGCAGCTGCAGGATGGAGTTGAGAACCCAGGACTAAGGAATTTTTTTACCCGTCTGCAACCCCTGTGGTGTCAGGAACATGGTGTCCCATTCCCTATACCTGTGGATCAGGGGTTTCTTATCTCCCTGGGCCCACTGCATCCCTGTTGGAACCTGCCCTACTTTGCCAGGGGCCAGCCCTCAGTAATGGGGTCAAGGGGTCACTGCTCCCAACTTGGAGTTCCTGCTGTCAATGCTCTGGGAACTCCTGGAGCTTGATGTGCAGCAGGAGAAAGTGCCCAGGGAAGTTCCCTGTGCTGGGCAGAGGAAGTGCCCAGAAAATTCGCTGTGCTGGGCTGGTGAAACCCCTGCAGCACCAGCAACAACTGGGGCAAGGGACACTTGACAATATCCTGTCCCCCTCCTTCTGCCCCAGCCAGCCCTGCGGGGCTGCAGCCCTTGCTTTCTGTCTTTGCTGGGGCATGAGGTTGTTTGTGGCTCCAAAAGGAGGTCATGGGGTGGTTCTGCTCCTTGCCCACGGCCACAGCACAGTGGGGAGGAGTGGGGACGGTGTCTGAGCCAAGCGTGCAAACGGATTAGGGGTTTCCAAATGCAGATAATCCGCTTGGGATGCGGACACTTGCGTGACGGGCACAGGGCGGCCCCATGGGGAGGGGCAGCCACCTGCCAGGGCAGCCCTGGACCAGGGGCAGGCCAGAGCAGGTGCTGGTGTAGGGTCCCACTGGTACCGGGAGTGTCTGAGCTGTGCAATTTTGACAGTTCCTTGGGAATAAAGCAGCAGACAGGGATTAGAGAGGCCACAGTTTATCTGCAGTTCCAGCCCCATCCCCAGGGCCAAGCAACTGAATGAGCAGGGCTGCAGTGAGGGGTGGGAGGCAGAGACCCCCCAGGACTCAGCTGCTACCTGCCCAAGGACTGGCCTGAGCATCTCCTCTGTCCTCCCAGGTGCTGGGTTAAGATCCTCCCACAGCAACACGTGCTGAGCTGCAGAGCACATGCCACTGCTGCCCAAGCCAAGAGCCATCCCAATCCCTGCTTCCAGTGCTCAGAACACAACAGTCAAATATTGCATCACACTCAGATTAATACACAGCAGAGCAGAGCCAAGCAGTGGTGGCTTCCACTGCCACATGTGGCAGAGGTCAGACCCGGAGCTCCAGCACAGTGCAATCTCCAAAAACACCACCTCCCAGTCATTCCAGGGGGACACAACCTGCCTGTTTCCCTACAGGTGTCCCATCCTGGCTCAGAATGCAGCATTTGGCTGTGGTGGCACCAGCACCAAGGGCTCCACTCACCCTGACATGGGGTGAAGGGCCCTGGTGCAGCTGATGGACTGGGCTGACCTGTGGCAGCACATTTGTGGCAGGAGCAGCTGGGACTGAACGGTTACTGTGGCAACCTGAGCTCTGCAAGGGAGAGCAGGGATGCAGGGAGAGGACAGGGATGCAAGGACAGAGCAGGGATGCATGGGGATGTGCAGGGATGTTGGGATGCACCAGCGTGGGATGGGGGCCAAGTGCAGCCCCGGTGCATGCACTCCTGATGCCCCCAGCCAGCCCTGGCACTGGGGTGGGCAGGAGATGATTGTGTCCTTGGTCCCAGCTGGGCTGTGGGTGCTGCAGGCCCCCCCTCTCTGCCCCTCAGGTGCTGATGGGAGGTTCTGGTGCCCTCTGCAGACCCAGTCGGGCTCTGGCTGTTCTGGGTGTTTCAGCAGTAGAAACTGAATGTTCTTTCCTAGCTGGAGGAACTATGGAGGAAACAAAGAGTCTTTGCCCAAGCAGTGGCACTGCTTGGCTGCTGAGGCCAAGTGTTTGCTGGGTTGTTCCCGGCCATATCCGAGTGGCTGGAAGCAGAGGTTTCCTGTGGAAATTCCCCCTTGGACAAAATGTCATTTCCATTTTATGCTGAAGCAGATCGTCCCCTCCTACTGGCACCAGGCACCATGAGGCTGAGCCAGTGACAAGCTTCTCTGGTGCCCCCACTTCCCCGTGCCCATGGTTCCACGTCATGTGCTTCCCATGGGCTGGTTGGGGTCTGGCAGGGTCTGTGCTGCTGCCCTGTCCCCTCAGCTGCTGGCCTCACTCTCCACAGGCTGCCTCTTCCACCAGCACCAGGGCTGGAACCCCACAGGCCCCATCCAGACTGGTTCTCCAGTGGGACCCTTGTGGGAAACCATGAATCTGTGACTAATGTGGGGATTCATCTGGTTCTCATTAGCTGGGCTGGATTATCACAACAAGGCTTTTGTGGCCTCAGCACAGACCTGGGAGTGTGAGGGACACCAAGCAGGGATGGGATGGGGCTGGGCTCCCCCATGAGACATCCTGCTTCCCAGTAAGCAGGAAGGGATGGAGCCGAGGCCGCAGGTGACGTGGCTGGGTGTTTGTGCTTTGCCAAAGCCCAGCACCCTGCACACCCCAGGAGCAGCAGGGAGCATTGCAGAGGAGCCTCGCATACAGGATGTGCCCGGAGGGCAGTAGCCAGAAGCGTCGGGACCTCTCCAGAGCCGCCTAAATAAATGTTTCCACTCTTGAGAAATAATTAAGACCCTTGAGATGCCACTTAGAGAGGAAGGCTGTTCTGCCTGCACTCTTTGCGCTCCTGCTCCAAACACAGAGGCAATTTTCTCGGAAATCCATTACGAAGCTCCAGGCTCCCTCTGTCCCCGGAATGCACGGCGTCATTCGGCATCCTGCTGAGCTCATGCGAGGTGACCATGCGGCTCAGCCTGGATAATGCTCACCTTCCCAGAGGCTTCCTGAGACTTTCTGAGGACCAAAGAGAGCCAGGGCAGAGCTAGGGCCACTTCGGGGCATCGCTGGGGTAGAGCTGGGGCTGTTCCAGGGCAGATCCAGGGGCAGCCTCTCTATCGGTCACTGCTGCAGTCACTGTTGCTCTGTTCTTTTCCTCTGGAAAGGAAAAGTAACATCTCCTGGGTAACATCCCCACCAGCCAGCTCAGAGTTTTCCTTGAGACTTGGTGAAAACAAATTGTGATTGGATTGGATATTATTGGATTCCATTTGCCCTCTCAGTATGGACCACTCTCAACTTTCTCTCCCATCACCTATTTATTTTTCCTTTTTTCCCCCTTCATACCAGAAAGGGGAGGGAGAAAGGAGAGAAATGAGAGGGAACGGAGGGTGTTTTGTGTATATCTTCCAGCTCTCCCAAGCACATGTGGCTGTGCAGGTCTCTGGCAGAGGGAGCACTGTGTCCCTGGGATCCTCCACATACCCCTGGATCTGTGGTGCCCAGACAGAGCCCCAGCAGCCACAGACATTGTGTGTGACCTTGATTCTCTGGCCTGAGCAGCCAGTGCCTGCCTGGCTGACTATGCCAATGGGTTATGTGGGCCAGGGATTGTGAAAGCCGCGTGTCTGCGTGATGCAACACACTGGAGCAAGAGCGTCCTGGCCAGGCAGGGTGGGCGGGCACCAGGGCCCTGCGCTGCATTCTTGGTTCCTTTTCTTTTGTCTCATTGAATACAGACACTGTGAGAGCTGCTGGCTTCACACTGGGTGCCTGTCCCTGCTTGCCAAGGTCCCAGCTCACCTCTCTGTGAGGTCTGGAGTGCCCCAGGAGCACTGGGAAGCACAGCCAGGGCTCTGCTGGCAGCGGCTCAGCAGCGATGTGTCAGCCTCTGTGCGTGAGATTCTCCCGAGCGGGTGAGCACAGGCGGCAGAACATTTGGTGGGAGCTGGGAGCTGTTCGGGCTGGAGTCACTCATTCAGTCATTCACCAGGGCTGCTGCAGGCACACCGTGGGGCTGGCAAGTTGGAAAGCACCGTTTTGTGGCTGGTGTTTGCGTGGAACAAGTGCTGGGCTGGTGCCTGCCCAGCCCACAGGTATTTATCTCTTGGAAGTGTGGAGCTGGATGAGGCAGTGAGGAGCCCAAGCTGGAGCCAGAGCACTTTAGTACGAGAGCAATAGATGAAAGCAATAGAGAGGTGGGAACTTGGGGCTGTGCTCTGACACAGTGCCCAAGTGATTTGCAATTGCTGGTGCATCAATTGTCTGGGACTGATCCTGTTCCAGCTTTGGCACAAGGAGAGATGAGCCCCTCCTTCCTGGATTCCCACCGGGGAAGGGTCACATGTGCTTCTACCAGCCCAGAGCAGGAGAGAGACCTGCGTCTGCTGAATTTCCCTCCAGAGTTTTTTCAGGCCACAGAAGATGAGCTGGTAACGAAAGTGAAAGCCCAGGAGATCCCATGCGGTGGGTGCGAGCGCTGGGGCTGAACAAGCACACCCAGTATTGCTTCCTGCCACCGCCTCTGCCCATCACCGCACCGCAGCCGCACCCCGGGGTGCCCATCACCCGGGTACCCCACTGCCCCGGGGTGCCAGTGCTGCCAGGAGGAGTCTGCTGTGAGTGGCAGCTGAGCAAGAGCTCCTCAGGATGCTTCTCTTATGGCCGCTGTCAACTTTCCCTGTTTGAGCAGCTGCAGAGGAGCTGGCAGTGCCTTGGGTCTCCTGACAGCTCGCAGGGGATGTGGCAGCTCGGAAGAAGGGGATGCAGTGTCTTGTCCCAGCAGGTGCCTGAGGCTGTGGCAGCGCTGGGGTCTTGGCCGTGCACGTGGCTGCAAAGCGTCAGCTCAGGCCTGTGATGGGAAGGAGCACCGTGCAGCCACGGCTGCTGCACACAGAGGGCCCGGGGTCAGCCCTGCAGCCACGTCTGTGGCCACCTGGTACTGAATTGGTCATTCCTGCTCCCAGAACCAGGGCTTAGTACTGCTTTGGGCTTCCCCGGTACTTACTGCCAAATTCTGGTGCTGGTTTGTGTCCTGCGAGAGCTGCTGGTGCTGAAGCCTGAAGCTGTTTTGGATTCTGCCCATACCTGGTGCTAGTGCCACTACTCACAACACCCTGTGCCATTACCTGGTGCCGGTGCTGGTACTGGTGGCGTTAACCCGTGCTGGTGCCCGGTACCGTCACCCAGTGCCACTGCCTGATGCCATTATCCCGTGCCCGGTACCGGCACTGGTGCCCGATGCCCGATGCCCAGTGCCGTCACTCAGTGCCATTACCCGCCCGGTGACCGGTACCGCTCCCGTTACCCGGTGCCGTTCCCGGTGCTGGCGGGGGCAGGCGGGGGCGGAGCCGTGGGGGGGCGGGGCCGCGCGGGCCGGGCCGGGGCGCGGCGGGGGCAGAGCGGCGGCGGAGCCGAGCGCCGGGAGCCGCCGGGAGCCGCCGGGAGCCGCGGGAGCAGCGGAGCCGCAGCCGCCGCCGCGGCCGCAGGTGGGGGCGGGCACGGGGCCGCCATCGCCGCCGGGACCGGACCGGACCGAGCGGGCGGGCCCGGACCCCGTCTGCCTTCCGCAGCAGGGCCGGGCGGGGTGCGGCAGGGCCGGGGTCGGGTCTCGGCTCGGTCCGGTGCAGTCCGGTCCGCGCTGTGCGTGTTTCGTAACCCCGGGCGGGTGCAGCTGGGCCGGGCACGGAGCTCGGCGGGGGCCCGGCTGGGCCCGCGGGCTCCTGGGCGGGCGGAGGCGACGAGAAGGGCCGCTCCGAGGGGGCGGCGGGTACGTCCCGGGCCCGTTCCTGGTGCCGCGGCGCATCCCGGGGCGGGGGCGCTCCTCGCCCGGCGGAGCGGGGCCGGTTTTGGCACGCGGGCCCCGCCGGAGCGGAGGGCGGCTCCGAGTCCCGGTCCCGGGCCGAGGGGAGGATCCGGGACAAGGCGAGGCGTCCCGTGCAGTGACGGGGGTCCCGCCGCAGGCAGCACACCGGGCCGGCATGGCGGGAGTGCGAGCCCCGATGCTGTCGGTGGGACACGCGGCTCCGGTGGGATCGTTCCCCGGCGGGAGCGGCGGCACCACGGGGACCGCGGCGCTCAGTGGCCTTTCACCCAGCTCGGCCGCGGCCGGTGACTGCGAGCCCGCGGGAACCGCGGCCACCTGTCCGGCGGGTTACGGAGCTGTCAGGGCTCCGTGCCCGGCCGGCCCCGGGCTGGTGCCAGGCCGGTCCCGGGCGGCTCCGGGGCTCCAGTGCTGAGCTCGCACCGGCTCTGCCGAGCGTTCCCTGAGCCGCGGTGGCACCGCCGATGTGCCGGGGTTGTTGGCTCGTTCAATTCTCCGTGCGCCGTGCTGGGCACCCCGTGGCACGGGGCCGGGACAGGCGGTGACCGGCAGCAGTTTGGTGACAGAGTCTGGGGCACGTTGCCGAGGGGAGACAGGACTCCGGGGAGCTCCGCGTGGTTTGCCCGTAGCAGGGGCATGGCACACGATGTCCCCGTGGTGCGGGGCGCTTGATTAGAGCAGGACATTCCTGGTTGTCGGCTGGCTCGCTGTGCTGGCTGCCTACAGCCAGCCTTCATCCCTGCAGTGCTCGTGCTTGTGCCCAGAGCAGTGTGAGCCCCAGCAGTGGCATGCGAGGGGACACTTCGTGCAGGCACAACGAGCTGCTCTGCAGAGCAGTGCTGTGGGCTTTGGGAACCAGCCCTCCACGGTGGGAGCTCTCCCCTCTGGATCCTGACTCCTGGCCCAGGTCCTTGTGCTCCTGAAGCCATCAGGATTGCAGCCTGACCTGATGCGGTTCCGAGGTGCTGGATGAGGATGGAGACTGTCTCTCTGGGTTTTATAACTGTTCCTAGGGGTTTATAACTGTTTCCTAGGCTCATCGCTGGGGCTGGAGAGGGCTGGGCTGTGCCCTGCTGTGCTGTGGGTGCAGCATGAGGAGGAGGAGGAGGAGCTCTGGTGTGGACTGAGAGGTGCCAACAGCCTGTGTGTGGGGACACAGGAGAGCTGGGCTGGGAGCAGGGCGTGACAGGTGGCTGTCACCCACTCTGTGTTTTGTGGCACTTTGACAGTGCCCTGCTTTTGGCCCTGTTGGGCCCCTACAGTTGTCACTAGAGCCACCTCACCAGGTCTGCTGCAGCTGCCTTGTGCCAAGGCCAGTGCTTTGGGGCAGGGTTAGGGATGCTCTCACCGTAAAGGGAGTTGGGGATGCTTAGCACAAAAAGCCTCTGGAGGGACCTTCCCCTCTCGCTGCAGGGGAAGTGCTGACTCCAAAGTGACTGTGAAGGCTTTGCCATGGGGTTTCCCAGCTCTCTCTCGAGTGATAGCAAAACTCAGATACCCTGCTTGCAAAAAATCCCTGCTCCCTGCACTCCTCTATGTCGTGGGCGGCGAGTGGCGACTGTATTGGGCCAAGTACAGTGAAGCGGCCCCATCAGCTGGGAAATTACTTTCTAGTTTGCAAGAAATGACTGTGAGCTGGGCTGGACTCCACAGGCTTCACAGCAGCCCTGGGGAGCTGGAGGGAGCCCAGACACCGTGGGATGGCAGGTGGGGTGAATGGGACCTCCCTGCCATCAGCATCCCCGGGGTACCCGTGCTGGAGCCACGTCCCTCTGCCTGCCCAGCTCTGGTGATTCCCAGTGTTCCACATTTTGTGAGTGCTGCCCCTGAAGCAGTCACTGCAGGGAAGCCAGGGCATGCTTAGGGTTAGGCTCAGGGTCCCCACCTTGCCAGGACAGGTCAGAACTCAGCTCTGCAGCCATGCAGGCAGCTCCAGCCTGGGAGGCTGTGCTGGCTCCGGGGCTCCGGCACGCTCCGGAGAGAAGTAGCCTCGACAGCTGTAATGTTTCTGTGGCATGCCTTTCCTTTCATGGGGTGTCTATTTTGCAACCCCCAAGTGTTTTGATCCCGGGAGGAAGGGGGCGGGGGTGTTTACCCTGGCACCGCATGGCTGGTGCAGGGATCCAAGCGGCGCTGGGCATGCCTGAATTTCACATGCAGCAACAGTTCTAGCAACATCTGCTGGCTGATAAAAGGTAGGCTTGCTGCACGCCGCTGCTCCCGCCGCGTTGGGAAACGTCGAGGGGGAGGCACACTGAACGCGGCTTCCTGGCCGATAGGGCTGAGCTGACTTGCTGATAAAGCAGAATCCACCCATCTGGCTGCACCAGAGGGGCCAGAAACACGGGCTGCTCACAGGCAGCTTCGTGCCCAGTGCTTCCCTGAGTGCTGGCTCCTGCTTCCCGCTGTCTCAGGAAGGATGTGCCGCCGGGCTGGGGCAGCCACAGCAGCATAGCTGAACCACAGCAGTCACAATCCATCCCCAGTTCAGTCGCTGGTGAGTTTTGCAATCTGCACTTTCTGTGTAACTTTGTGTTATGAGCTGGTTTATAGCACAGCCATGCTGGGGAGGGAACTGGGGAAAAGGCTGGTGCTGGAGAGTCGCTGCCTCAAAGAGCCAGAACAGCGTCCACCCAGCCCTGCCCACCACATGCTGGGCTCTCAGTCTGTCTGGCCTCTCATCCCTATCACTCAATGGCCCTGCAAAGCCCTTAGCAGAGGAAGAGGCCGCTCTAGTTGGCAGTTCTGAGCCTTTGCACCAGCTGGAACCTCTGTAAAATGATCTTTGTCCTCTCTGGTGTGAACACCCGACCCTGCTGTTGTTGGGCTGTGGGCCCAGGGGTGCAGCTTCTCTGGCCCTGCTTGTGGAGATGCTGTGGTGAGGCTTTATGGTGCAGCTCAGGGGCAGGGGCTCTGCTGCTGCTTCAGGGGCTGCATCCCAGGTCTAGGAAAGCCAAAACCCACCTGAAACATGTTTGTGTGTGTGTGTGGATGCATGCTGTGCTTCACCCCTCTCTGAGTTTAAGAATTTTGTTGCACAAACCACCGGTGGTTTGGCTGTTTTATTCTCTGTCTGACTAGTCCCCCCTCCTGCCAGCATCCCTGGATTGTCTGTGTATCCTCTCTTCCAAAGGCAAGGCTTTACCCCTCTCCATCCTAATCTAATGACTTGGTTTAAGAGCATCTCTGTGTGCAGAGCTGCTGCAGCTGCTGGGAATGAACTCTGAGAGTGTGGTGGGGGCATGCAGGAGCTGCTCTGGTGTCCCTCTGGCTCTCCCTGCTCCCCAGATATCCCAAAGCCTGTGCTGTGCCAGCTGGGCTGGCCCTGCAGGATAGCCATCCCAGGGGTGAGGAGGCTCCTGCACCATGTCCCCAGCCCCAAGGAGAGCTTGAGCACGGCATCAGTCTGAGGGGATGGATGCAGCCAGGGCAGTGCCATTGGTGCCTGTGCTGCCCACATCTTCCCCAGCCCACCTGGGTCCTGCCCAGCAAATCCAGTCTGGCCGTGGCAGGATTAGTGCCATTGTGTGCGCTCACTGGAGCATGGCAGAGAAAATGAAATTGTGTCTCCAGACCCCAATCGGGACTAATTCGATGCTGAAATGAGCTTAATCCTCAGGTCCTTCGCCCAGCCTGTCCCTCCTGGGCTGGCGCAGGTCTGAGCAGGGATTAGCACCGAGCCAGGAGCTGGGATGGATTTGGCCTCGGTGCAGGAGGCTAGCACAGAACCTGTGGGACCCCAGGGCTGTGCCCTCAGCGTGGCCTTACAGGGTCTTGTGGTCGGTCATTATTAGTGTGGAGGGAAAATCCCTTCCTTGAGTGTCCTGGTACAGGGGCAGCTGCACATCCCTGCCTGGGCAAGGGCCAGAGTCTGCCCAAGTCGGGATGCTGCAAGTGGTCACTGGCTTTGTGCCTGCCCTGGGATTCCCCCACCAAGCCAGGGGAATCTCCAGAACCCTGAGCTGGCAACTCCCTGCTGTGCCAGCCCCAAAGCTAGTTAATTCGGCTGCTTGGCCCCAGGGAGCCAGGAGTAATTAAAGCTCTGCCCAGCCTCTCTAATCCTGTCTGGGGGTTTATGGTGGGGGCAGCACCAGTGCTGGCAAGGACTGGGCTCCCCACGGCAGATGTCCTGCAGGAGCCACACTGGACTCGTGTCCATGGGGCTGGTTGGGCCCTGGGCTCTGCTGATGTGGTGTCCTGCCCACCAGTGCTGGTCCTGCTACGTGCTCAGTGTCTGAGGAAATCCCACTGGTGCCAGGGCCAGCGCCAGTACCTGGCTGTGGCTGCTCCAGAGTGACTCTGGGTGCACTGAGGTTTTCTTGAGGTTCTGGCCACTGGATTCGAGGGATTTTGCTGGGTATTTTGGTGGTTTGGGTTTGACGCAGGTTTCTGGGCCTCTCTGATTGGAAGAAATCTGAAGTGAGGAGGAGAACCTTTCCCACGGGTGGCAAGTGCTGGCAGGCAGAGAGCCTGGCCTGTGGCGTGAGATGAGCTGTCAGCAGCCCCCAGCACTGATGCCCCTGGCACCAGTGGGGCAGCTGGGGCATCTCTGCCTGCGTGGGGCTGGTGTGCCCTCTGGGCAGGTCATGCCTGCGGTTTCCTTGTTCCTGTAAGGGTGTGAATTCTCTGCTTTTGGCTCCCAGAGTTGCTGGGACACCTGGGCACTCCTGGTGCTACTAGCTCCAGCTCTGCATACTGGCTGTGGGGCCTGTCACCTCTGCTCTTGGGGGGCACATTGGATTCCCAGAGCCAGCCATGCCTCTTTCATGAGTGTCATGGTACCTGTCCCCAGATGTTTCCAGCGTGGGCTGAGTGGTTCGGCTGCCTCCTCCCCGATGCCACCGGGGCGAAGCCATCAGTCGCTGCCACTTTCTGTGGGAGACGAACAAACCCCATCAAAGCACGGAGCTTCTCGAAGGAGCTCGCTCCCATGCCGGTGGGTGCTGCCGCCTCCCAGCCGGAGCTGGAAACCACAGGCCGGTGTAAAACACGCGAGCAGCCCTTGGCCCTCTGAGCCGGCTCCGGTGTCACAGCCCCGGCCGCAGCTCCGAGCAGGGCTGGGGGCTGCTCACCAGCTCCCGGCTGTTCCCGCTGCGGGCTCTGCTCCAGGGCCGTGTGCTGGGCACTGAGAGTGAAGCTGGGGGGTGCAGGCGAGTGGGTCCCGTCTCCCCCCATGCCGAACTCCTGCATTAATCGCTGGGGTCCCACCCCTGGCTCTCAGCCAGCCGTGGGGGCTCAGTGCCCCGTGGACAGAGGCCGTGCCTGCTCTGGCACCGGGGGCTGTGAGGGGCCGAGGGGGAGGCTGTGCCGGCACCGCAGGCAGCCCTGGCAGAGGTGGCTGCCAGCAGTCGGGGGCAGGCTGTCCCGCGCAGGCAGCTGACATTTTGGAAGGAAATAGCTGCTCTCTGCTCCTTCCTGTAGTGCGCAGCCAGCGAAACGGCCGCCCGGGAGCCCGGCTGTGCCGGCTGCGCCCGCCCAGAGCCGCAGCCGGGCTGTCCTGGGGCCGGACGCCAGAGCAGAGCGGGACCTGAGCTCGGTGAGTGCGGCTGCAGGACGGGACACCCCACGCCGGGCTCCGGCGGGGCCCCGGGGTGCGCTGGTGCGGACACGGGGCCGCTGTGGGCGGAGGGGTGGCTGCCTGTGCCGGGGTAACCGGAGCCCTTGGCCGTGCCCAGCGGCCGCTCCCGGCTGTCACCTCCACAGTGCCCGGGGCCCGTCTGGGGAGCGGATCTCGCCCTTGCAGGGATCTCCTTTGGGGCCGCCCACCTCGGCGGGCTGCGGGACACCTTCCCGCCGGGCCTGCCGGGGCAGGGGCAGCGCTGCCTGGGGCACCAGCGGAGCCCCTGGGCGGCACCGCGGCGGAGTCCGGCCCTGCGGCCACCAGCGAGGCCGGCTCTGACCTGGAAGCGATCGCGGGTTCCCGGAGGTGCCGAGAAACCACGTGTCCGTGTTTACTGCGGCGGGAGGCGCAGCGGGCGCAGGGCCGCTGCCGCCGGAGCCCAGCGCCGCGCCCCTGCCCCGGGAAGAGAGCGCTCCGGAGACCCCCGGGCTGGGAGAGCACCAGGGCAGTGCGGGAGCCGCCGCGGCGGAGGGGCTGCGTGGGTCGAGGGAGTGGGGCGGGGAGTTACAGCCAGAGCCCTTTGCTATGGTCCCCCCAGGCCTTTGCCTAGCCCTTGCCCCCTGCCTGGCCCTTCGCGGCATGGGTCTGGGCAAGTGGCTGCTGTCGGGTGGGGTGTTCGGCTCACCAGGAGGTCTTCGGGCTGGCTCTGTGCAGGGAGCATCCCGTGCAGAGCGTGCTCCGGCCCCGGGGTAGCTAGCTGCTGTCTGTGTTTGGGTCTTGCCGTGTCCATGGCACGTGGGAAGCTGCTACTGCCAGCCTCACCCTGTGAGGCATTTCCCTCCTTTTGTCTGCCCACGGATGTGCTCTGGCTCTCCTGCAGCTTGGGACTTGCTGGTGCCTTCTTGCCACTGTGCCTGTGGCCCTTCGGCAGTGTGGTCACATCAGTCCGCCTGGTTGCCCCCAGCCCCGGCAGAGCTGCCACCTTCCCCATCTTCCCTTCTGAGTGCCCTTTCTGAGTGGGTTTCTCCTGTTCTGCATTGGGTTCGGCAGTGCTTCCCCATCAGCAGCGGGCAGTGAGGCTGTAAGAGGCAAGAATGATGACTGCTGGCATCTCCCTCTCTCTGCTCAGCCCCTGTGGCGCTGGGGTCCCTGCCCACAGCTCCGGGGTCCGTGTCCTCAGCAGTGCTCCTGCCCTGGGAAGCTGGGCAGTACCCACTTCACAGGCAGGCAGTCTCGGGTGAGCACGTCGCTGTGGTCGAGTGCTGCTGGTTAACCGAGCTGCAGTGACGGGTGGGTTCCAGCTCGCTGCCGGCGAGTCAATGCAAAGTAGCCTAAACCACCACGATTATCTGCCTCTTGCAGTTGTTGGAGTGCACATGGGGTGCGTGGCTGACCCACGGCCGTGCTTGGGGCTGCAGTGGCCCTGCTGGGGCTGCTGGGCTGGGGTGGGTGAATGTCCCTGGATGTGGGGGCGAATCCATCCCTGGGCTCCCATCCCTCAGGCACCTGGTGGTGTGATGCTGGAAAGTGATGTTAGGCGTGGTCCAAGCCAGGGCAGTGGCTGCCAAACAGCAGGCAGGTGCAGGAGGCAGGGCTGCCTGGAAAGGATGGCAGTGGCAGCTCCAGCTGCACAGTGGGACCATGGTGCTGCAGCTTATGCTGAAACAGAGTTGCTGCCCCAGCCATGCTGAATCTCAGGGCCAAAATTCTGCTCATGGCAATTGGCACTGGTTGCTTGTGCTGGGGTGCTCAGGGTACCCTGCAGCCCACAGGGAGTTTTGGTTTGTCCACAGGTGAGACACAGAGGCAAAAATGAGACAAATTTCCCCCAGGAGAAATTGTCTGTCGTGCTGCATTGGCAATGCCTGGGGAGGTTGTGCTCAAGCCTGGTGCAGATGGTGTTTTGGAGCTCACACCAGGTGAGCTCTGCCACCGTCAGCCGCTGCATGGCCCCTTGGAGAGGCGGATGTGATGCTGTTGCTCCTGCTCCCAGGCTGGCACTGGCCAAACACGGAGCCTGCCAGCTCACCACAGAGCAGCTAGAGACTCGTTGCTTAACAACATGCTGGAGTGGAGTAGGAAATGTTTTGTCACTGTGAGATGGGAAGAGATCACCATTTTATCAACAGGCAGGGCAGTGTCTGTTTGCTCTGTGTCCGTGCAGATGTCCCCACAGTACTGGGGACTTCGGTCACTTTGTGGTGCAGTGGCACTGGCATGGCTGTTCTTGGCTCTGCCCCTTATCAAGAGTCCGCAGTTTCCAACAGCAGCATGTCCTGCTGTCGGCCATCCCACCTTCCCTTTCCTCCTTGCCGACGTTCTTCTGCCTCAGGCCCCTCCTTGCCAGCAGCATTTCCAGCTTGGTGATTTCTGTGAATGTGGAAACGTTCCTCCCTTTTTATAGGGGAAAAATTCATTTTTAGCCAACTCTGGGTTATTGTTCCTCTTCCTGCTCAGGGGCGGGTGTGCTGGCTCGGGGGCTCCAGCTGTGGCTGCTCTGCTTGGACCCGCTGCCACTGTCCCCCAGCATGTGCCCCTGACCATATGACAGCTCTTTTGGAGCCCTGTGGGCCACTGGGTATTTCTGAGACTGAACAAAATGCTTCGGGGAGAGGGAGAGGCACAGCCCCCACTGGCTCTGCTTGTTACCACCCAGTGCAGTGATCAGGTCCTGGCCTTGTCACCTGGCCTTGGGACATGTCCAAGGCCTTGCACCCCTGCCTGGCCCCTGTGTGTGGTGCCAAATCCCAGGTGGTTTGTGTGTGAGTGTATCTAAATGCTGTTTACTGCTGTCTCCTCACTCAGGAGAGTGAGCCCTCACCTTGAGCCCCCCAGACCCTCCTATGTCACTCACCATCATATCACCCCCACACACTCCACTCCAAGTTGTTTCTCCAGCCCCCTCAAGCCACAGGTGACCCAGGGGACACACTGGATTTTAGCAGAGGTGCTGTCACCACCATCTCATCCCTGCCTGCCCCCGGGGAAGCCAAGGCTGTGTGGTGGGTGGAATCTCTGCGTGGAGCCAGAGCCACCCCAAAAACTGCTTTGGGAATGTCCATGCGTCTCCACCAGGACATGGGGCACACAGTGGCCCTGGGGACTTGTCAAGGACTGCAGTGCCACGTGGGCTCTTGGGGCTGGGGCTGCTCCGGCCTGCTGGCGCTGCCAGGGTGTGGGCAGGAGCGGGGTGAGCGCAGGGGGGGCCTGTGCTCTGCGTCACCCTGGATTTCTGGCCAGCCCTTCCTCCCCCTGGCCTGTTTCCTCATTCGCGTGGCCAGCGATGGCTGCGATCCCGTGGTGCAGCGAGGGGAAATGAGAACCATGTGGAGAGGCCGTGCAGAGGCACATCCCTGGCCCTGGGCACCCCCAGGGCTGTTCCTAGAAAAGAGGGGGTGACTCAGAGCCAGGGTCCTCTGCCCCCGCGTGTCCTTTCTTTCAGCAGCTGGAGGCAGCGCTGGCAGCACCGGGGACTTGGGACACTCCTGCAGAGGGTGTGGGGACAGCCAGGCCCAGACCCCTGGCAGCACACTGCCTGCCTGTCTCCTCTGGTGCCCTTACAGTGCATCTCCCGCAGGTGCTGAAGCATGGCGGTGTGGATCCAGGCCCAGCAGCTCCAGGGTGAAGCCCTGCGGCAGATGCAGGCGCTCTACGGGCAGCACTTCCCCATCGAGGTGCGGCACTACCTGTCGCAGTGGATCGAGAGCCAGGCGTGGTAGGTCGGGGGGTCCTGTTCCCGGGGGGTGCTGGGCTTGCCCCGGGGGTTCAGGTGAGTGCTGCCCTGACACCGCTCTGCTCCACATGCAGGGACTCCATCGACCTTGACAACCCCCAGGAGAATGTGAAGGCGACGCAGCTTCTGGAGGGGCTGATCCAGGAGCTGCAGAAGAAGGCAGACCACCAAGTGGGTGAGGACGGCTTCCTGCTGAAGATCAAGCTGGGGCACTACGCCACGCAGCTGCAGGCGAGTGGGGGGGGCTGTGGGCAGGGGTGCAGGGCCAGGGGGGTCCCTGCCCTGTGCCTGGCTCAGGCAGTGCTCTCCCCACAGAACACGTATGACCGATGCCCCATGGAGCTGGTGCGCTGCATCCGGCACATCCTCTACCACGAGCAGCGGCTGGTGCGGGAGGCGAACAACGTGAGTGTGGCCTGGGAGAGGAGAGGGTTCTGCGGGGTCAGGGGCTCTTCTCTGTGATGATGGGAGCAGGCAGGGAATGGGGAGGGTCCCCTCACTGTGCTGAGCGCACCCTGTGCCCTGTGCAGAGCCCTTCCCCGTCTGGCTCCCTGGTGGACGCCATGTCCCAGAAGCACCTGCAGATCAACCAGACCTTCGAGGAGCTGCGGCTCATCACGCAGGACTCGGAGAATGAGCTCAAGAAGCTGCAGCAGACACAGGAGTACTTCATCATCCAGTACCAGGAGAACATGAGACTCCAAGGTGGGTGGGGGGCCGAGGGGCATGGGTCTGGGGTGCTGGTTGGGCCAGCCCTAACACCATGCCCTGTCCCTCAGCCCAGTTCTCCCAGCTCTCCCAGCTGGGTCCCCAGGAGCGCATGTCGAGGGAGACGACGCTGCAGCAGAAAAAGGCATCGCTGGAGGCCTGGCTGCACCGCGAGGCCCAGACACTACAGCAGTACCGTGTGGTGAGTGATGCTGCCTGGCTCCCTGTGATGCTGTCCCCATGATGCCCTGTCCCTGCACCCCTGATGTTGTCCCATCTCGCAGGACCTGGCTGAGAAGCACCAGAAGACGCTGCAGCTGCTGCGCAAGCAGCAAACGACCATCCTGGATGATGAGCTGATCCAGTGGAAGCGTCGGCAGCAGCTGGCAGGGAATGGGGGCCCACCCGAAGGCACCTTGGATGTGCTGCAGACCTGGTGAGTGCCTGGTGGGGTGGGATGGGGTGGGATGGGATGGGACGGGGTGTTGGGCCCCAGTGCGTGCTGAGCCCTGCTCCCCCCAGGTGTGAGAAGCTGGCAGAGATCATCTGGCAGAACCGGCAGCAGATCCGCCGTGCCGAGCACCTGTGCCAGCAGCTGCCAATCCCAGGCCCAGTGGAGGAGATGCTGTCAGAGCTGAACGGCACCATCACCGATATCATCTCTGCCCTGGTCACCAGGTACCAGTTGGGCCCAGCTGGGTGGGGGGGCCAGGTTGGCCCTGCCCTTTCCCAACCCCCCTGATCCCCCTGACCCCCCAGCACCTTCATCATCGAGAAGCAGCCTCCCCAAGTGCTGAAGACACAGACCAAGTTTGCAGCCACCGTGCGGCTCCTGGTGGGGGGGAAGCTGAATGTGCACATGAACCCTCCCCAAGTGAAGGCCACCATCATCAGCGAGCAGCAAGCCAAGGCCCTGCTGAAGAACGAGAGCACCCGCAAGTAATGCCGGGGGCTGGGGGTGTCTGGCTGGGGAGCAGGGCGTGGTGGGGGGAAGGGCTGCACTTTGCTCCCTGTCCTGGTGGTCCCCTCACTTTGTGCATTCCCGTGGCAGTGAGAGCAGCGGGGAGATCCTCAACAACTGCTGTGTGATGGAATATCACCAGGCCACTGGGACACTCAGCGCCCACTTCCGCAACATGGTGAGTGCCCCTGGCTCCCCGTGCTGTCCCCTGGTGTCCCTCTGTGCTCACCCCGGTGTTCCCATCTGTTCCTCCGTGCTCACCCCTCGTGTCCCTGCAGTCCCTGAAGCGGATCAAGCGCTCGGATCGCCGCGGGGCTGAGTCAGTGACAGAGGAGAAATTCACCATCCTCTTCGAGTCGCAGTTCAGTGTCGGGGGGAATGAGCTGGTCTTCCAGGTGAAGGTAAAGTCCCTTCTGCAGGCCCTAGGCAAGCCATGGGCACTGTGCCCACAGGAGTGGGGCTGGGCTGGGGCCACACGGGTGCCCTGTGGGTGATGCTCCCTTGGTGCCCCACAGCCCATTGTGGTCTCCTTCCTCTTGGCAGACACTGTCCCTGCCTGTGGTGGTGATTGTGCATGGGAGCCAGGACAACAATGCCACGGCCACCGTGCTTTGGGACAATGCCTTTGCTGAGCCTGTGAGTGCCAGTGCCACGGGGGGCAGGACAGGCCCCATCTGCCTGGGAGTAGGGCTCAGCCTCCTGGTGGGACATGCCTGGAGGTATCAGGCACAGCTGGTGCTGACCATGCTCTCTGCCCCCAGGGCCGTGTGCCCTTCGCTGTGCCTGACAAGGTGCAGTGGCCACAGCTCTGCGAGGCGCTCAACATGAAGTTCAAGGCAGAGGTGCAGAGCAGCCGTGGGCTGACCACGGAGAACCTGGTGTTCCTGGCACAAAAGCTCTTCAATAGCACCAGCTCCCACCTGGAGGACTACAGCAGCACCACGGTGTCCTGGTCCCAGTTCAACCGGGTAGGTGGCCTGGGCTCTATCCAGAGCCTCCCAGGTGCTCATGCTTGGGGGCTGGATGGGGCATACCCACCTGAGGGTCCCTGAGTCTCTGCTGCTGTGCCCAGTGTCTGTGCTGTGTAACAGAGGCTCAGAGACTGGTGACAGCAATGCTCATTATCTGGGGATTTTCAACAGGAAAACCTGCCTGGGAGGAATTACACCTTCTGGCAGTGGTTTGACGGGGTCATGGAGGTGCTGAAGAAGCATTTGAAGCCGCACTGGAATGACGGGTAAGAGCCGCCCTGCCCTGTGCTGCCTGGCCCGAGCCCCAAGCCCTGACGCCCTACTCTGCCTAGGGCCATCCTGGGCTTCGTCAACAAGCAGCAGGCGCATGACCTGCTCATCAACAAGCCCGATGGGACCTTCCTCCTGCGCTTCAGTGACTCAGAGATCGGGGGCATCACCATTGCCTGGAAGTTCGACTCCTGTGAGTGTGTGCCTGGCACTGGCACCCCTGGACCGAGTATCCCTGGCCCCAGCCAGGCCATCTCATGCCCATGGGGTACTGGCACTGCCACGGCATCCTCAGGAAAGAGGCGAGCACCAGAGCTCCCAGAGTGCCTTGGCTGTCCCATGGGGAGCAGCACTGCCCTCACTCACTGCAGCTGTGGCTGTGTCAGGCCCAAATGCTGGCAGCAGTGGGGAGGAGGGACCAGGCTGAACCCTCCAATCCAGCCCTGGGGAGTGTACGAAATCCATTTACTCGGTGATGCTCCCCAGTGCAGGGGCTGTCAGGGGTGGCCTGACCCCATGCTGGAGTCTGTTGCCATTCGCAGGAGTGCCCTTTGGAGGGTCACATGGCTGAGAAGCACCACAGAGCCCCACGGATCCCCATGGTTGGGGAACCAGCCCCCCATGTGTCAGGATGAGGCCAGACCTGCCTTGTCTTCGCTATGCCTCCTACCTCATCCCATTTTCTGGCAACCTGTGCTTTATCCTCAGCTGTTGCTGGGAGGGCTGCAGTGTGGGACATGCTGTTTGCTGCTTGATGTGACCTCGCAGCCCATGTCCAGAGCATGCTGCAAACTCTGGGAGTCACCACGGTCCTCACGCTTGTCTTGCAGCTGAGAGGATGTTCTGGAACCTGATGCCTTTCACCACCAGGGACTTCTCCATCCGCTCCTTGGCCGACCGCCTCGGGGATCTCAGTTACCTCATCTACGTGTTCCCCGACCGGCCCAAGGACGAGGTGTTCTCCAAGTACTACACGCCGGTTCTCTGTGAGTCCACGCCAGGTAGCGCTGCCCCTCAACCCCACGTATGTCCCCTCCTTTGTGCATCCAGCCCTGTTGGAGCTGGTGTTCTCAGGGCCCCCTGGGGTTCTGCATCTGGCCACGTGTGAGCCCCCAGCACCGCCCGGGGTCGTGGCGTGTGCTGGAGCTTGGGGCCTTAGTGCTGCCTCCTTCTCTTTAGCTAAAGCTGTGGATGGATACGTGAAGCCACAGATCAAGCAAGTGGTGCCAGAGTAAGTGTGACCCTGAGGGCAGATCCTGGGCAGTGGTTGCTGTGGGTTCCCAGTGTTAAATTGGAGGGGTTGGGTGGCATCCCAGGGCACTGAGGAGCTCAGGTTTGCCACCAATGGCCACACTGGTGCTGAGCCTTGTGAGACATCTTGGCGACCTCACCCACGGGGCACCCATCCTGTCCTGTGCCCGTGCTCATGAGACCCATCCCCACAGGTTTGTCAATGCATCAGGAGATTCTGCCCCTGGAGGGGCCACCTACATGGACCAGGCACCCTCGCCTGCTGTCTGCTCCCAGCCTCATTACAACATGTACACCCAGAAGTAAGTACCACACCCCTCATCCCTGCCTTGCTGCAGCTGCTCCTCCCCTCACCGCCTGCCTCCCACAGCCCCGACCCTGTGCTGGACCCCGAGGGTGATTTTGACCTGGAAGACACGATGGATGTGGCGAGGCATGTGGAGGAGCTGCTGCGGCGCCCCGTGGACAGTCAGTGGATCCCCCACGCCCAGTCGTGACAGGCAGGCGCCTGCTCCCTTGCCCCTGGCCCCGGCGCTGCGGGGACTGTGCTGTGTTCGTGTCTCTGTGCCAGGGGACAGCGGGTGGGCCCTGCCCCCAGGATTTGCTCTGTGCTGCCCCGAAAACACAGGCTGGCGTCCAGCTCTTTGGTGTTTCTGCCCCTTGTATAAAAAACGGCAGCGGATTTGTCGCATGGTTTTTCCTGTATGTTCCTTTCAAGAGGCCCAGCTTCGGCTTTTCCGCTTCTGCCAGCACTGGCCCTGCAGCCCCCTCACCCTCCCCCGCGGAGCTGCTGGGGCGGGGGCCGCCAGCCCGGCCTCAGGTTCGCTTTCGCAGTCGTCACTAAGAATGTACATTGTCGCCTTCTCGTCCTCCCCCCGCGGCTCCGTTCCCAGGGGTGCCTGAGGGCAGAGGGCAGAGGAGGGGCTCTGCCGGGGCTCCCCGTGCTGCTGCTCTGCCCCACGGCGGCAGGGTCCCTGCACTTCATCTCCTCCTCTGCCCCCAAGGATGCAGGAGCCTCTCCAGCTCCCGGCCTCGGTGTCCCCTCTGGAGCCGGCGCAGCGTGAGGGGGGCAGGGTGCGAGGGCACCCAGCGAGGGCAGGCGGGTGGGCAGGGGGGTTGGGGAAGCAGAGCCCTCTGCCCCCTGCCTCTCCCCTCGCCTGGGCGGGAAACTCTGGGGTCCTGGCCATGTTATTTTTCTATCACAGAGTAAATAAAGCACGGAATATTTTTGTAACACAAAAGCTCTGGCTGCCACGTGTGTCTTGGGACGGGAGGCGGGTCCCTCTGGGGAGCTCCTCATCTCGGGTGCACCAGATGAATGCTGGGGCTGGGGCCGGTGTTTGGGGTTCCTATCCCCGAGGGCAGGATCGTTTGCACAAGCTGGGCGGATCCGGGGTGCTCTGCCCGGGCGGGAGGGCTGCCCTGGGGAGCAGGGGCTGGGCTAGGGCTGGGGCCGTTTTTCCGGGCAAAAAGCAAAGTAAACCGCATCAATTGCCCCGTTCTTCCAAAGAAGGAGCTTGCTCTTGATGGAGGGATAGAGGGCGCTGGTATTCGGGGTTCAATTGCGGTTGAATTCCCCGCCGAGCGGGGGGCTCCGGGTGTGCTGTGTAAGGGCGAAAATGAAAACAAAAGTAAAGCGGGGAGGGGGGCGGCGCCGGGCGCGATAAGTTACCGTCATTTCTGCCGGAGGCGGAATAGCCGGGTGAGCCAGGGGGGTCCGGGGCCGGGGGCCTGCCCCGGGGCGGTGTCCGCATTCCGCGATGCTGCCGGCGGTGGCGGTGGCGGTGGCGGTGGGTGGCGGTGGCCGCGGCTGTGGCCGTGGCTGTCCCCGCGCTGAGGCACCGCCTCGTCCGTTCCGCGCTGCTCCGCGCCGGGAGCCGCTACCGGCGGCGGCTGGAGGCTCTGGGCAGCGACGTGCGGCGGAGCCAGAAGCGGCGGCTGCGGCGCCTGCTGGGCACCGGGGCGGCCGGCGGTGAGCGCGGGGCTGCGGCGCGGGGCCGGGAAGGGCTCGGTCCCGCGCCTGCCCTTCTCAGCTTGTGCCTCTCCCGGCAGGCTCCGAGGAGTTCCGGGAGCGGCATCCCCTGGGGCAGCCCTGTCGGGACGAAGCGCCGGCGGATCCGGTTCCCCCGCTGCGTCTCTGGGCTCTGCTCGCCGGCTGCTGGGGCACCGACCCCCGGCTGCAGGTACGGGGAGCGGCGGGCGGAGTGGGCGCGGTTCCGCGCAGGCTCTGCCCTCCTCACCCTCCCTTCCCCCGCAGGGGTCCCTGCTCTACCTGGATGCCCTCGGCGCCGCCTTTCCAGGGGCACTGACACGCCGGGGCACGGCCCTGCTGCACTGGACCCCTGGCCGCCCCCGCGCCCCGGCGGGGTGGCCGCTGCCCACCCTGTACTGCACCCCGGCCGCAGCGGGTGCCCTGCCCTCTCGGGCCGCTGCGCTGCGGCTGCAGCTGCTCTTTGCGCTGCGGCAGCGTCAGCTGCGTGTGCTGGAGGCCGGGCTGGCAGCCGAGCTGCACGACGCGCTGGTGGCCCTGCGCACTGAATGGCCCCAGCTGGCCCAGGAGCTGGCGCTGGGCAGGCTGAGCCCCCAGCCCGGCCTTCCCGAGGGGGTGCGGGACCAGCTGCAGGCGCTGCTGAGCCCTGATGCTGCCCGGGCAGCCGAGCTCCGTGCTGAGTGCACCCGCGGCTTCGAGGGGATCGTGTTGCGTCTGTGGCCGCGGCTGGAGGTGGTGGTGGTGAGGACAGCACACGGCGTGGAGCGGCTCTGCTGTGACTCCCTCCGCCAGGCCGACTGCCAGGGGCTGCCCTTCTACTGCCCCTTCTACCAGGCAGCAGGAGGTGAGTGTCCCCCACGCTGGAGTGTCCCCATGGGTGCCCACAGGGAGCTGCTGCCATATGGCAGCACAGATCTCCCTGCCCCAGCAGATGCTGGTGCATCCCTGTGCTGCATTCCCTTCCTGCGACCTGAAAACAGCTCACTCCTGGCACCAGCGAATTTCTGCCCCTTGGAGAGGGGCGAGGCTTCTGTGGGCAAGGATGGAGGGTCTGGGGAGCTCACATTGGCACGTGCTGCTTCTGCCCAGCCCTGCTTGGTATAAACCTGTGGCCAGTGGAGCCAACACCCCGATTCCTGCTGTGCCCTGACTGGGCTTTCTGCGAGTTCCTGCCCTGCCTGGCCAACAAGGAGCCACGGACGGTGCTGCTGGATGAGCTCTGGGAGGGACGCCAGTATGGGCTGGTTGTGACGGCTCAGCCAGGAGAGTACAGGTGCCTCCTCCCTGCTGGGTGGTCCTGGGGGGCTGCCTGCCCCAGCTCCACGCACCCATCTCCCCCTCACGCTCCCCTGCCCACGCAGGTGCCGTACTGGGGAGGTGCTGAAGGTGACCGGCTTCCATAAGCAGTGTCCCGTGGTGGAACCTGTGTGCAGGTGAGGACACCCCAAGCCCTGGCCCTCACCTGAGCGAGCTGGGCCCATCCACAGGCAGGGTCTTAACAGGAGGGTGCCAGTGACCCACCCTGTGCCCCTGCACTGCAGGGAGAGCCAGAGGCTGAGCGTGCGAGGTGAGAGCATCTCTGAGGAGCAGTTCTGCCAGAGCCTGTGCCGCACCCTGAGGATGTGGCCGGGTGCTCGCCTGGTTGACTACATCTGTGTGGAGAGCAGCCTGCTGGGTGAGTCCCTCTGAGCTGTCTGAGTCCCCCCAAAAGTGCAGCTGGCACTGTGTGGAGCTCTGCAGCCCTCCTGTGCCCAGAGGGCTGTGGGCAGCTCTAACATACCCATGGTGCTGCTCCAGGTGACTCCTCGGGGCCCTGTGCCCCCCACTACGAGGTGTTCATGGAGCTGCAGGGCCTGCGGGACCTGTCGGAGGGGCAGCGCTACAGGGTGAGCAGGACACGGGCTCTGCTCTGGGGCTGTGTGGGGTGGCTGAAGGATGCTGGTGTGGCACTGTGGGACCAGAAACTGCCCTCTCTTTGCAGCTGGACCAGTGTCTCCAGGAGGATTTCCCCATCTACAAATCCTTCCGCTTCAAGGGCAGCATCGGGCCCCTGCGCCTGCACCTGGTGGGGCCCGGGAGCTTCACCCGGCTGCGGGAGGCACTGGGCTCCCCCGTGCCCATGCCCAGGGTCCTGCGTGAAGAGCAGCTGCTGCAGCTCATCCAGGCATCAGTCATCTCCTAGAGCAGCCCTTCCACCCTGGGGTTCACCCTCTGAGGAGGGGCCATGGCCCTGGGGCAGGAGGGCGTGGGGGGCAGGGGTGCCCAGCCCCACGGGTTTGGCTGAGTGGAGCAAACGGAGACAGTGAGCCTGACTGTGATCCGTGGGGGCAGCAGGCACTGCTGGGCACCACTCAGTGCTGCCCTGGGCGTGGAGGAAGAGCTTGGGAATGTCCCCTGCAGCTGCAGGGCCCCCTCACTCAGTGCCTTGGCAGCACCTGTGGAGTGGGCGCCTGTGCCTTTCCCAAGGGACACCACAGCCCATGGCTGAGGCAGAGAGCTCAATGGAAACCTCTGCAGGAGCAGCAGGAGCAGAAGAGACTCATCACTGAGCACTGGGGCCCGGTGGCATTTTGTCCCCTGGCAGGGACACTGCAGGCAGGGCTCAGGTGGTGGCAGGTGCCACAGAGCAGCCCCAGCCCAGCTTCAGTGCATGTCCACTGGTTTCAGAAAAAGCTCCAGTGCAGGCTGCTTTTAAATGTTTTAAAAACCAAATGCAAAATAAAGGAGGATTATCTTTTAAAAATAAATAAAGGACCGCATTCTGGGATTGATTTTTTTTTTACTATTATTTTTAATCCTCATTAAAGAGATTGCTCAAGCAATCTGACTGCTCTGGGGGCTGAGGAGTTGCTGCAGTTCTCAGGGGTCCTGGGGAAGGGGCAGCCATGAATATTTAACCAGCTGAGCTGCACTCTGGGGGCACCAGGCTCTTTGTGCCTTTGAGGCACATGTGTACCATCGGGAGGGATTGGTCATTTTCCCCCTGCTCATTAAGGGATACTTCAGGGGCTGGTGAGGGCGTGTGGGGCACCTGCTGTGCCACAGCTGCTGCTGAGGGCAGCCAGGCTGTGGGCAGGAGATGATGTCTTGAACAAGGCAAATCATCCCCTGGCACAGCCAAGACCACAACCAGGGATGAACCTGGCTGAGGCCTGCGCTCCCATCCCTGCTGGAAAAAAAAAAATGAGTGAAATTTGTGCTCCAGGTCGCAGAGAAGCTTTGCCTTGGGCTGGGAGAACCCCACAACAAAAGCCTTGAGGCACCTGCCTGGCAGAGCCGTGCGGGGCTGGGGCTGCGCCGGGCGGCTCTGCCGGCACTGCCGTGCCCGGGTACCACCCCGGTGGGAGGGGAGGTTGGTGGGGTGGAACCCGCTGGGCAGGGCCAGGCTGCTGAGTGCCCGGCTGGGTTTGGATGCCAGGCTGCGGGGTGCAAGGTCGATCCGAGCGCCCGGCTGCAGGGCGCAGCTTGTTTCGGGTGCAGGTTCATTTGTGCTGCTGGTGCCGAGGCCAGAGGGTGCGGGTGCCCGGCTGAAGGGTGCCAGGCTGGGTTAGCGTGCCCGCCTGCAAGGTCCGGGCTCGGCCGGGGTCCCACCGGGATGGGGCGGCTGCGGGGCCCGGGCGCTGCGGTGCTGGGCGGAGGCCGGGGATGCCCCGGCGGTGGGAGGTACCGGTGCCCGGTGCCCGTCCGCGCTCCCCGCCGCTGCAGCTCGGGGCGAGGGGGCCGCGCCGTCCCCGTCCCCATCCCCATCCCCGCCGCGTCCCCGCCCCTGGCCCGGCCCGTCCCCTCCTCCCGGCCGCGCCGCCTCCCGCCCGCTCCGCCACTGAGCCCGCAGCGGCGGCGGCGGCGGGCGCAGGCTCCGGGCGCCCCGGGGCCCCGCGGCGGCCGCTGCCCTGAGGCCGCGGGGGATGGCGGAGGGGCCCCGGGGCGCCCCGCCGCCGGGCTCGCCCCGCCCCGCCGCGCCGCTGCCCAACGGGCCCCGCGGCGGCGGCGGCGGCGGCGGCGGCGGCAGCCCCGGCTCGGGCTCAGGCAGCAGCAGCCGCGAGGACTCGGCGGAGCGGAGCCCCGCGCCCGCCGCGCCCCGGGCCAGCATCATGAAGGTGAGAGCCCCGCACCGGCAACGCACCGGTCCGGCCCCCCCTCCGCCCCTCCGCGTCCCGGGCCCGGCACCTGCGCAGCGCTGGGATGCCGAGCCGTGTCTCCCCGCCGAGCCCCGCGTCCCCCCGCACCGGCTCTGTCCGCCGCTCCTCGCTCCCCCTGTGCCCGTGGAGCGGCTCCGAGGAGCTGCAGAGCAGCCGCATCCCCGGGCGACCGAGGGTCGCCACCTGCCCGCGGTGCCGGTCACACCGGGACTGACACGGCGTCCCCGCGCCCTGCCCGGAGCCAGGGTCCCCAAGGGCACAATCTGGCCCGGCCCGGCTCTGTGGAGTGTCCGTGGGTCGCCCTGTCGAGTGCCACGGCCAGGCTGCAGCATCACCCGGTGCTGCTTAGGATAGCCCTGGGTTCCCGGGAGAGGACGCCTGCTCCTGCCCCTGGAGCAGCTTCTGCCCTCCCGTGCTCTCTCCTGACAAGCACCGAGCCTTGGGCCTGGCCTGACCAGCTTGCAGTCTGCTCCCAACACCTGGTGTTGGTGTTGCTGGGCCGTGGGGGGGGGTCGGGGTCCAGGGAGGGTCCCGGGGGTCTCCCACCTGGGCGGGCAGCGGATCACACGTGTGCTTTCCTAAATGAACCCCTCCCGATTGTGCTGATGCCAGCGGTACTCGCTGACACAATAGGTCACGTCCGCCCGGGACTCGCCTCCCTGCTCTCGGCAGCCTATTTTAAGCCGGGATTGCTCCGGTGCTATTAATACCCGGTGAGGGGGCTGTTCCCGTGGTGCCCCAGCCCCGCTCTCCTGTCCCCGGGATCCAGTTTTCTGGACAGCGCTGCCAGGACCCCGAGTCCCTGCCCGCGCTCGCCTGGGCTCTCCCTGCAAACTGTTGCGGGGGCGGCCGGGCTGTGCCCACGCGGTGACGGCGCGGAGCCCTGCCGGTGCTCCCGTGCTGCCAGGGGCTGGTGCCAGAGCGCCGTCTGTGCCCGGTTTGCTTGGGGACCTTGCCGAGGTCTCCTGCTCCTCCCGGGACGGAGCAGCATCCTTCCTTGCCCAGGGACCATCCCCGGGCACGGCGGGCTGGGTGGGGGTGGTGACCCCCTCGCTTGCGCCCGGGCCGGGCACATCCCTGTCACCACCTGCGTCACCGCGGGATTTGGCCGCACGTGAAGGTCGGGTGGCCCAGGGCCAGCGCTGGAGGGGGAGGGCGCTGGCCTGGCGGGAGGTCAGACCCGGGCAGTGTCCCCGGCTTGTGCTGATCCGTTGTGCATCTCCGAGTCCATCCGGGGCCTGAGCGGCAGAGGAGGCGCACGTGGAAAGAGCTGCCAGCTCTGTTATTTTTTGGGATTTCCAGAAAAGACTGGAGGAGTGAATCTGAAAGTGCGACTCACTGGCTGTGTCGAAAGAGGGGGACCTGGGGCAGCAGGGTCCAAAGCTGTAGTGTCCCTGTGCCCTGGCCAGAGGACCTGCTCCCTTCTTCCTTCCCAGGCTGAAAGCAGAGGAGGCTGGTGGTCCCATGGGCTGGGAGGATGGCTGGAGAGGGTCTTCGGGGTATTGGATCTGTTCTTCCCTGCTGCAGGAGGTGACCCTTCCCTAGAATGTTGCTGTTCTGTCCCCTGAGCCCCCTTCCCATCGTGTGCCAGCCCCAGGAGCTGTGTGGTGCCTCTGCTGGGATCTGACTCCATGGCCCCTCGCCGGGGAGTGGCAGCTGGTGCCGCGGGGAGTGGATGTGTCAGTCGCTCTCTTCTTGGCAGGGAACAAACGACGGTAGAAAAGCCCTGACTGTGCCTGGTCTCCCACTGCCTCAGCTCTGGGGCTGCTGCCTGCCTGCACCCCCTGCCCACGCTGCCCTGCCCCTGGTAGTGGGGGGACCAGGGAGCTGGGGAATTCAGCTGCAGATGAATCACGCCACAGCCAGGCTGGGGTACAAAGGGAAGGGAGGGATGACTGATGGGCCCTTCTCCATCCCATGCTTTGAGAGTGGGTTACATGGCTAGGAACGGTGGCCGTCACGTGGAGGCTGAGATTAGGGCATCAGCACTCACCAGGGCACTAATGCAGGAGATAATTGGCTGAAGAGGTGCTTAACACATGCGGCAGAGCTGGGCAGGGCCGGCAGCCGGGCTGAAACGTGCCCTCCTTGCAAGCCCACGCTCACCACGGGCATCGTGGTGGACATCGGCATCGTGCTCTGTGCTTTGCTCTGCGGAGCCCTGCCTACTCCCTGCCAGCTCGGTGGCACAGGGAGCAGGATCCCCGCTCCGGCCGGAGCCCTGCCCTCTGTCTGGGGTTGTTCCGTGCTCTCCTGGCCGTGGGCGCCGTCACTGCTGCCTCGCTCGTCACCTGCCTGCGCTGCTTCTGCCGCGCCTCGCCCAGCACTTCGTGGGCTGTCCCCCGGGTTGAAGACCACCTGGAACAGCCTGTGAAGGGGCTGTCAGCGAGCAGAGGCTCTGCCCTGCCGCTCCCCAGGCCGCACTGAGGAGCGTAGGGCAGCTGCAGTCGGGAGACTCCTCACATCTCCTGCTCGCTGCTTGCCCGTGCAGCGGGAGAAGCAGAGCCTGTGTGCTCTTGGGTCTGTGCCACACATCTGCACCCCGAAGTGTTGCAGCGGGCACCTCCTCCCCTGTCTAAGCCTGGGAGGGTGGGGCTCTGCAGGGAGGGCGTTTGGGCTTTCGCCCTGAGCCGGGGTGGTCGGGGGAGCGGCGGGGCTGGTGCCGGTGGGGTGCATCTGGCCGCCTGCAGCGGGCACAGCTGGAAGCTCTGGGTGCACGCAGGCCCCCCGCCCGTGTTTCCTTTCCGGATGGATTTCCTGTTTTCAGCTGTGGGGCCCGGTGCGGAGCCGCCCGGGGTGGGTGCGCCGGGCGGGGAGCGGGTCTGCAGAGAGGAGCGGGTCCTGCCGGGGCCGCGGCCCTCGGTGCCCATCGCCCCGCGGCGAGCTGGGGGCTGGGGCTGCCCCTCAGTGGGGCGCTCAGATTGCAGCATGCAGGAAGGAAGCGTCCGGCGTCGAATCCTTCCCCGCGGGGCTGGCCGATGGCGTGACCTGCCGCTGAGCGCCTGCCGACCCGGGATGGCTGGCACCGAGGCAGGGTCTTGGAGCTCGGCCAGCTCCCTGGAGCAATCTGGCAGCGAGAGGATGCAAACAGCCACCACATCCGAGCCCCAGGATAGTAGGATATGCCTGGCTCTAACGAGGGCCTGAGGGCTGGTGCTGGTTCCTCCTTCTCTGGGCCGTTATGTCCCGGGCATCCCTGGAGGATTCCCCATTCCCTGGAGAAACCGTGCATGCATCTGCACGACCAATGCCCTTGGCTGTGGCTGCCTGACGCTGTGGGGCAGATCCCGACCCTCCAGGGTCAGGCAGGGGATGTGCTTGCCCAGGCACAGCCCCGTGTGGGAGCTGTGGAAGCTCTGTGGGCACTGGAGGGGAGCAACCCCTCACCTCCAACCTGGACGGCTGAGCAGGACCTGCCTCTGACAGAGACACCACCAGATTAGAGGTGACTCACCATAATCTTGAAGAAGTGGATTAAATCTCCTCCTACTGCGCTGCTTAATGAAATCCATCCCATAATACACTCCTGGCCCTGCTGTTCCCCCTTATCCCCTGGCCCTGCCAGCCCCGTGGCAGCTGGGCCCCCCCTCCCTGTAGTGAGGCAGGGCAGAGTGTGGGCATGAGGTGCTGGCAGCAAGCAGCCCGTGCCCTCGTGACCCTGCGCTCTGTGGGACAGAGCTGTGGCCGTGGTGGTCCCCAGCAGGGGCTGTCCTGCCCTGCTCCTCACAGAAGAGCAGGGGGTCTGTCTTGGGCTCCCCAGGAGCAGCTCTGCTGATGCACCACATGCCGGGTGTCTGTTTTCCCCTGGTGTCCCCAGGCCAAGGAGACAGGGGCTGTGCTGGGCTGCTGGTGCGTGGCCGTGCCTGTGAGGGTGAGCGAGCAGTGGGGAAGGATCCAGCTCAGGGCCAGGAGCAGGAAGGAAGGAAGGAAGGAAAGCAGAGTTAAAATAAGCCAGGCAGTGAGCTGTGAGGGAAGCCAGGGCTGGAGCTGGCTCCCAGCCCCCAGGAGAGGAGCGGACTGGTGTGGACTGGGCTTAGTGTGGTGCTGGGGCACCCTGGGGAACCCTGGGGCACCCTGGGGCACCCTGGGGCACCCTGGGGCACCCTGGGGCTGTGCTACACACTGCTTTGGGCTGGGGTGGGGGGGCTGTGGGCCAGGAGGATGCCAGGAACTGGTGGGGTGTGCGCTGCCTGGCTGCTCCCTGACGGCTCTGCCCCTTTCCCACCCTGGCAGGATGGCTCTCGGCAGCGGCCGCCGCAGAAGAAGAAGACGGTGTCCTTCAGCTCCATGCCCAACGACCGCAAGATCAACAGCACAGCTGCCTGCATCTCCCTCATGCTGGAGGGCTGTGAGCTGAAGAAGGTGCGCTCCAACTCCCGCATGTACAGCCGCTTCTTCGTGCTGGACGCCGACATGCGCTCCGTGCGCTGGGAGCCCTCCAAGAAGGACTCGGAGAAGGCCAAGATTGAGATCAAATCGGTCAAAGAGGTGCGTGTGGGCAAGAAGACGCCCGTCCTGCGCAGCAACGGCCTCTCCGACCAGTTCCCAGACGAGTGCGCCTTCTCCATTATCTATGGAGATAACTACGAGTCCCTGGACCTGGTGGCCAGCTCAGCAGACGTGGTGAGTGCCTGGGTGATGGGGCTGCGCTATCTGGTGTCCTACGGAAAGCACAGCCCTGAGGCACCCGGGACTGGCCACCCCAGCCTCCGGACGTCTTGGATCTCCTCCGTCTTCGACCTTGCTGACCTGGAGAAGTCTGGCCGCATCCCTGTGTCCCGGGCTGTGCAGCTGATCAAGGCGCTCAACCCTGGCATGAAGACCTCCACCATCGAGCTGAAGTTCAAGGAACTGCAGAAGGCCAGCGAGCGTCCTGGCGCGGAGGTGGCCTGTGACCTCTTCGTGGAGGCGTACTGCGAGCTCTGCACCCGCCCCGAGATCTTTTTCCTGCTGGTCCAGTTCTCCAGCAACAAGGAGTACCTGGGTGTGAAGGACCTGCTGATGTTCCTGGAGGTGGAGCAGGGCATGGAGGGGGTGACAGAGGAGAAGTGCTTGGAGATCGTCAGCAAGTATGAACCCTCCAAGGAGGGCCGGGAGAAGGGCTACCTGGCCATCGACGGCTTCACGCGTTACCTGCTCTCTGCTGACTGCTCCATCTTTGACCCTCAGCACCGCAAGGTCTGCCAGGACATGGCCCAGCCCCTCTCCCACTACTACATCAGCTCTGCCCACAGCGCCTGTCTGCTGGAGGACAACTTCTGGGGCCGCTCAGACATCAGCGGCTACATCAGCGCCCTGGGCCTGGGCTGCCGCAGCATCGAGCTGGTGCTGTGGGATGGCCCTGAGGGTGAGCCCGTGGTCTACACTAGCCCCTCAGCTGCCTCCTGCGTGCCCTTCCGTGCCGTGGTGGGGCTGATTGACCAGCACGCCTTCACTGCCTCCGCCTACCCCCTCATCCTCTGCCTGGTGGTGCGCTGCTCGGCCCCCCAGCAGCGCCTCGCTGCCCAGTGCCTGCGCAAGACGCTGGGGGAGAAGCTGTACCTGGAGCCCCCCAACCCCGTGGCGTCCTACCTGCCCTCCCCGGAGGAGCTCAAGGGCCGCATCCTCATCAAGGGCAAGAAGCTGCCGCCCACCTGCGAGGACAGCGAGGGGGAGGTGTCGGACGAGGAGGAAGGCTGGGAGCTGGCGCGGCGGCTGGGCCAGGAGGACCGGGAGGCACCCGAGGGGGGTGGCCTGCGGCGGGTGCGCCTCAGCCGTGAGCTCTCAGAGCTGGTGAGCCTCTGCCAGGCAGTCCCCTTCCAGGACTTTGAGAGCTCCAGGCGTGGGCAGCGCTACTGGGAGATGTGCTCCTTCAGCGAGGTGGAGGCGGGACGCTTCGCCAACGAGTGCCCGGCCGAGCTGGTCAGCTACAACAAGCGCTTCCTCTCCCGCATCTACCCCAGCCCCATGCGCATTGACGCCAGCAACATGAACCCCCAGGACTTCTGGAAGTGCGGCTGCCAGATGGTGGCCATGAACTACCAGACACCAGGGCTGATGATGGACCTGAATGCGGGCTGGTTCCGGCAGAACGGGGCCTGTGGCTACGTCCTCCGCCCGGCCATCATGCGGGAGGAGGTCTCCTACTTCAGTGCCAACGCCAAGGACTCCCTGCCTGGGGTGCCTGCCCAGCTCCTACACCTCAAGGTCATCAGCGGGCAGAACCTGCCGAAGCCCAAGGGCTCGGGGGCCAAGGGGGAGGTTGTGGAGCCCTATGTCTGTGCTGAAATCCACGGCATCCCGGCCGACTGCGCTGAGCACCGCACCAAGACGGCCCTGCAGAGCGGGGACAACCCCATCTTCGACGAGAGCCTGGAGTTCCAGATCAACCTGCCGGAGCTGGCCGTCCTGCGCTTCGTCGTGCTGGACGACGACTACATCGGGGACGAGTTCATAGCCCAGTACACCATCCCCTTCGAGTGCCTGCAGCCCGGCTACCGCCACGTCCCCCTGCAGTCTCTGGCCGGGGAGCCCCTGCCCCACGCCACCCTCTTTGTGCACGTGGCCATCACTGACCGCCGTGGCGGGGGCAAGGGGCACCGCCGGGGGCTGGCGGGGCGCCGGGGCCGCCGGGTGAGGGAGTACACTTCCACCAAGGCCACTGGCATCAAAGCCATCGATGAAGTCTTCCGGACGGCCACCCAGCCGCTGCGGGAGGCCACTGACCTGCGGGAGAATGTACAGGTACGGACCCTGCAGAGGCATGGAGGGACCTGGGTTGTGCAGGGGAGGATGGGGCTGGAGTGGGAGTGGTGGGGAACCAGGCTGTCCCTCTTTTCCTGAGTGAGGAGCCTTACCTGGAGCAGAGATCTGTGGAAATGGGGGAGGTTCTTGGGTCGGGGTGCTCCCAGCTGAACTCCTGACGCTGGACACTGGTCTCTGCAGAATGCGTTGGTCTCCTTCAAGGAGCTGTGTGGGCTGACACCCGCTGCCAACATGAAGCAGTGCATCCTGACGGTGTCCACGTGGCTGCTGCACAGCGACAGCGCACCCAGCGTCACCCTCAACCTGGCAGAGCAGTACCCCCCCATGGAGGCCCAGGGCCCCATCCCCGACCTGCTGCGCAAGGTCCTCACTGCCTATGAGACGGTAAGTGCCGTCCTGCTGGAGCTCAGCTCCTTGGGGGGGCTCCCTGGGATCAGTGGCACTGGGAGCAGCACACAGTGATGGTGCAGGTTTTATGGGATGAACCTTGGTAGTTTTTGTGGGATGAACCTGAGTAGGTTTTGTGGGATGAACCTGGGCAGGTTTTGTGGGATGGATCAGAAGTTCCAAGGATGGGGAACCTTGAACTCACTGTACCCATCCTGGGGCAGGTAGAGGTGAGTGGCCAGGGGGCTGCATGAGGGCTGCCCAAGGAGGAGTCCTGCCAAGGCACATGCTTGCCCAGATCAGCCTGACCCTCGGACACTGCAGCCCCTACCCTGTGCCTGCATTGCCTGTCCCTTGCCCTGGTCCCACCAGGTGGGAGAAATCCCATTAATAGCCACAGCCAGAGCTGCTTCCTTCTTTTGTGTTGAAGGGAACCTGGCCATTGGCCAGGTGCTGGTCACACCATAGCCATGTGTGGTGAGCTGGGAAGGGCCAGACCCCGAGCACTGTGCTGGTGTAGGGGGCAGCCCTTGATGAGCCCTGTCTCCTCATCCACTTGGCCAGGGGGCACAGGGCCGGGGCTGCCCAGCTCCTCATGCTTCCCCTCTCCCTAGATGATCCAGACCAGCCGGACGCTGATCGAGTCTGCCGACGCCGTGTATGGGAAGCTCATCCAGGCACAGCAGGCAGGTGGGTCCCAGAGGGCAGCCCCAGCTCTGCTGTGGCTCTGGCTGTGGACCCAGGCACATCCTGGGGTGCTGGGGCTCAGGGCTCCCTGCTCTGGGGCAGGTGGTGGGCGGGTGGGCTGCAGAGCTGTGTGGTAAGGGAGCAAGCAGAGTGGGGGAGGCTGATGAGGAAGCGGGGAAGAGTCATTAGCTGTCAAAAACCAGAACATAATTAGTGCCAGAAATAACAGGCTGGGGCTGACGGCAGAAATGGCAACTGAGTGTTAAGACTTCCCAAACACATGGCAGAACCCACACAGGCAGGTGCTGCTGCTGCCTGCCCTGGTCCTCTCCGTGGGTGCCCCCACTCTGGCAGCTGCCTGGGACCTCTGGCTCCACTCCAGGCCCCAAAGGCTCCGTGTTGTCGGCTGGGACCCACAGGGATAGCCCCACCAGCTCCAGGTGGGCTCCCCATGGGGCTGGGAGAGTGTCAGGAGCCAGAGGGGCTGGGGAAGAAGCAGGGGGCCCTGCTCTGCTGTCCCCGCCATGCCAGCCTTGCTGCCAGCAGCCGTGTTTGTTCCCTGCCTACGCGGCAGACGGAAACCTCCCCGAGCTCTTGGCTCAGCTCTGCCGCTGCTGCCAGCGCCGGGGGAGTGGAGCAGTGGGGCACAAGCTGCAGAGCACAGATTGCTGCTGTGCCCTCCTGTGCTGCTCTGTGCTGCAGGGCAGAGTGACTCTGGGGTGTGCAGCCCTTCAGGATGGTGGCAGGCAGCAATTTGGCGGCCTACACCCCCATGCCCTGGTGCTGCCTGTCTCTGTTTACACCCTGGCCGTGCTGTGGACAAACCCCTGTGGTGCCAGCACAGCCAGCAGCAGGCTGGCAGGGGCTGGGGGGTCCGGGGAGCTGCGGTGGGGCCGTGGGAGCGCTGATTGGCAGCGCGAGGGCGGGCGAGCTGCGTGGGAGCCCTCGCGTGGGCCCGGAGCCGGTGCTGCGTCAGGAGGGGTAAATATAGCACCCACTCACGGGGATGTCACGTGGGGCACAGCGATCGGGGGGGTCTGGTGGCTCCGCTCTGACTCCCCCCCAGGATGAGCCGTGGAGCGCAAGGGTTGTGCCTCTCAAAGGTCTTCACTGCTCTTCCAGACCTCGTGGTCTCCTCGGGGTTCAGAACGGCCACACGCTGCAGCTGGGGTGCTGGGGGTTTCGTTATGGGCCCATCGTTCCAGGCATGGAGGATTTGTGAGGCTGCTGGGGCAGTGGGGAGCCCACCCAGCCTGCAACCCCGTGGTGGGCAAAGGGCAGCCCTCTGGCTTGGTCCCTGTCGGTGGTGGGTGGTGGCTGTCCCTGTGCCAAAGTCCCTGCACGCACTGAGCACCTCTCCCGTGGATGCAGGGATGGATTTCCACAAGGAGCTGCACCGCATCGAGACCAAGGAAGGGCTGCGCGGCCGCAAGCTGCAGAAGGCGCTGGAGAGCTTCGCCTGGAACATCACTGTCCTCAAGGTGAGGGGCAAGGGCTGCGCGGACACACTGCCCTGCCCTGCCCCGCCCTGCCCCGTCACCCTCCGCCTCCAC
The DNA here is from genome assembly GCA_017589585.1 of Phylloscopus whistleri. Classification (NCBI taxonomy): domain Eukaryota; kingdom Metazoa; phylum Chordata; class Aves; order Passeriformes; family Phylloscopidae; genus Phylloscopus; species Phylloscopus whistleri. The sequence goes on along the minus strand of JADMLD010001154.1, from coordinate 714,495 downwards.
CCTAACACACCCCCCGACGTCTCCTCCCCGCAGGGCCAGGCTGACCTCCTCAAGCACGCCAAGGCGGAGGCGCTGGACAACCTGTGGCAGATCCACAACGCGGGACAGTCCTGCGGCATCGGCAGGAACGGATCGGCCTCGCCGGAGCCCTCTCGGCTGCAAGCCCCGCTGGAGCCTATCCCCGAGACAGACGGAGGTGGCGACACAGCGTCCTGCTGACCCCGGCCTGGGGCTCGGGGCCCGGACTGAGCACCCCTGGCCGCAGGGGCCAGGAGCAGGGAGCCCCAGCCTGTCTGGGGAATGTGGGTGCCTGTGCTCTGCCCTGTTGAGGGGCTTGCACCAGAATTCAGTGGAGAGGTTGGGGAGAGATGTCCCTGCTCCCTCTTGCCCCACCAAGCTCCCAGAGGACTCATCCATCCCCTCCATCTGCTTCTGGAGCCAGTACTCTGCCGAGGGGCCAGTGGGGATGCTGGTACCCCGGTGGCCATGTGCATGTCCCCCCAGCCTGCTGTGCCAGATGCCATTTGGAAAAGCAGCCCCAGGTCTGGGCTCCTGCCCACCCTCCCCGGGGCTGCAGGTTTGGCTTTCACCAGCCCTGGGGAAAACCTGGCTGGCAGGAAGGATCCTGGCTGGTCTGTCACCTCCACAGCATTCCTGGGGTTCCCACTATACAGAGGGGCTGGGAGGCTCTCTGGTGCAGCAGATGTGGGGCCAGGGTGTCCCTGAACAGCAGATGTGGCTTCTGCCATCAGGGAAATCCTTGGGTTCACCCCCCAGGGCAAGGGAGTTGAGCACAAGCAAAGGCTGCAGGTGGTCTGGGGTCGGGCTGGGGCTGTGGAGTGTTATAAAGAGTGCACGACCCTCCCTGGTGCCCCGCAGCTCCCTCTGTTCCAGGCACAGGACCAGGATGGGACGGTGTCACCAAAGGGGATGGAGGGAGGGTGGCACCGGGTGCAGGACCCTGGTGGCACCATCCCTCCCTGGCACCAGCCAAGCGCAGGGTGACGGCTCCCCACGTCAGTCAGGGAGCTGTACAGCTGCTGGCACCCCTTTGTTCGGGGGGTTAATTAGCCTAATGGGGCTCTGAGCAGCCGGCCCCGCGCTGACCTTCAGCCCCTTTGTGCCAGCCCGTGGACAATTACGGCCTCATTAGTGCCAGGCGCCCCGTCCAGTGAGTACCCTCACAATGGGGAGCTGCAAATGAGGGGAAAGGCCTGGACGGTCTCCGGGCTACCGGCGTCTCCCAGAGACCCGTTGCTCCCGCTGCCCCGGGGGTATTTTTGGCAGCACTATTGTGCTGGGCCCTATAAAGTGGCGGTGGCGGCGCAGGGTGCTGCGCTGTCGGCTGCCCGATGGGACACGCCCCAGAGCCGCTCGGCCACCTGAAGAGCCCAGCAAGGATGGAGGTGCCCAACACCAAGGTGGGGCTGGGGTGCTGCAGCCCCTGGGGAGAAGAGAACAGCGATGGGTGGGAGGTTGGAATGTAGAGCTGAGGGTGTGGGAGAGCCTGGCAGGTTTCTTGGGATGCTCCAAGTGCAGCAAATCCCCAGGACTCCCTGGCTGTAGCCAGCAGCCGATGAGGGCACTGCTTGGGAGGGAGCTGGGCATGCAATGCCTGCAGCATGGGTGCTTTCACTGCTTGTCCCACGGCACTGGACAGTGAGAGGAGGGAGTTTGCCACAGCTGCTGCGTGCCGGAGCAGGGCAGGGCTGTGGTGAGGACACCCACGTCTGGCTGCTGGTTGGAACACAGGTGAGGGTGCTGGCCGTGCCCCAGGGCACCCAAGGGTGATGCTGCAGGTGCACCTCGGCTGTGGGGCTGGGACTCTGTGGGAACAACCAGGGCAGGGGGGAGTAGAAATACCAGTGAGCCCAGCAAGGGGGGACAACCCTGGGGCTGTGCAGTCCCCCCCTCCCCGCCCTGCCGCTGCTCTGCACTAACGCTGCCGTCGCTCCGGCAGCCCCGGCGAGCTGCCTGCCTCCTGCTCCTGCTCCTCTTCTGCTCCCTGGCTGCTGCCCGGCAGAGCCTGCCCCACTGCTGCCGGCAGAAGACCTGCTCCTGCCGCGTCTACGACCTCCTGCACGGCATGGGCAACCACGCCGCCGGCATCCTCACGCTGGGCAAGAGGAAGAGCGTCCCCCTGGCCTTCCAGAGCCGGCTCTACCGCCTGCTCCACGGCTCCGGCAACCACGCCGCGGGCATCCTCACCATGGGCAAGCGCGGGCAGCACCCGGGCACCTCCTGCCACGACGCCTTGGGCTGCCCTGCGGGCACGGTCGCCCAGCCGACAGCGGTGCCGCGAGGTGCTGACAGCAGCCCTGACGGCCCCAGGGAGTGCCAGGGACACTCAGGGAAGGACCTGAGCACCAGCCAGGCCCAGGGAGCTGCAAGGAGCTTTTACTGAACGGGATGGGGGCAGCGGGACAGAGAGAGGGGATCCCCGGCAGGATGGACTCCGGGGATACGCAGCCGGAGCTCAGTGTAAATAGCACTTTTAGATACCTCCTCCCGGCCCTGGCCCTGGCCCAGCCTGCTCAGGGCACCGCGGGCACCGCGGCCTTTTACAATAAATGGTAGCCTGATGTCACCCGGCTCTGTTGTCTCTCTGGGGAGGGGTTGGGCGGGCGCGGCTCGGCGCCGGGGCAGCTGCGGGAGCAAGAGCCTTCCTCCGCCGTGCTCGGACCGGGAGCATCTGCGAGTGCGGGACCGGCTGCCTGGCTGCAGCACCAGGACAGAGGTTAACCGAGGTGCGCCGAGTCCTGCTCCTTCTGCGGCTCCCGTGGCCTCGGGGCTGAGCGGCTCCGGTGGCCGAGCGGGTCCCGGTGCCCCCCGGTACGGCGGCTCCGGTGGCCGAGCGGGTCCTGGTGCCCCCCGGTACGGCGGCTCCGGTGGCCGAGCGGGTGCCGGTGCCCCCCGGTACGGCGGCTCCAGCGCCGAGCGGGTCCTGGAGCCCAGAGCCCCCCCGGGCCCAAATCGCCCTACCCGCGGGGGGGACCGTGCCCGACGGTGCCGAGGCCCCTCCCGGTGCCGGGGCGGGGCGGGGGCGGGGCGGGAGCCCCGGGCGGGCCGGGATCAGCCCGCGGCGCTGCGGAGGGGCCCGGGGCCGGCGGAGGCAGCCCCGCCGCCTTAGCCCCGCGGCGGCCGGCCGGTCGGGCGGGACGATGCCGGTGATGAAAGGGCTGCTGGCGCCGCAGAACACCTTCCTGGACACCATCGCCACCCGCTTCGATGGCACACGTAGGGCTGGGACGGGACCGGGGAGGGGCGGTGGCGGCGGCGTGGGGGGAAAGGGGGTGGGGGAAGCCGCTGTCCCGGAGGAGACGGCGAACCGGACAGGGCTCGGCCCGGCCCCGCAGACCCGGAGCCTCGGCAGGGTGAGGCCACCCACGCGCAGCACGGGGACCGTCCCGTAGCCGGGCTCGGTGCTCCGGGACTCCCCGTGGCCGTGTCCCAGGCCGGCCCCGCGATGCTCTCCCTGCTCTCCCCGCTCCCGCTGCCGGTGCCGCTCGGTGTCGCCGCAGCCGCGCTCAGCACCAGGGACAGATCCCGGTGTCTGCGGGAGGGACGCGCGGGGCCCCGGGAGAGGCCGGGGAGATCCGGAGAGGGCACGGTCGGTCTCAACACGCCCGGGCTGAGCCGGGATCCCCCTGCCCCCGTGTCCCCGGCCGCTGAGCTCCTCTCCGTGTCCATGTGCCGGGGCCGGGGTGGATCGGAGCCGAGGTGGGTGATGCCCGGGTGCCACATGCCAGCTCCGGCACTGCTGGCACCATGAAGCCACCCGAGGACGGGCTGTGCTCACGACTGACCTCAGCTTCCCCTCCAAAACACCTGGGGCAGGTGTCTCTCGGGCCAGCTGCCTGCATGGCTGAGCATCTCCTCCCTTGCTGGGAGCGGCTGGCACGAATACGGCACTGGGAGCCTGCAGCCACCTCCCAGGGCACTATCGAGGCACTTGGGGCACTCTGGAGCGTGTGTTTGCTGCGATGCCGAGCTGTCTCCTGGCCTGGAGTGACACGGGGCAGCCCTGGTGGCGCAGGGGATCATTTGCCCAGGGAGCTGAAATTTGGGATGTTACCCTTGGGGCTGCAATTGTGTGAGAAATCTCTTTTCCCCGACTCTGACTGAGCTGCGCCTGGAGGTGACAGGGCAGAGCCACATGTGCCTCATGAGGGTGATCCCACTGCCCCTCCGGAGGGGCAGAGCTCCTGGATCAGGGTCTCCAAGGGAAGAGTTCCCAGGCGAGCTGCCTGCAACAGCACGACCAAAGCCTTGGGAATTTGCCCCGGAGAGGCCCTGGCAGTCCCCTGTTCAAAGCTGCCCAACTGCCTCCGGGCACTTTTAAACAGTGTGGGGCTTTGCGGGTTTGATGTGCCTCTTATCGGCTTTATCTGCCATGGAGAGGGGTTTAAGGCAGTGATAGCCCGTGGGCAGTTAACCCTGTCTCTCCCGGGCAGCCGCTGCTCTGGGCCCCGGGGCACCCGGCCAGGCACACTGGCCACCACGGCTGGGGTCTGCCAAGCCTGCCAGGGCCACATCCTCCAGCTCAGTGAGCCACTCCCAAATGCAAACCCTTGTTTTCTATTCTAATAACACATCCTGGATATCACCATAATCCCGGCTTCCCAGAGCCAAAATCTGGCCTTAGTCACAGCTTCAGGCTATTTTTGCTTCTCCGAGCTAATCCTGGGCTGAGCTGTGCTGTGGTGGCCCCACGGCACCCCCATCAGCCAGGGCTGCCTGTGGTTGCCTCCCTTCCCTCCCGCAGCCCCTTGCTGTTTTTGCCTTGCCCTGGCACCACTCTGCCCATGGCGTGTGGGTGCTGGCATCACTGCGGGCTCCTTTCCTCTGTGAGAGGGGGCAGAGCACATCTGCCTGATCCTGGCTGTGTGGTGCAAGGGTGCTGTGCTGGGCACCCACCGCCGGGGAGCATTTTGGAGCTGGGAACACCCTGCTCTGCCCACGCTGGGTTCCGCCACAGCCCGTGCCAGCTGCACACCCCCTTCCTTGGCTAACGTGAGCCCGTCTGTCCCGCTGGCGCTGTGGGGCAGGGCCTGGGGCTGGGGGCTGGGGGGCTGAGCAGCTGCTCTGTGACTGGGCAGGGCACGGGGCTTGTGAGGACTTCACAGTGGCTGCTGCCACCTCCTGCCACCAGGGCCGGGTGGTGCTGGGGAGGCTCTGTGTGGCTGAGAGGCCGAGGATGCTGTGGTTCATCTCTGCCTCACGGCAGCTGGGTGCTGGCCCTTGGCTTCCCGTGGGCTCATGAGTTTTCTCCCCCCCTCTCAGCTGGTGCCCCAGCACCCCACACCTCCCAGCACCACAGCTGGGCACCGCTGGGCTGGATGTGCCCAGCCGGGAGCTGCTGCTCCCACTAAGCTCCCTGAGCCCCGGCGGAGCTGGAGCGGCAGATGGCGAGGGGGAGGCGTGAGCTGCCTCGCGTGGGTGATGGGGGCCGGGACATGGATCCGGGCTCCTTCCCCTCCCAGCACGTGGGGCTGGGGTCCTGCCCGGGCTGGGGCCTTGGGGGCAGCAGGACAGAGGATGAGCAAGCTCTGGGAGCAGCTAGGGGCAGCCAGCAGCCAGATGGAGAGCTGGCTCCACTTCCCAGAGGGACACCTGGGGGGCCGGGAGGGCTGGGCTGCTGGGCGTGCCCTCTGAGGTGGCCCCAAGGCCTCGGGGGCAGCTGTGTCTCCTTTCAGACAGCAACTTCATCCTGGCAAACGCGCAGGGCCGCTGCGGCTTCCCCATCGTCTACTGCTCCGATGGCTTCTGCGACCTCACCGGCTTCGCCCGCACAGAGGTCATGCAGAAGAACTGCAGCTGCCGCTTCCTCTGCGGGGCTGAGACCAGCGAGCCTGTCCTGCAGAGCATCGAGAAGGCTCTGGACAGCAGGCAGGAGTACCAGACCGAGGTCTGCTTCTACAAGAAGGGTGGTGAGTGGCACGTGGGGCTGGGTGCCTGGCCAGAGCTCCAGCTGGCATTTGGCCCCGTCGTGGCCTCGTGGGCCTGGGGGGAAGCTGCTGAGCTGTGGGGGAGCTGCTCTGCCTCCACCAACTCTCTGCTCCATCCAGGAGCTGCCTTCTGGTGCCTGCTGGACATCATGCCCATCAAGAATGAAAAGGGGGAGGTGGTGCTCTTCCTCTTCTCCTTCAAGGACATCACAGAAAGCCGAGGCAGGAGCTACCCTGGTGACAAGAAGGAGGGTGAGCCATGGCTGTAGGGTGGGATTCAGGGAGCAGTGTGTGCAGTGAGCACGTGGCAAAGGGGAACGTTCACCCGTGGCACAGCACGCTCACTAACTCAGCATGCCTTGTCCCCTGCAGAGAAGCAGAGGAGTGAGAAGCAGAAGAGCAAGAAGCCCGGGCACTCGCGGCTGAGGGCTGCACGGAGGCAGGGCCAGACCATGCTGCACCAGCTCAGCAGCCAGTTTGCCCGGAGGGACCGTGGCGAGATGAAAATCAACCGTGTAAGGACCTGGGGGACCCTCAGTTTTGCCCAGTGCCTCCCATGCTGGGGCTGTAGTGAACTGGCAGTGCAACAGCTCCCCTGAGAGCAGCCCCCAGCACAGCCCAGCCTCACTGGGATGCTGTTCCCGTGCACATCCCTCCCTGCCCTGCCAAGGACCAAAATGCCCCCCAGCTCTGGCAGCCACGCTGTAGCCAGGCTGCACTTGTGTTTGGTTGGCAGCAGGAGAACTCAGTGGGTGCCCAGAACACAGCAGACCTGGCAGGTCTGGCAGAGCTGTGCTTCTCCTCAGGCACTCACTGTCAGGAAACCCCAGTGCTGGCTCTGAGCACAGCCGTGCTGGCTCTGGGGAGTGCTGTTACCAGGGTGCCAGAGCTGTGGAGCTGCCAGATGGGGCAGGGAACAGAATCAGTCCTGTGCCAGCCCCTTTGCATGGCTGCTGTGCCCAGTACAGGGCACCACCTGCAGTTGTGGGGCCAGAGAGAGGGGCTGAGACCTGCTGGGTCCCAGAACTGATGAGCAGACAAAGGATATCAGTGCATCAGTCTTGAATTTGGGGGATTTGGCTGGGATGGCCCTGGCTCTGCCCTCACCTCTCCCCTCCTCTGCCCCAGCATGTGAATTGACACCTGAGATGGTTCCAGGCAGCAGTTGGCATTGCCAGGGGATTACTGTTAATAGCAATGACATGGAGTTAATTGATGTAATCAGTCATTCTGTGCCCATCTCTGGGGGTGACTGCAGTGCAGGAAAAGGGCGACATCACCCTGGCATCAGGGGGCACCAGCTGGTTGGCAGGACTCAGGAGAAGGGGGGACTGTGATGGTCTTCACCCCTGGTGTGGGATGGTCCCTGCACCACCCCTGTATCACCCCACGTCTGCTCCTGCAGAACGTGTTTGAGAACAAGCCGTCCATCCCCGAGTACAAGGTGGCCTCGGTGCAGAAGTCCCGCTTCATCCTGCTCCACTACAGCATCTTCAAGGCACTCTGGGACTGGTTGATCCTCCTGGCCACCTTCTACGTGGCTATCACCGTCCCCTACAATGTCTGCTTCACGGGCACAGAGGACAGTCTCTCAGCTGCCCGCAGCACCATCGTCAGTGACATCGCTGTGGAGATGCTCTTCATCCTGGGTGGGTCTGTGTGCAGGGCTGAGCACTGATCCAGGATGGAGGGTGTGGTGGGGCAGTGTGAGCACTGATCCAGGAGGGAGGATGTGGTGGGGCAGTGTGAGCACTGATCCAGGAGGGAGGATGTGGTGGGGCAGCGTGAGCACTGATCCAGGATGGAAGATGTGGTGGGGCAGTGTGAGCACTGATCCAGGAGGGAGGATGTGGTGGGGCAGGGATAAGGGGTGATGGAGAGGGGAGTTGGGATTGCTGTGCCCCTGCTGTTGGTCCTGGGCACACCATAAGTGAGACCAATGTTGGCTGTGGATGCTGGCTCAGCTCTGCCAGCCACAGAAGGGGTGGTGAGGGCTGGTCCTGCTCTCCCGGGGTAGATATCATCCTGAACTTCCGGACAACGTACGTGAGCCAGTCGGGCCAGGTTGTGTACGACCCTCGCTCCATCTGCATCCATTACGTGGCCACCTGGTTCTTCGTGGATCTGATCGCTGCTCTGCCCTTCGATCTGCTCTACATCTTCAATGTGACTGTGGTGAGTGCTGCTGGCACAAACGCAGCCTTCGACAGCAGAGCTGCTGCCCACCTCCCTGCCCCTCTCCTGCACCCACATCTCCTGGGGATGCCCTGACAAGCCACGACCCTGGCTGCTTTCTGGGTGTTGGGCACAGGGGTACAAAGCTGATTGGGGATGAGCTGCCTTCGGCTGGCCCTCTGACCCATGACCCTCCTGGCAGCTGTGGGGGTGGCAAAGAGTTCCTGCCCCGGGGGAGGGGGGGTGTTGGGGTGTCTTCTTGTCCCTGCCTGCATCTACACCAGGTTCACCTTCCTGCCTGCCCCGCAGACCTCGCTGGTTCACCTGCTGAAGACGGTGCGGCTGCTGCGGCTGCTGCGGCTGCTGCAGAAGCTGGACCGCTACTCGCAGTACAGCGCCATGGTGCTGACCCTGCTCATGTCCATGTTTGCCCTGCTGGCGCACTGGATGGCCTGCATCTGGTACGTCATCGGCCGCCAGGAGCTGGAGAGCAACGACCCCCGCACCTGGGACATCGGTGAGTGAGGGCTGGAGGCGCCCTGGGAGCACTGGGAGCACTGGGAGTATTGGGAGCACTGGGAGCACTGGGAGCATTGGGAGCACTGGGAGCACTGGGAGCACTGGAAGCTCTGGGAGCACTGGGAGCACTGGGAGCATTGGGAGCATTGGGAGCACTGGGAGTACTAGGAGCGCTGGGAGCGCTGGGAGCGCTGGGAGCGCTGGGAGCATTGGGAGCACTGGGAGCATTGGGAGCACTGGGAGCATTGGGAGCATTGGGAGCACTGGGAGTACTAGGAGCACTGGGAGCGCTGAGAGCACTGGGAGCATTGGGAGCACTGGGAGCACTGGGAGCACTGGGAGCACTGGGAGCACTGGGAGCGCTGGGAGCACTGGGAGTGCTGGGGGCACTGGGAGCACTGGGGGCACTGGGAGCACTGGGAGTACTGGGAGCACTGGGAGCGCTGGGAGCACTGGGAGCACTGGGAGCGCTGGGAGACTGGGAGCACTGGGAGCACTGGGAGCACTGGGAGCACTGGGAGCACTGGGAGCATTGGGAGCACTGGGAGCGCTGGGAGCGCTGGGGGCACTGGGAGCACTGGGAGCACTGGGAGCACTGGGAGCATTGGGAGCACTGGGAGCACTGGGAGCATTGGGAGCACTGGGAGCATTGGGAGCACTGGGAGCACTGGGAGCACTGGGAGCATTGGGAGCATTGGGAGCATTGGGAGCACTGGGAGCACTGGGAGCACTGGGAGCACTGGGAGCATTGGGAGCACTGGGAGCACTGGGAGTACTGGGAGCACTGGGAGCACTGGGAGTACTGGGAGCATTGGGAACACTGGGAGCACTGGAAGCTCTGGGAGCACTGGGAGCACTGGGAGCGCTGGGAGCACTGGGAGCACTGGGAGCATTGGGAGCACTGGGAGCGCTGGGAGCACTGGGAGCACTGGGAGCATTGGGAGCACTGGGAGCACTGGGAGCTCTGGGAGCACTGGGAGCATTGGGAGCATTGGGAGCACTGGAAGCTCTGGGAGCACTGGGAGCATTGGGAGCATTGGGAGCATTGGGAGCGCTGGGAGCACTGGGAGCATTGGGAGCATTGGGAGCACTGGGAGCACTGGGAGCACTGGGATCCCCCCTGCGCTGCGGGGCAGCAGTGCCAGGGCTGCACCCCTCGCAGCTGGCTCCTGCGAGTGCTAACCCCGGGCTGTGCTTGGCAGGCTGGCTGCACGAGCTGGGCAAGAGGCTGGAGGCTCCCTACATCAACAATTCGGTGGGGGGCCCCTCCATCCGCAGCGCCTACATCGCCTCCCTCTACTTCACCCTCAGCAGCCTGACCAGCGTGGGCTTCGGCAACGTCTGCGCCAACACCGACACGGAGAAGATCTTCTCCATCTGCACCATGCTCATCGGGGGTGAGGCGAGCAGCGGGGCTGGGCAGGGTGCCCTGCTCACCTCGGGCTGCCAGGCAGGGTGCTGGGGGGAGGTGATGTGTGCCCTGTGAGACAGCCCCGGGCTGGGATTTGGGGAGCTGTCCCCCCTGGCTGGGCCTGACGCTGCCCTCCTGCCCGCAGCGCTGATGCACGCCGTGGTCTTTGGCAACGTCACGGCCATCATCCAGCGCATGTACTCGCGCCGCTCGCTCTACCACACCCGCATGAAGGACCTCAAGGACTTCATCCGCGTCCATCACCTGCCCCAGCAGCTCAAGCAGAGGATGCTGGAGTATTTCCAGACCACCTGGTCGGTGAACAACGGCATTGATGCTAATGAGGTAGGAGGAGGAGGTGGTGGAGGCTGGGCCAGCCCCCTGCAGCCCCACCTGCACCCAGCGTGGGGGCAACGGGGCTGGCAGGGCCAACTCAGAGTGGTGCTGGAGGGACCAGGTCTGGGGGAAATTCCTGCCAGTGCAGGGAGCGGGACAGGCATATGGAGCAGAAGCAGCTGATTACCACAGGGCCCACCTCTGCGTCAGGGGGCTGCTGAGCACTGCTGAGACACCAGGGCAGCTCAGCAGCGAGATTCCCCACTCCAGAGGGGGATCTGCCTCCTGGGGCTGCTCTGGCTGCAGGAAAGCTGCTCGGGCTGCAGGAAAGCTGCTCGCTGCTCCCTGCACCTCATGCCCAGAGCCCCGGCTCCTCTCTCCCCAGCTGCTACACGACTTCCCCGACGAGCTGCGTGCGGACGTGGCCATGCACCTCAACAAGGACATCCTGCAGCTGCCCATCTTCGAGACGGCCAGCCGGGGCTGCCTCCGCTCCCTCTCGCTCCACATCAAGACCTCATTCTGCGCCCCGGGGGAGTATCTGCTGCGCCAGGGCGACGCCTTGCAGGCCAACTACTTCGTCTGCTCTGGCTCCCTCGAGGTGCTGAAGGACAACGTGGTCCTGGCCATCCTGGGTGAGGGCAGGTGGCGTGGGCTCTGCCCCAGCCCTTCCTGCTGCCCGGCAGAGTGAGGGGCTCAGGGCTCGTGTCACTAGCCCACCCCTGGTTCCCTCCTGCAGGCAAAGGAGATTTGATTGGAGCCGACCTGTGCAGCACGGACCAGGTGATCAAGACCAACGCGGATGTGAAGGCTCTGACCTACTGTGACCTCCAGCACATCGGGCTGCGGGGGCTCTGTGAAGTGCTGCAGCTCTATCCTGAGTACGCCAGCAAGTTCACAGCTGACATCCACCAGGACCTGACCTTCAACCTGCGGGAGGGCAGCGAGATGGAGGTGGGTGCGTGTCCCCGTTCTCAGGCCCCTTCCTGTCCTCATGGCCCTGGGGCTGGGGCTGTGCATGGCCGTGGAAGGGGAATGTGTGTGCTCCCTGCTGGCAGTCCCCAGGCTCCAAGGCTGGGGCGGGGGGCTGCAGCTCTGCCACCCTGGCATGCAGGTATGTCCTGTCCTGTTATGTGTGGTGTGTTCTGTGCAACCTGGGGAATTGGCAGAAAGGGCATTTGCTGTGCAGGAGGCTGAGGCAGATGGAAGGCTTGGAAATGGGGTTGGAGAGAACTGGGGGGGTACTGCAGGACAGCCAGCCAGGGCAAAGTGCCCTGGAGTGTAGCATACAGCTGGGGCTATGGGTTTAGTCATGCTGGTGACTCCAGCATCCAGGGGGATGTTCTGCTGCAGAAATGGCTCCACTGCACTTTTCCTCCCTTGGTTGTGCTGGGAGAGGCTTGGACCTCCTCTGGAGCATCTCCCTGGCACCCAGCTTTGCCCTGAGTCTGATGGAGGTGGTGCGGGAGGTCAGTCTCTAGGTCCCAAACAGCCCTCCCAAGACCCACCATGTCCCTAATACAGGAGGGGTGTAAACAAACCAAGAGTGGAGAATTCCAGGAGTGTGCACCAGGTTCTGCACCTGCATCACCCTCCCCAGCTGGCTGCATGCTCCAGACAGAGCAGGTGGCTGAGCCGGGGCTGGAATTTGGGGTGCAGCCTCAGCTCTGGCTCAGGATGCTCAGGCCGAGGTTGGGCAGCTCATCATTGACATGGCAGCAGCAGAGGAAGGAGAGTGGGTGAAGGATTGTGGAGGCTGGTACTGAGGCTGATGTGTGGGGCTGGGGAAGGCTTGGTTGTCCGGGGGGCACTGAGAGGCTGGGGGGAGCTGCGGGCCCGTGCCTGGTCCCTGTGGAGGTGTGCAGGGGCTCCCTCCTGCTGCTGAGCCGGTCCCGTCTGCTCTCCCCGCAGGGGCTCTGCCGCTACGCCCGGACCCCGAGGCTGTCGCAGGCGCCGCAGGTTGGTCCCTTGCCGAGGCGATGATGGGGGAGGACGGGGCAGGGATGGCTGTGGCCGGGACCAGTCCTGACCTCCTGCCCGCCTGCAGCCTCGTCCGGAGAGCGGTGCTGCCCCGGAGAAGCCCCTTCCCTCCATCGTGGAGGATGACGAGGAGCCCGACGAAGTTTTCCAGCAGCCGCCCGCCGGCACCTCCCGCCGCAAGCTGCTGCTGCCCGCGCTGAGCAGCTCGGTGCGCCGCGGCTCGCTGAGCAGCCTCCTGGGGGACGAGCTGTGCCAGGTCTCAGCCCTGCGGCACAACTGCCACCCCCCAGCCCGCGGCAGCCGCGGCCGCAGCTCCTCTCCGCAGTGCCGGCGGGACAGCCGGCTCCCGGAGCGGGACGGCGGCGTGGGCAGGAGGCCGGCCAAGCTCCTCATCCCCTCCCTGCACACTGCGGGCCCGCCCGACCTCAGCCCCAGGTAGGGCCGGGGTGTGCCGGTGGCTGATCCCGCTGCTGCCAGCGGGTTTGTGCCAGCCGGGCTGTGAGAGGCCCTGGGGGCAGAGAGGGGATGGGGTGACGCGGGGCGACCCTCACCCCCTCCTGCTGCAGAGTCGTGGATGGGATTGAAGACAACGGGGGGACTTCAGAGTCACAAACCTTCTGCTTCAACTCGGAGCCGCCGCCGAGTGCGGCGAGGGACTCCCCCACCTCAGGTACTGCCGGCAGCAGCCGGGCAAGGCCAGAGTGCTGGCCCGGGGGCCGGGAGGCTTGGCAGGGCGTTCGACCGATGTCTGTGTCCTCCCCAGCAGGGACTGACGCAGGCGGCCCAGCCCTGGTGATGGAGGCAGAGGAGATAAAGCAGAACATCAGCAGGCTCAACCAGGAGGTGTGGTGGGAACCAGAGGTGGACGCATGTCCCCGAAAACCCCGGGGACATCGGCGGTGCTCACCCCTCTCTGTCCTTTTCCAGATCAACCACCTCAACCAGGAGGTTTCGCACCTCAGCCGGGAGCTGCAGGGCATGATGGAGCTGCTCAAGGGTCACCTGGGCGCCCCGCAGCCCCCGGCCTGTCCCTGCCGCCTGCCTGCCACCGTCTTGCCGCCTCCCCGACCCCTGCCGCCCGCTGCCCCGGTGCCCTCCTCACCCCCGGTGCTCCCCAGCTCCCTCAGCTCCCCCACCGCCAGCCCCCGGGCCAAACGCTGCCCCGTCCGCAGCCGCTCTGCCCACGCCGCTGCCCTGCACCCCTGGCTGGGCGCCGAGGGGCCGCGCCCGCCGCGGGGGGACACCCCGGGGCCCGACCCTCGCCGGGGCTCGGACTCGCAGCCGCCCCCGCTGCCGCCTCGCTCCGCCCGTTCCTTCCCCGGCTGCTCGGTCGGGGCTTGGCCTCGCACCCGCCCGCAGCCGCGGTCCGGCTCCGCCAGCTCGCACTGACCCCGCGGGCACCGGGGGGACCCTCCCCGTGCGCTCCGCTCCGGGTGACCCCGGCCCGCTCAGGGTGACCCTGGCCCGGGCGGGGCCCGTCCCCGGGGTCCCCCGGGACGCCGCACTCGGAACACTCGCAGGGATTTTGATACGGTTTTATACTCTTCGCCCACGGGGCCTTTTCTACAGCCCGGCCGGGCCCGGCAGCCCCGCCCGGGGGGTCTGCCCGGGACCCTGGCACGTGGCAGCGCAGCCCCGGGGGAGGCGCGGGGCCGGGAGCGGCGGGGATCCGGAGGGAGGAGGGGCCCGGAGGGGAGCGGGAGGGATCCCCGGGGGGGATCTCCGGGAGGGATCTCCGGGAGGGATCCCCGGGGGGGATCTCCGGGAGGGATCTCCGGGAGGGATCTCCGGGAGGGATCTCCGGCTTGCCCGGGGGTCACAGCCGGTGCCGCCCCTCCGCGGCTGTAGTTCCTGTCGTTCCGCCCCGCCTCTCCCCACGCTCCCCGCCACACCGAGAAATAAAGGCTCTATTTTTCCAGCCCCGGCTCCGCTGAGTCTCTGCCCGCCGCCGCCCCGCCCTGTCCAGGCCCCCCACCCGCCCGGCGCCGACTCCCTCACGGGGCCGGTGGCGCCGGGACGCCCCCGGACCACAACTCCCAGCAGCCCCCGCGAGGGGCGCAGTGACGTAACGCCCCGCTTACCGGGGCTGGGCGCCTTAATGGGCGTGGCGGGGGCGGGGCTGGGGCAGATGATTGGCGGCTGCGTCTGCCTGTGGCCGGCGAGCGTGGGGCGGAAGGGGCGGTCGGGTCCGGAAGCGGAACGGGTAAAGGCGGAAGTGAGGGCCGGGGCCTGCGAGACGCACCGGCGGGAGCGGCGCTGCGGGCGGTGAGTGGGGCCGCGGCCGCTCCTTTCGCTCCGAGGTGGCTGAGCCCGGCCCGAGGGGGTGAACCCGTTCCCCAGGATCTCGCTCGGCCGAGGGCAGCAGCCGGGCCCCGCCGCTTCGGGAGCCCCGTGGCGGGAGCGGAGCGGGGACTCGGTGGCGCCGCCGTGCCGGGCGGGGCGATGCCGGGGCTGGACCGGCCGGGCGCCGGCGGGGCGGGGGCTCTGCGCGGCCGGGTACCCTCCCTTCTCGCCGTGCGCCGGCCTAGCGGGGCCCTGCGGGTCTTGCGGGGCGGGGGAGCGGCGCTGCCGCGGGGCACCGGCGGCTCCGGCCCGGTGGTACCGGTGCGTGCTGAGCGGTAACGGGAGGCGAGCGGGGGGAGCGGCACGCCCCAGGGTGGGTTCTCGGGCTGCTCCGGGGGCGCCTGCAGCCGGTACCGTGTGGTTGTCCCGGAGCCGTGCCCCGGCTGCCGCCTCTCAGCCGGGACTGAGTGGAGGTTGAATGGGACTGGGGAAGGTGTGGTGCCGGGACAGAAGGGGTTTTCGTGCTGGGGTCGTATTTTGTAGTCGTTTTTCAGCCTCTGAGGTGGGAATAAAGACTCCAGGGGCTGGGAAGCCCAGCTGGAACTGCTGAGACGAGGGAGGTGACTCGATTTGCTGCAAATGAGCTCCAGGGGAGGCTGTCCTGGGTCACTGCTGGTGCCCAGCACAGCCCTGTGCCCCTCGAGGGCCCTTGTGAGGGGAAACCCATGGTGCTGTAGGGCCCTGAGCAAGGCCCAGGGGCTCCAAGGACATTTTGTGGTTTGTCTGTAAGGGAATCTCGAGCAAAGCTGTCCTTGGGTCTCCATGACAGCGGGAGAGACCCCGGAGTGTGAGCTGGGAGTGCAGTGGATGTGGGATTGCACCAGCAGTGCAGGTGTGAGTGTGAGCAACAGGTGTGCCCTGCTGGATCCTGGGGAAGCTGCTCAGACCCTGCTCCTGGTGATGCTCCTGGGGCTGGGCAGGAGCTCTGGGTGCTGCTGTGACCTGCCAGGAGCCAAGCCCCTCTCTGACCCCAGCCCAGCTGACCTTTAGTTGGTGCCCTGGGATGTGGCTGTTGGAGCTCTGACCTTGGCTGCTCTCACTCCTGTAAGGAGGCTGGAGAGGAGAACATGTCCAGGGACTATTTTAAGTCTGGTGTGGAACAACTTGCATCTGCTATTCTTAGCTTTTTGTGTGGAGGGTCAGCACACTTGAGCTGCCCTGTTTGCAGCCTGACATGGGGCCTGTGCTCTGCTGGGGCTCCTGAGCCGGCTCTGAGCCGTGGCTGGGGCCAAACAAGCAAACTCTTTTTTGTCAA
Source organism: Phylloscopus whistleri (assembly GCA_017589585.1). Classification (NCBI taxonomy): domain Eukaryota; kingdom Metazoa; phylum Chordata; class Aves; order Passeriformes; family Phylloscopidae; genus Phylloscopus; species Phylloscopus whistleri. The sequence continues at coordinate 698,528 of JADMLD010001154.1, read as the reverse complement.
GACAGTTGTGAACTTCCTGGAAATACCCACTGATGCCCACTGCTGCCTCCAGTCTGGAAGTCTTTTGCATTTCTTTTCAGCTCACCTGGATAATGAGGTGAAAGAACTGTGTCTGAAAAGGGCTGAGGATTCAGGATAGCACCCATAGGCAGCTACAAGGCAATGTTGATTGTGAGGCAAGCCAGTAAAGCAGGAGCCTGGCTGGGTCTGGGAGGTCAAGGACAGGAATGTTTGGGGTCATACCTGGATCTCAGTGCTGAAATCACCTCAGACCCCTCATGAGTCACAACAGCTTACTGGAGCAGTCAGTACCTTCACACCAGAAATCTGCTTCTGGGGTAACCTTCCCTCTGAAGATGCTCTGGCTGATTTAGCTGAAATTTGCTTACAGGTTGTGCAGGTAGTGGGGGGTCCCTGTAGGCTCTGTAAGCAGGTGCTGATGCCTCTCCAGGTGATGGAACACCCCAGGCAAGGTGAGCTGGACTCCTGGAGAGGGTTGGAGTTACTGGGGAGCGTGAGGGAAAGGCTGGCATTCATGTGGGTGTGAATACAGTAAGATAAAACATTTACCTGGTTTTGTGTTAGCAGAGTACACTTTGCTTTCCTGAGACACCAGTGATGTGTGGGGCAGTGTGTGAAGGAGCTGTCTGGTGATGTGTGTGTGTGTGCTTGGCCAAACCTGATTGCTGTGCTGAGACCTGGGATTATCTCCATCTCAGCAGGGATCAGCTCCAGGCTTGCTCTAGGCCCTGCCAGTCATCAGCTCTGGATCCCAACTTCCTCAGCTGCTGCACAGTTCAGTGAATGGTGGTCATGGCATCTCCCTGAAGAGGGGGGGAAGGAATGCCAAGTGCTTTCAGACACAGGAAATGAAATGGGAACGCTGCTAATGAAATGGGTGTAGCCCAGAGTATTCCTGTCAGCAGACTTTAAAGAGGATAGAATGTAGAAATGTTGGAGTCAGCTGTTTTCTTCCCTTGGGGTATGAAGTTTGCAGCCTCTTATGCAAGTCCTGAGAACTTGTCAGAATAACACTGAAAACACTCTTAGACACTGGCCAGGATCAGGGAACCTTCCTGGATGTGACAGCATTGGGGAGGTGTAAAATTCATCTGAGCTCTGGGGGGGATGCTGTCCTCCCCTGGAGCACAGGGATGAGCTGCTGGAGCAACCCCACATAAACAGATAAGAAAACACTGCTTTTCATGTTTGCTTTGGTTTGGTAGTGCTCCAAATAAGGAGCTGCTTGAGGCAGGAGATCTTTGTGCAGTCTGGGAAAGATATTCTGAAGGTCAGAGATTCTTTGCAGTGCAGGTGGCAGTTTGCTGTTTGCATTGCTGGTGTTGCCTTCTTGCTGACTGAACAGTGGGTGCTATCCAAGGCATGTGTTGCTGAGTGTCTGGTCAAAGTGAAACTGTGTCTGGACAGGAGTTAAACAACCCTGGCTGAAGAATTAAAACCTCAGTGCTTTTGTTCCATTTGAATCAGTCTGGGCTGCATCTGTGAGCTGATCCTCCAGCCCTGCTGTGCCTGAAAGTGGGTGAGAGCTCCAAGAGGGGAGCTACTGTGGCACAGGGAGCTAGTGGACAGCTGATGGGAGATGAGGATGATGTAAAACTCCTCCACAGAATTCTGTGCTGGAGGGATTGTCACAGCAGGGTGGTGGCCTTGAAATCTCTTGAGGATAGGGTTGTTTTGGAAAAGCTGCTTTGGAAAACAGCTGGCTGCTGGGCCATGCATGTGCAAATGTCAGCAAACAGATGTGTGTATCAACTGCATGAGAAGGAGCTGGTACTAGTTCAGGTCTGTAGCTGAATGAGTAGTAAAAATTTGGAATGGAAATCCTATTTACCTCTAAATTAAGATGAGTGTGTCCAAGTCTTTGTGGGTCTTGGCTATGGGACTGCCCAGAGAAGTTGTTACACTATCATGAGTTAGTCACTGCCATAGGAGTGCTGCTGAAACTGCTGTCTGAGCTGATTTGGGTCTGGGAATCTGCACTTTAGGGCTGTAGTGCAGCTCCTGCCAGCTGAAGTGGAGAGAGGCTCAGTTCAGAGCAGTTCCTGGACTTCAGACTGCATCCTTGCTGATCAGGGCACTGAGGGCTCATTCTCTGGGGAGGGAAAAGGTAGGAAGGTATTGTCTGTGGAAAGGTAGAGTACTGAAACTCATAAAACTCGATGGGACTGAGGTCTGTAGGTTGAGTGTTTCCTGGTTCATCTCCTCTGTAGCAGCTGGGTCTGTTCCTCCTTTCTCTGCAGCCTGGACCCTGCTGCAGCCAGGCTCAGGAAGTTTGTTCTAGTTACTCATATTGATGAGTTGGGGTATTTGATTGATGTTCCATGCTGGGCTGGTGTGGTCTGTGGGTGGTTCTGGTGGGACCCACACTTTCTGCTGGTCCTGCTCATGGAAGTTGCTCCTGACTCCACGTCCTGAAGTTGTCTGTGCAGCCCTGGGCCAGCTGCCCGTGCAGTGTGAGGTGAAGCAAAACCACTGGGTAACTTCAGGGCTTCCTTTGCCAAGGAATTCATGTAACCTTGTCAGCTATTTAACGAGATAAATACTTCACTGGGGCTTTTGTCTTGAGTATTTTGGTTCCAAGCCAACAAATCCCCAGTGAAGCAACTCCTTGCATAGCTGAGAGCAGCAGCAGTCCTTTGGGTAACCAGAGTCTTCAGGATTGGGTTTCTAAATATCCTCAGCTTTCAGAGTAGTCCTTGCTACTGGGTGAACATAGGGCAAAAATATCAGATTCTCTTAACTTCTGACACCTTAAATGAGCAGCTTCCCTGTGGTGGGGTGTCCTGCAGGGGTTAACATGAGCATCTGACAGTAATTCCCCTGTGGAGATTTGTATTCTTGTCCTGGATAGGTTTGTTTGAAATGGACTCTGGTGCTATTTCCCAACATCCTGAGCTATCTGGAGAATGGTCTTGCACTTGGGCAGGCAGGGAGTGCAGCAGCCATGGCACATGCTTTAGGGCATTTAGGGCACTCAGATTCTTAAATTTAATATTCCTGGCTGTGTACAGCCCCCTCCAGCAAACCCTGGCAGGCAGAGGAGGGGTTGGAGGAGCACAAACTGCAGAAGTGATAGACTTGGAACTCTCACTTGTGGGAGAGCATCAGGAATTGGTACTTGACTTTGATCTCGAAGCAAACAAGAAACTATGTTAAGAGTTCACAATAAAAGAATCGGTGCTTTTGCTGTGGGATGCAGAGCTCCTGTGTGTGCTTCAGTGAGCAGGAGGCAGGTAGGGCAGGTAAACAAACCAGCATGAGCCTTTTCATGGGTCTCGTGATCTCCCAAGTGCTGGGTTTCACCAGTTAAAAGAAACTAGTAGGAAAATTAATGCTTGTTAATCTTGATTACATGAGTATCCCACCATGCCCTTCCTTTTCATGGCCTTGAATTAGCGTGGCAGGCTGGGACAAGCTGGGGCTTCAGCTGCTTTCCCTTGTCTCTGTGCTATTGCTGTGGTTATTTTGGTCTGCCTGCCCCGTGGCTCGAGTGTCAGTGCTGGGGTTCTCGTGGGGAGCAGGGAGGGGTGAATGCCCAGCTCTCTGCTGGGAGAGGTGGGAGGATGAACAGCTCCCCAGCCACCAGAAATGGATTCATGCAGCAGGAAGCAGTGCCTGTTACTTGAGGCAGTGTCCACTGGTGTGTGTAGGCTGATCCAGCACAGGTTCAGGCTGTGTGGTTCAGCTGCCTGTTCCCTCTGCAGAGCTGACTTCTGTCTGTTGGAATCCTCAAGCACGTTGGCATTGGCAGAAGGTGCCTGTCCTGGCACGGAGCCTGCTCACTGTCTGCAGCATTGGTGGGCTCTTCCTTCAGTTATTTGCTTCCTCCTGTGACCATCAGCTGGTCATCCAGGCCTTGGGCGTGTCCTTAGCCCAAGCAGTGACCAGTTAGGGTCTCTAAATTCCACTCAAATGTCTGAAAGATATGGCAAGTTCTCATGTGAACATGGAACCATATAATCTTGTATCCAAGCCTCAAACCACCCCTAGATGATGGTCTGGTTCTCCATCATTGGAGCAGTCAGGGCTCTGGCTGCTGCCCTGCCTGCACTGACCAGTGGCTGTCCACAGTGAGCTCAACATAGATGTGCTCACCTAATTCTGTTGGAGTTCATGTAGCACAAGCAGATGGCAAAATGCATCAAGATCTGTGAAATATAGGTCAGGCTAAGACTTGAGGATGTCAACAAGCTCGTTTCCTTGTTTTGCTCTGGGAATCTCCACTATCAGATTTCGGGAAGCCATAACTCAAACACACTGTGATTCACACAGTGTTTGTGCAGAATGTTGGTCTGGAGCAGCACTGGAGCTGATAGACTGCCCAGGGAGTTACAAATACAAGGTTAAACCAAAGCTGTTTCCTTGCAAGTTCTGTTTAGAGGGGAAACTCTAAAAGGTGGACGTCTCTTCAGGCTGGTAGAGATGCAGAGCTCCTGCTGAGCCTCTTGAACCTGGCAGTGGCCAAGCTGCTCCTGACCAGAGCAGCCAACGCTGCTCCCTCACCATCCAGCAAAGCCAGTTGTTGGTTTGTTTCATATCAAGCTTTCTCATCCTGTCAAACAGTGTTTGCACTTCCTCTGAAGAGGGAGGGGAGTCCTGACCGTGCTGCGTGCAAGGACCCAGCCCTGAATTACAGTATCTTCACTGCTTAACCCAAGACTGGACTCGGAGCAATGGCTTCACAGCTCTGGCTCCTGAAACATCTCACAGCACTCAGAAGTTTCACTCCTTGGTTTCTGTCCTACCTGCCAGCTCTGGTGACTGCTACTGGCTTAACAGCTGGTGCCTGACTGCCTCCTGGTTAGAGCAGTTTGAGGTGAGATGTCTCTAGGTCAGTGTATGCTCAAGTGCTTTGTGTTGTGTAAGCTGCTGCTGTTCTCCAGCTGCTGGCACTCACAGGCTCCAGAGTAGCTCTGAAATGGCTGGAGGTTCCCTGTCGAACTGTGGGATTGTTTAAACTTCAGGCATAGTTAAAGTAACCTCAAGCAGTCACAGCTGGACAGGCCTTGCCCTGGAAAGCAGCTGTTTGAAACTCTCCTCTGTGCTGAGTAGGCTTGAGCCTTCTTCACAGGACTCTCTACTCCAGTTCAATCTGTTTTAAACTTCTTATTCATGGATATCTAATATTTGCTGGCAAAATGCAGGATGTATATGGTTTCTTTGGGGATACTCTCAGGACAAGGAGAAATTGGCTTTTGGGGCATTTTTCTTTCAACAAACAGCCTGCATTAGGAGGGTAGAAGGGAAAGTGGTGATCCAGAGCAAATGCAATCAGCTGTAGCATTTATCATCCACAGGGAAGTGGGAGTTGTGAAGGGTACAGGAAATGTGCCTAAATCTGTAACTGTGTACTTGGAAAGCATTCCTGTTCTCTGCAGGCAGCAGAGCTCAGCGCTTAGGGAGGCGCTGGGATTCACTTGTGGGTAACTCTGGATGCAAATCAGCTTGTCCTGCTGTTCCTGCCATGATTTTGGGCTTCTGCAGCACTCAATAGGCTGGTGCTGTGGGGATTGGTGGGCAGTGCTGATCCCAGGGGATGCTGTCTGTTCATGCTGGCCTTGAACAGTCCATGTGAGGAACGTGGCCAGTAGCCTGATGGCCTGGAATCCTGTGGGATAAGGGTGCTGAGGCAGCAGGATGGGTGTGGGAAGCATTAGGTGCTGCCTCCCCTGTAGCAGACCACCAGCCCAGCTCCAGTGCCATCCTTGGGCCCACTGGGAGGTGCAGAATGTTGTGGTGTAAGTGCCTCAGGACAAACAGACAGCTCTAGAAACTCCTTTTGTCCAAACGCCTCATGATCTCCTGCCACTGTGGCACTGGGATGGCTCTGTATAGCATTGATAGTCTGGAAGTTGCTTCCTTGTGAACTGGGGAAAGGAGGAGGGAGCTAAAGGTCAACCTCAGTTCCCTCTGTGAACTGAGTAATTGCTGTTTGACTGACAGAGCTCTAATGACACCCATTGTGTGCTGGATGCTCCTTACCTGCCTCACCCCAGCAAGGTGTGGGTAACATCCATACAGGGTGGAAGTGCTGGAGGGCCCACAGGTGGGGAGGAGAGCTTGGATTACCATCCCCTCTTTTCCAGGGAGGCTCTGCAGGCTGACATCCTGCTGCAGGGGCTGCTGCCTGGCAGGAACTGCTCTGTGGTGCTCACAGCTGATAACTTTCCACTGTGGGAAGGAACCACCACCGGTCTGTGCTGATGGTGGCTGCAGATCAAACCATCCTCTAGAACTGGTACATCTGGTCCCTTGAGCCTGTCACTAACTCTGACCTCCTCTTCCAGTTGCAACCTGCCTACAGGTGGATCCAGTGCAGAACCTGCAGCAGCATCCTTAACTCTCGGCCCTCCTGCACTTAGGCCACGATGGCAGGTCGAGGTGGGGCTGCCCGACCGAATGGCCCAGCTGCTGGGAACAAAATCTGCCAGTTCAAACTTGTGCTCTTGGGAGAGTCAGCAGTGGGGAAGTCCAGCCTGGTCCTGCGCTTTGTGAAGGGGCAGTTCCACGAGTACCAGGAGAGCACAATTGGAGGTGAGTGCCAGCTCCAGATGCCTGTGGCCAGGAGGTGCTGACCTTGCTGGGGCAGTCTGGGGTGTCAGAAAGCAAGGCTGGCTATTTTGGTCTGGTCTGGGATTTTGGCTATAAATAGAGCCAAACAGTTAATGCTTTAACTCTTGGTTCACTATGTGTTTGTTGGTGTAATGATCAGCACAGCAGAGAATAATGCTATGGCAACCCCACACTTTGCCTCTGAGGCTTTGTTTCCAGTGCCTCAGCTCCAGCTTCTAATTGGAACTGAGGCCTTCAGCTTGGTTTATAGCTCTTAATTATCTTTTCAGACCATGACCTGGGATTTTGGGGCTGTTTCTAGCCTGATAATGTTAACTACTTTCACAGTGCTTTCAGGTATAGTAGTTTATTAGCTTGAAATCATTAGCACAGCGTCACCAATCAGCCAAAGGCTGGTTGGCACATGGGTCTCTGAGCAGCAATACTGGGAGAGTGTCCTGAGAAAGGCTTGAGTTGTCCCTCTGTGACCTGTGCAGGGAGTAAGCACAGCTGGAAGTGTGGCTTACTGGCAAGCAGGGCCTAATGCTCCTCAGTCTGTATCTGAGACCTGTGCCTTTGTGCTGGGTGGAACACGTGGTGCGAGGCTCACTGGGACAAGAAAACAACCAGTTACTAAACTGGGGAGTGTGGTGTAAATGGGCTGAGTTTGGTGCTGTTTTTGCTGCTCCCCAGGTCTGACCGTGGTGGTGCCACAACTGGACTGCCTGATCCCTGTCAGGGGCTGCTGGGAGGGTCTGGCACTGTGGATGCTCCAGGGGCCAGCTGCTGCCTGGGCCCTCTAGACCACCTTCCTGTCACTGTGTGATGGCTCTTGGTTCCTGTGAGCAGGGAGTGTGACGCAGCAGAGCTCAGGGCTCTCTCACAGCCTCTCCAGGGCTCAGCTCACTCCCATGTGGCAGCAGAGCTGCTCCTGTGCTGGCTCTGGGCCCTGCCCTGCTGGAGCTGAGGCAAACCCACTTCTCTTGCAGCTGCCTTCCTAACACAGACAGTGTGTCTGGATGACACAACAGTGAAGTTTGAGATCTGGGACACGGCGGGGCAGGAGCGATACCACAGCCTGGCCCCCATGTACTACCGGGGGGCTCAGGCAGCCATCGTGGTCTACGACATCACCAACACAGTGAGTGTGGGCAGGGCTGGGGGGCTGCCAGGAGCTCCTGGTGCCCTGGGAGCGTGTCTGGGTCAGAGCCCTGCAGGTACCTGGCTGCGGGTGCCAAGTTCTTGAAAACTGCTCGTGGCTTCTTCCTCAGCTCTGGCCAAGGCTGTGAGCTGATAAAGGATCCTGCTGCCAAGTGCTTGCAGAGGCAGAACGCTTCTCACAGGAAAGCCTTGTTCTAATCATATCTGCCCTGTGGATTCCTACACGCTGCCCTTCCTGACTGTTGCCTCCTGTTTGTTTCCAGGACACATTTGTACGAGCCAAGAACTGGGTGAAAGAGTTGCAGAGGCAGGCCAGCCCCAATATTGTAATTGCACTAGCAGGAAACAAGGCAGACCTTGCTAACAAGAGAGCTGTGGACTTCCAGGTGAGTGAAAATCCAGAGAAATTGTTGCAGGTCAGGAAACCATCTCTTTGCTTAAGTGAGGGAGTTGGTGGCTTTGTAAAATATGCTTGGAGGGAGAATGAAAGTGAGGTTTTGTGCTGAGGACTACAGGATGCCACTGAGCAGGGTTTGTGCCCTGCCCTTCCCTTGCTTCTGTCATAGCACATGTGGCCCTGGCTGGTGAAAGTCCTGGTGAATGTGGAGGAGGAGGAGGAGACCCACAGAGCACAAGCTTCTGTCCTCAGCCTCCTTTGCTGCCTTACTTGTGTGGGGGTGTCTGCAGGGTGTAGAACAGCATCTTCTGGGTACGAGACGCATGAGGAATCGTTCCTAGCTTGTTCTCTGCTCTTCATAGCTCTTACCTCATCTGAGGCAAGCACTCAGGAGAGGTTCTTACCAGCCCTTGCACAGGATTGCTTGTGCTGCCCTTGCAATGGGTGGCACACTCCCAGCTGACCCAACTCCCAGGCATTGTGTGTGCATGTGGCTCAGTCAGGCTGTGCCCCAGCTCAGCTGTGGGGCACAGGCTGTGCAGGGCTGCTGGTGGAGCGTGTCCCTGGGTTGTCCAGGCCAGCTGGAGGCTGAGACAGCAGAGAGAATTTCTGGCCCAAGGTGGGACATAGCATTTCTCCAGTAGTTAGTGCGTTGACAAGTGAAGGGTGTGAAGTCTGCTTGGGCCTCCTGGCAGGCTGCCTTTAGCACTCTGATGTGATTGTTTGTAGGATGCACAAACATATGCAGATGACAACAGCTTGCTGTTCATGGAGACGTCAGCGAAGACAGCAATGAATGTGAATGAAATCTTCATGGCAATAGGTATGGCCTGTGTGTAAGGCTCTGAGTGCCAGCACTGCAGCCCAAGGGGGTCCTGTGTCAGCCAGGGCTGGTGGCTCTTACTGGGGCAGGTGTCCAGTTTGCCACACTGGTGTGATTGGTCATTCCCTGAGTGTGTGAAGCCTTAGCCTTGCAAAACTGGTTCCCTGTGTGTGGGGCGGTGATGGAGATGGGAGCAGGTCTGACACCAGCCAGAGCCAAGGATGGGTTGGTTTGGCATGCAGTGCACACTGCATATTTGTCCTGTCCCAAACTCTGTTGGCAAGGAGGGCTCAGGCTGGGGCAGACTGAACCCATCCTGGGGTGTGCAGCCAGAGCAGATTGGCCTCTCCAGAGTACCCTGCTAACATCCCGTTTCCTTCTAGCCAAGAAACTGCCAAAAAACGAACCCCAGAATGCTCCTGGTGGCCCGGGCAGGAATCGGGTGGTGGACCTTCAGGAGAGCAGCCAGCCGAGCAGAAGCCAGTGCTGCAGCAACTGAGCAGCTGCTGCGGCCCGCGAGCCCTGGCAGGACGTGACTGGAACCCACGCTAACGATCGCACTTACCGTAGGGCGGCCGCCGCCGTGATTCTCCATCCCTTTCTGATCATAGGCTGGAGGGAGTTCTTCCACCTGCACCTTTCTGTACAAATACTAATTCAATTCTAAGTCTTAAGTCACTTTTTTAATATATGAACTTCTGCTCTTCCCTCTTCCTTGGTGGTGGTGGATGCAGGGCCTGGTGTCTGCCCAGCCAGCGTGGCCGTCCCACGGGCGAGGCCAGCAGCAGCCAGGTCCCACAGCACTGTAGTTCACTATGGGAAACAAAGGGATATTGGGACACGTGGTTAAAGTTCCCTGTCTGTAAGAGCTGAGGCTGATCCCGTATGATGCGCCCAGAACAACCACTAAACTGTAGCATTAGAGACAAACTCCGGCTCTTGGGCCACTTATTGACCAAATCAATGATGAGTATTTGGGGTGGGGCAGAGGGAAGCAAAACTGGTTTCTTCTGTATTTTGTATTGTATGTTTCTCCATGTAACCAATCAGTATCTTGTCAATATAGTACATCCAACGAGCTGCCTGTTGTCTTTCTTTGTGTTGGACTCCAGCATGCCAACTCTTTTCTTTTCTCTCAGTTCTGTCGTAATGCACTAATCCTGTTGCAACTTTTGCAAAAAAAATCTTGTATAGAAATTTGTCCTTTTCTTGATGGTTGTGATGCCACTAATATTGTTAACCCTGCTCTGGTGGGAATACACAAGGTTTACTGATGTACAGAGGTGGGGTGGGGGAAACCTTGGGTAACCTGTCGGTGGGAATGACATGTATTGCAAAAGCCTGTAATTCCACAAAGAATGAAGGGAGGTATTAAATGGCTTCTGTTGCCAGACTCTAACTGATGTTGGCTGCTGCCTAGTGCCTAATGCAGTGTCTTATGCATCCTGGTATTTAAGAGGAACTGTTGACTTAGTCTTCATCACAAACTTCAGTTTTGTGTGATTAAAACAAAATTTTTATAAACCTATCATAACAACAATGTTCATGTTTCTTAATGCAGCAGGGACTGGACCCAAGCACAGCAGTTCTGGTGGAGGCTGAGCTTTGATGGGCTGCTCCTGGTATATCCCACACCCTTGGTAGGGAAAGGGGGCCCTTCCTTCCTGAGGAGGGAGAAATGGGGCTCCTGAGCTTGGGCTGTGCAGCTGCTCCTGCACAGCTGCTCTCCTCACAGTCATGCTGCTGGTGCTCACTTGGCTCCAGTGTGCTCGAGGAAGCTTGAGGGAAGTTGTGGGAATTATTCCTTGCTTGACACTTCTGGGGAAACTCTACAGTGCAAGTTGGGAAAAGGTGGGGGAACAGTGTGTGGAAGAGCTCTGCTGTGCAGTGGGGCAGGCTTGGGATGGTGCTCCAGAATTCATGAACACAATGCCTCTGTCCCTGGAGCACGATGGCCTTGGAAGATGCTGCTCTCCTGTCACTGCTGCATGGACTATGAGACTCCAACACCCTGGGACACCTGGAGTCAATGTGGAAGAAGGAGCAGCCCCTTGCAGCTCCATCCCTACCATGTGTGCTGCCAGCAGCACCGTCTGTGCTCAGGAGAGGCTGTGGATGGAGATGTGCTGCACTTGGAACCCATTGCCCCCCTCACCTGAGGGGCTGTGAGAGGCTCAGTCCCAGGAAAGCTGTGAATAGAGTTGTATGAACAGTCTTGGCTTGTGTGCCCTTCATCTGCTATCCAAGGTCTCAGTGCCTCTTTCTCATGCTGGAATTCCTTAAAATCCTGGAAGCAGAAAGGGTCTGGAGTCATTTGGTGATGGAGTGCTTGGGATCATGCTCGAGCCTGGGCTGCCTGTGGGATGTGGGCTTCAGTGGCCCCCACTACACCTCACTTGTTTGTGCCTGTTTGTGCCTGGACTGCTCAGCTGCTGGAGGTGCTCAGGATTTGTGGGACCACCCAGCGCTTACAGTGTGGGGTGGACTGATGCTGGTGGTTTTCTCAGGCAGCCAGAGATGGGCTAGTTTGGAGAAGAGCTTCCCTGATCCCACTGAGAATAATCTAGTGGGCACTGTGTGCAGTGCTGTTGCCATCTGCTGGCTCCTCTCTCTGGGTGCCTGGTTTCTTCTTAGGCTTGGGGTCTCTGTGAAGGTATCTGTGGTGCCCTAAGGAGGGTCTTGCTTGCCAGAGCAGGGGCTCAGTGTCAAGGCTGGGGATGTGCTGTTGTTCCTGCTGTCTGATCTCAGGGTGGCTTTAGCACAAACAGGCGTTCCTGCCTGCATACCTGCTGCCTGCCCACACACCTGCTGCCTGCCCGGGCCTGAGCGCGGGTGTTTGTGGTGGTTACGCACCGCGCCCGGGGTTGGGCTTTTCCCTCCCTCCTGCTGGGAACTCAGGGTGGACTCCAGCAGCCCCTTTGCCAAGCAGGGATGGGGAAAGTGTGAGTGTAACAGCCTCACACCCCAACCAGACAGCCCAATGTGGTGCCCTCCCTGTTCTGTGGGGATGAGGCTGTGGAGCTGGAGATGGTGCTGACAGCAGTGTGAGGGAGGGTGAGAGCACCCCTGCTGCTCCTGTACAGGTGAGTGGGACTGCCCTGCCTGCCTGCCTGCCTCCCTCCCTTAGCAGCACAGTGCTCCCAGATCCCCTCCCCTCTCTCACAGAACCCTCTGGGTCTGCTGTCTGACCCCATTTTGTGCTGCCCTAAGAAGCAAGAGAGGTTCTTCCCTCTCTGTGCATCCCATTCCTCTGGCACCATGAGTAGGGCGCAGCCTCCCCATCAATCACCACCCAGAGAACACAAGAAGATTCAATGCAAAAGTATTTTTATTGGATACAAAAACATTCCAGTATAGTGAAAAAAAATGACATCATTGCTGATGAAGCTTGTCTGGGCTTAAACCCGAGACTCGCTCCTGTCTGCTCCGGTCCTGCCGTGGCCATGGGGTCCCATCCTGTTACACCTGGGCTTTGTTGGTGGCTCCATCCTCGGAAGCTGGTCCGGTCTGTGGGGCAGCAGGGCTGACCTGGATGGGCACGTTCCTCTCGGGAGCGGCCGGCAGTGCCAGCTTGGGCGCCTCGATGCGGAGCTGCCCGTCCTTGGACAGGGAGCAGGTCAGCGCTTCGGCATCCACCTCCTCGGGCACGTCCCACTCCCGCTTCAGCACCTCGTACTTGTAGGAGAAGGAGCCCTTCTCATCGACGTTCTGCGTCTCCTTCTGCCCCACCAGCACCACCTTCCTGCCCACCACCTTCACCGACAGCTGCTCGGGAGCGAAGTTCTTCACGTCCTGGCAGACGGAGAAGCCGTCCCCGGAGCCCTGGGGCAGGGTCATGCTGGTGCTCGGGGTGTGCTCCGCGGCCATGGCTCCGTGGTTGCTCAGGAGCTGCTCGAAGCTGCTCATGAACTCCCGAGCTTTCTCCATCTCCTGCTGCAGCTCGGTGAAGATGGTCTCTGCGTGTGGCCAGAGGGTCCTCACTGTGCCCAGCCGGCTGGCCAGGGAGCTGGAGGCGAATGGTGTGAGGTGCATCCGGCAAAGCATCGCTGCTGCTGCTGCTGCTGCTTCTGTCCTCTTTCCAGTGGGCTGGAAGCGTTCTGCTCCGCCGCTGCCCTCGGAGCCTTTTATACCCGTTCCCCGGAGGTGTGGCCTTGTCCTGCACATTACGTCACCCTCGGGAGAAGAGCTCAGCTCTTTCCAGCCCGTTCCAGCTCATTCTTGTTACTCACCCGTGAGGAGAGGCAGCGCTGACGTCGTGCCCGGCATACCTTCGCCCTGACTCTTCCAGCTCTGCTCTCCTGGCTTATAATTAGCAGCATCACCTCAGCCTCTGAGCGGGATGCCTGAGCCACCCTTGCCAAAAATCTGTGCCCTTTGCATTTCCCAGGCATGGAGCGAGTGTGGGCTCGTCTCCTCCCTGCCTTCCCCCAGCCTCAGCTGTGGCCCGTTTCCCCCCATCTGTGCCCAGGGAGGTCCCCTCAGGTGAGACCAGAAGTCAGTCCAGAGGCCCATGCCCAGGTGGAGTGCACAGTGGGGTGCTGAGGGAGTCAGGACAGTGATACAAAGGGATTTAAAGATTGATTAAGGATTGATTAAGGGTAGCTGAAATGGACATCCTTCCGTGAAACAACAGGATGGGGGTGGCCAACAGGGAGAGGGGTCCCAGAAAGTGCAGGGACAGAAGTGCCTGGCAGCAGATGATGTGGGATATGTACTTTAGGGGTGGGACTAGTCCCTGTATCGGCAGAAGTGATGAGCTCCTGGCACAACGGAGCCTGGCTCCACCGAGCCCCCGGGGCCAGGGAAGGGCTCTGTAGCCCCCTGGCCATGGCCCCATGGGCCCTGCTGCATCACGATGGCTCTGCAGAAACCTGAGCTCCCAGCAGTGACCGCGGCTCCCTATTTGTGGCATGTGACTTGTCCCCAGAAACAGGCGCTGCTATTTTGGCTGGTGGATAATCAGCCTCTCAAAAATAGGCGATGGCTCCAGGAGGGTGCGTGGGGGAGAGAGCGTTCTGGAAGGGACACACCCCTGGGCAGGGGAGAATAAAATCCGCTGCTCTCCTGCCCCAGCCCAGCAGCGCTCCAGCCACTGCACCGAGCAGAGCTGCAGCACAACCAGGAGCACCCTTGGGGAGCAGAGATGCTTTGCCGCCTGCACTTTATGCCGCCCATGTCCAGCTCGCTGTTCCCGTGGCTGGGACCCGTCCGCACTCTCTGGCCACATCCAGGCACCCTCTTCGCCGAGCTGGAGCGGGAGATGCGGCTGGAGATGGAGAGAGCTCGGGAGTTCATGAGCAGCGTCGAGCAGTACCTGACCAGCGGGAGCAGCCCGGGCGGCTCGGCATCGCCGCAGACCGTGCACCGAGCACCGGCGCAGCCCTGACCCAGGGCTCCGGGGACGGCTTCTCCGTCTGCCAGGACGTGAAGGACTTTGCGCCCGAGCAGCTGTCGGTGAAGGTGGTGGGCAGGAAGGTGGTGCTGGTGGGGCAGAAGGAGACGCAGAGCACGGACGAGAAGGGCTCCTTCTCCTACAAGTACGAGGTGCTGAAGCGCGAGTGGGACGTGCCCGAGGAGGTGGATGCCGAAGCGCTGACCTGCTCCCTGTCCAAGGACGGGCAGCTCCGCATCGAGGCGCCCAAGCTGGCACTGCCGGCCGCTCCCGAGAGGAACGTGCCCATCCAGATGGGGCCGGTGGCCGGCAGCACTGAGGAGGGAGCCGAGCGGGCCAAGGCATGAAGAGGAGCAACGGGGACCAGGCTGAGCCTGGCCACGGGGGCAGCTGCTGGCCGCAGAGCGGGGCCGCGCTGGGACTGCGCCATGGCCCGGGGGGCGGTGTCTGCCCAAAACATGCGGCTTTTTTTTGATATGTAATAAATATTCCTAACTTTTATTTGTGTGGTTTCAGTATTTTGGGTCTTGCCCAGCCCTGTGTTTTGCAACGCTCCTGGCTGTGCCCACGCAGCGCGATGGCAGGGTGGGGAACGGGGCTGTGCTGGCACCGGGCATGTCCCTGGCACCTCTCCCCAGCTCTGCCCTGGCACAGGAGGTTGGGCGAGGGGCTCCAGGCCGTGTACAGCACCGAGAACCCCCGGGAGGTCCTGGGCATCCCCCTGGGTAGCCCTCGGACAATTGACTCCCATCTTTGGGACGGTGCTGGAACACTCCCGTGCGGTGCCCGCATCCCCCGTGCCGTGCCTCCCGCCAGTGCTGGCACCTTCCAGGCGCTGCCCGCAGCTCCGCGCACCAGCCAGACGCTAAACCGCGCCCCGCAGGCTGAGAGTGGGCGCGGCCTCTCCTCCGTGGCCGTGCGGGCGGAGCCGGTTCCGTGGTACCGGACAGGAGGCGCGGCCACGCTCCACGCCGGGCGCTCGGCCGCGCTCCGTGCCGGCTGCGAGAAGGCGGAGGGCGGCTCACACACCGCATTAGGAGAAGAGGGCGCGGCCATGCTCCATATTTGCGGGACTCCGCGGAGTGCGGAGCGCGTCCTGCGCCACCGGACCGGGAGCGGTACCGGTTACCGGAGGGGTGGGAGGGCTCCTCCGGGCACCCACGGCTCGGCATCGCCCCGTGAGGGGCTGTCGCGGTCATGACCGGACCTCGATCCTCTCTGGACGGCTCAGGCCACCCGCAGTCCCGAGTAGGAGCTGTGCTCCCGTTGAGGACAGCGGGTGATGTGAGCCGGGCCCGGGAGCGCCGGCCCGGGAGCAGCGGCCCCACCTCCCCCAGCGCCGCGGACTACAGATCCCAGCGTTCCCGGCGCGCAGGCGCAGTGAGCGCGGGGCGCACGCCGGGCCCGGCATGGCGGAGCCGGAGGCCGCGCAGCCCGGGCGGCCCCCGCCGGGCCCGGGCACGGGAACGGCGGGGGCGGCGGGGGCGAGCGGGGGAACGGCTGGGGGAGCGGGATCCAGCGACCCGGCACGGCCCGGGCTGAGCCAGCAGCAGCGGGCGAGCCAGCGCAAGGCGCAGGTGCGGGGGTTCCCCCGCGGGAAGAAGCTGGAGAAGCTGGGGGTCTTCTCGGCTTGCAAGGTGGGGGCCAGCGGGAGCGGGAGGGCAGGGAGGGCAGGGAGGCTTCAAGGCTGTGCATGAACGGGAGATGCAGGGACGGGCATGGGTGGGGGGTGCAGGGGAAGGTGCAGGGGATACAGGAGTTCGATGCTGTGCATGGGGGGGGGGATGAAGGACGAGGATGCTGACCTGGGTGGGGGATGCAGGAGGGTGTTGCAAGGACGTTTTGGGTGTAGGAGGGGAATTTAGGGGGTGAAGGAGGATGAGAGCAAGGAATACACGGACAAAGGATGTGGGATTGGGATGTACATGGGGTGCAGGATGGGGGTGCTGGGCTGAGTGCGGGTTGGGGGTGCAGGAAGAGAGTGCTGAGTTATCCAGGGGAGGTGCAGGGATGTCACTGGGCAGGGGCTGCAGAGTCCTGGGGTTGCACGACGAAGTGTTGGGTTGCTGGGTGATGCAGGGTGGGGGCTGTGAAAAGCTGGGCTGGGCGAAAAGGGGTAGGAGGGAGCCGGGGAAACCCTTTGGCCACAGAAGGCATCGCATGGGCCACCGCACCGACCCCTCCTGTCCCTCACCCCAGGCCAACGACGCCTGCAAGTGCAATGGCTGGAAGAACCCCAACCCCCCCACAGCCCCTCGGATGGACCTGCAGCAGCCGGGGACCAACCTGAGCGAGGCGTGCCGGAGCTGTGGCCACGCACTGGGTAACTCCTGCCTGTGGGACCTCCCGGGCAGGGCGAGCCCTGCTGAGCCCTCCTCTCACCTCCTGGGCAGGGCGAGAGCCCTGCTGAGCCCTCCTCTCACCTCCTGGGCAGGGCGAGAGCCCTGCTGAGCCCTCCTCTCACCTCCTGGGCAGGGCGAGAGCCCTGCTGAGCCCTCCTCTCACCTCCTGGGCAGGGCGAGAGCCCTGCTGAGCCCTCCTCTCACCTCCTGGGCAGGGCGAGAGCCCTGCTGAGCCCTCCTCTCACCTCCTGGGCAGGGCGAGAGCCCTGCTGAGCCCTCCTCTCACTGTGGCTTTCCCTCTGGCCCAGCGGACCACGTGTCCCACCTGGAGAACGTCTCGGAGGAGGAGATCAACCGCCTGCTGGGCATGGTGGTGGACGTGGAGAACCTCTTCATGTCAGTGCACAAGGAGGAGGACACGGACACCAAGCAGGTGTATTTCTACCTGTTCAAGGTGAGTCTGGGGCCGTGCAGGTCTCACTGCCCCGCTCACGGGGGGAGTTGTGCGGAGTCTCTGGTCAGTGTGGGGGAGTGGGAGCTGCTGTCCCACTGTTTGTGCTCTTTGGAGCTGGTGCTGAAGCTGGGGCTGTGAGCCATCCCACAGCCCAGGGACTTGGAAGGCTGACTCTCTTCTGGAGTGACTGCTTTCCTGGCCTTGAACTCCCTAGAGGGGCAGTTTCTAGGGGGTGAATGGGTGTGCTCCAAGGGCAACACCGGTGCCTTCCTGGCTGTAGAAATTGGAGCAGCCCCGTGGCAGCATTCAGCCACCTCCCCCACTCCTGGAGCATCCGTTTCCTGGGGCTCTTCTGACCATGTCTGGTGGTGTCTTTGTAGCTGCTGCGGAAGTGCATCCTGCAGATGAGCCAGCCTGTGGTCGAGGGGTCCCTGGGCAGCCCCCCCTTTGAGAAACCAAACATTGAGCAGGTGAGGCTCGTGCACTGCCCTGATGACTTGTCCTGTGTTCATGCTGCTCTTGCATGGACCCCTCAGTCTCATGAAAGAGCCCAGAGCAGCCCCCAGCACCCTCCCACTGTCCCGTGCTCTCCCCAGGGAGTCCTGAACTTTGTGCAGTACAAGTTCAGCCACTTGCCGCCCAAGGAGCGCCAGACCATGTATGAGCTCTCCAAGATGTTCCTGCTGTGCCTCAACTACTGGAAGCTGGAGACACCGTCCCAGTTCCGTCAGCGCTCCCAGAACGACGATGTAGCCACCTACAAGGTCAACTACACCAGGTGAGGGCAGGGGCCACTGAGCCAGCCACCCTGGGGTTTAACTCCTGGGACTCTCCCCAGCTCTCCCAGACTGTCAGTCCACTTGGAGAGCAGGCACCCAGTGGGGCCAATGCCTCTAAATGTCAGCTGTGCCCTTGGTCCACCTGCTCTTCTTCCCCCTGCTCCCAGCAGCGTTGTCCCAGGAAGGAGATGGCTGCTCTAGGGTCTCTGGTTCCAGCCCTGTCACCAGAGCCCCTTCCTGTCCCACAGGTGGCTGTGCTATTGCCATGTGCCCCAGAGCTGTGACAGCCTGCCTCGCTATGAGACCACCCACGTCTTCGGGCGCAGCCTCCTCAAGTCCATCTTCACGGTGACCCGCCGGCAGCTGCTGGAGAAGTTCCGGGTGGAGAAGGACAAGCTGGTGCCAGAGAAGCGGACGCTGATCCTCACCCACTTCCCCAAGTAGGTGCCCAGTGTGGAGATGGCTGCTGGAGCACTGAGGGGACTCCTCCTTTGGGATGCTTGCATGCTGATGTGCCACGCCCTTCCAGGTTCCTCTCCATGCTGGAGGAGGAGATCTACGGTGAGAACTCTCCAATCTGGGAGGCTGATTTCACAGTGCCAGCTGCAGAGGGTGCCCAGCTGGTGTCTCGCCCAGGTAATTCAGGAAGTAGCTCCCCCTGTTTGGGGGCTGTAGGATAAAGGGTCAGGGTGTGGCTGGGCAGTGCTGGTGGCAGTGGCTGGGCTGCCATGGCGTGAAGAGGCGTTTTCCAGCAGTCATGGGCACCATGGGTCTGTTGCAGCTGCAGTCAGCACCGTTGCCGTCCCCACCACTCCTCTCTTCAGCAAAAAGCTCAGCAGCAGCAGCTCAGCTGCCAGCCTGGACGCCAGCACCCCAGAGCCCCTGCCAGGTAAGGTCACACGAGCCCACACCAGAAAGCTGGCACTGTCTGTGGTCCCTCCCAGCACTGGGTGTGGCGCTCTGCTCCCATCCCAGGAGAGAAGCGGAAGCTGCCCGAGAGCCTGACGCTGGAGGATGCCAAGCGGATCCGCGTCATGGGAGATATCCCCATGGAGCTGGTCAACGAGGTCATGCTGACCATCACGGACCCCGCTGCCATGCTGGGCCCCGAGGTACGGGCTGCTGGGGTGGCTCTGGTCCTCTCCAAGGCCCACAGAGCTGCTTCCCCAGCGTGCCAGGGGCTCCCCTAACAAGGGGTGTGCAGGGCCAGTGACCCCCCCGTTCCCCCAGACCAGCCTGCTGTCGGCCAACGCGGCGCGGGACGAGACGGCGCGGCTGGAGGAGCGCCGCGGCATCATCGAGTTCCACGTCATCGGCAACTCGCTCTCGCAGAAGTCCAACAAGAAGATCCTGATGTGGCTGGTGGGGCTGCAGAACGTCTTCTCGCACCAGCTGCCCCGCATGCCCAAGGAGTACATCACCCGCCTCGTCTTTGACCCGTGCGTGGCCGGGGGGTGCTGGGGGGCCGGTGTGGGGGGCTCCCCTCACCCTCGGCCGTGCTGCCTGCAGGAAGCACAAGACCCTGGCGCTGATCAAGGACGGACGAGTGATCGGGGGCATCTGCTTCCGCATGTTCCCCACCCAAGGCTTCACGGAGATCGTCTTCTGCGCCGTCACCTCCAATGAGCAAGTGAAGGTGAGAGCAGGGAGATGTGTGCCCCCAAAGCCTGGCGTGGGCAGGCTGGTGTCTGGTGTAGGGCTGCCCCAACCCCTTGGGCAGCCAGATGTGCTCAGCGTTGGCCAGCTCCAAGCAGCAGTAGTTGCTCCTTGATATTTTCCAGCTGCCATTTCCGTGGGTGGGAGGGGTTGTTTATCCCAGCTGGGGCTGCCTGGGGGTCCCTGTCTCATTCCCTGTCACCTGTTCCCCAAGGGCTATGGGACGCACCTGATGAACCACCTGAAGGAGTACCACATCAAGCACAACATCCTCTACTTCCTCACCTATGCAGACGAGTACGCCATTGGCTACTTCAAAAAGCAGGTGGGCTCCTTTCCCTGGGAGCTGCCCCAGCTCTGCTGCACACCTGCCCCCTCCCACCTGCCCCCTCCCACCTGCCCCTCTCTCTTAGGGCTTTTCCAAGGACATCAAGGTCCCCAAGAGCCGCTACCTGGGGTACATCAAGGACTACGAGGGGGCGACCCTGATGGAGTGTGAGCTGAACCCTCGCATCCCCTACACCGAGCTGTCACACATCATCAAGAAGCAGAAAGAGGTATGGCCCAGAGTGGGCAGGAGGGTAGGTGAGCGCTGCAAGCCACCCCACAAAGGCAGGGGAGAGGTGTGGGGCTGTGCTGGCTCTGAGAGCAGACTTGAAGGGCAGCAAGGAGGTACTGGTGGCATTGACACCAGCTGGGGTTGTCTCTGGCCCTGCCCAGTGGATTTGTGGGGTCCCACATCACGCTGTGGCTCCCTGGAGCATCCTGCAGCCCCCACTCATCTGCTCCCTTCCAACCCCCATACCCTGCAAGATCATCAAGAAGCTGATCGAGAGGAAACAGGCCCAGATCCGCAAAGTCTACCCAGGCCTGACCTGCTTCAAGGAGGGTGTGCGGCAGATCCCCATCGAGAGCGTCCCTGGCATCCGTGAGTCCTGGCAGGGGGGCTGGCAGGGGGGCTCTGTCCCCCCTCCCCATGGCTGCAGCACAGGCATGGTGACACTGACACTTGTCTTCCAGGAGAAACAGGATGGAAACCACTGGGGAAGGAGAAGGGGTGAGTGCTGCATGGGGCTGGGGGCTCAGCTCAGGCTGTGCTTCAGTCTTGGCATTTTCCTGGCCCTGGAGTGGAGAGAGGCTGATGGGCACTGGCTTTGTCATGCAGGAAGGAGCTGAAGGACCCGGACCAGCTCTACAACATGCTGAAGAACCTCCTGGCCCAGATCAAGGTGTGGGCAGAAAAGGACCCTCACTCCGGGGTGCCTGTCCACCTGACAGCCCTCAGAGCTGCCTCCCTTGGGATGGGCTGTACAGGGCTTTGCCCCTGGGGACTGCTGGGGTGACCCAGCTGTGGGGGGAGCAGGACCCCTGGGTGCTGGAGCGAACAAGGGTTGTGTGTTCATTGCTCCAACTGCCCCCTGCTTCTCCCCAGACCCACCCCAGTGCGTGGCCCTTCATGGAGCCGGTGAAGAAGTCAGAGGCACCAGACTACTATGAAATCATCCGCTTCCCCATTGGTAGGTTGCTGTGTCCAGCCCCTCAGGACAGGATTGCAGAGGAAGGGAGCTGAGGACCCCACATTAATTGTGGGCTCTGTGCTGGGGACTCATTTTTGGGAGCTTTGGGATAGCTCGGAGTGAGAGAGGGATGAGTTGGGGACCCATGGCTGATGTCCAGCTCAGTGGCTGGGGGGTGCAGAGGCCTGGGGCGGGGTGCTGACCCTTCCCCACCCGCAGACCTGAAGACCATGACGGAGCGGCTGAAGAACCGCTACTACGTCACCAAGAAGCTCTTCATCGCCGACCTGCAGCGCATCATCACCAACTGCCGCGAGTACAACCCGCCCGACAGCGACTACTGCAAGTGTGCCAACACCCTCGAGAAGTTCTTCTACTTCAAGCTCAAGGAGGGGGGGCTCATCGACAAGTAGAGGGGGCTGGCCTAGAGCTGCTGTGGCCACCGGCCCTCCCGTGGGAGGGACAGGGCTCCTGTGGGATCCAGCCCCACTCTCTCTGTTGGTAGGAGCTGCTGGAGGGATTGGTGCTGCTGAGCAGCAGCCTGGGGAGCTGGGCTTTCCTTCCTGGGGAGCTGCAGGGTCTGGGGGGCTGGTGCTTTCTTTCATCCCTGAGGTGCTCTGGCTGCCTCCCCTAGGGAATAGGCTGGAGCTGCCTCATCGGGATCTGCCCAGGGCAGGGACAGCACTGGGCTCCTGCCTCTGCCTGGGGAGGGGGAGCCCCCTGACCCTTGTGCATCCCCCCTACCTGGGATCGTGCCTTCTGCCCTGACTCCCTGTGACAGGGCAGGGGCACACAAGTGCTTTGGTTTCTGCTCCGTCCACGTGCAGGCAGCCCCTGCCCCTCACACTGAATGTACGGCGGGGTCAGCCCTGCGCTGCCCGCAGCGGTGCTGCTCCTGGGCCAGGGTCCTGCTGGGCAGGGGGCTCTGCCCTGCACACCCAGCTCCTGCTGCCTCTGTCAGCTCTTCCCTCCCTCTCTCCCTCCGGGGCAGGTCTGCCTTCCCTGCCTGTCCATCCTCCCTGCCTGTCCCTGCTGCCAGCTGGGGGGTGGGGGGCTGCCAGCCCCAGTCCTGCCCCTCTGAGTGCCAGGGAGGGTGGCTGCCCGGTGCTGTGCTGGCCTCTGCTCCCTGCTCTGCTCTGGCTGGCAGCCACCTCTGCTCGTCTCCCCCCTTGCTCCCCTCTCCTTGTGCCCCCCGACCCCTTTCTCTGGCCCCCACTCCCCCATTCCACTTGACTGGTGTTTTCGTTGGTTTGTTTGTTTTGGTTTGTTTGGTTTTTTTTTTTAATAAATGTCCTTGTGCAGCCCCCGCTCCATCCTTGGGGCTTACCCCAGCGTGGTAGGCGGGGGACAACCTTGGATGTTTTGGAGGGTGTTGGGGAGGGGAACAGGAACAGCTCGGGATGGTCTGGGGTGCACGGGGCAGAATTGGGGTGCAGGGGCTGGTGGGGGTGCACGGTGCTGCTCTGGAGTCCCGGACAGGCCGGGGGGCAGGGGCCGTCTGGGGTTCTGTGGGAGCTCCACTGGGTTTTGGTTTCGATTCCAGTTCGCAGCCGGGGCTCCCGGGGGATCCCCGGGCTGGGCGGGCGGCTCGGCTCGGCTCGGCTCGGCTCGGCTCGGCTCAGTTGGCCCCAGCGCGGCCGGCGTGGTTCTCCCTTGCTGGGCCCTCCCCGTGCCCCGCCCCGCCGGCACCGGGCGGACGCGCCGGCTCCACTTTCGTTTCCTGCCGGTCCCGGCTGCGGCGGCTGCGGGACGCGGAGCGGCGGGGGATGGAGCTCCGGGGGTACCAGCGGGAGGCGGCGGCCCCGGCCCTGCGCGGCCGCAACAGCATCGTCTGGCTGCCCACGGGCGCCGGGAAGACCCGCGTGGCCGTCCACGTCTGCCGGCGGCACCTGGAGAGCCGGCGGGGCGGCAAGGTGGCCGTGCTTGTCAACAAGGTGCTGCCCTGCCCCGGGACCGCGGCAGCCACGGGTGGTGGTGGTCCTGGCCGGTGCTGAGCGTGGTCCTGTGGGCACAGGTGCACCTGGTGGACCAGCACACCGAGAAGGAGTTCCACACGCTGCAGGACGCCTTCAGGGTGATGTCCATCAGTGGGGACACCAGCCACAAAACCTTCTTCGCTGAGCTGGTGAAGAAGAGCGACGTCGTCATCTGCACAGCCCAGATTCTGCAGAACGCCCTGGTCAGCACGGAGGAGGACATGCACGTGGAGCTGACAGGTGGGCACCAGACTACAAATACTGCTGGCTCCATGGCTGTGGCTGAGCCCCCAGCTGAGCAGCCATCTCACCCCGCTCCCCTCCCTGGCCCGGAACAGATTTCTCGCTGCTGGTGATAGACGAGTGCCACCACACGCACAAGGACGCCGTCTACAACAAGATCATGCTGAGATACCTTCAGCGCAAGCTCAGTGGGGAGCAGGACCTGCCACAGGTCCTGGGGCTGACGGCATCCCCTGGCACTGGGGGGGCAACATCCTTTGAGGGGGCTGTAGAGCACATCCTGCAGGTGCGTCCTGTGGCCCGTCCTGCTTCAGCACAGCTCGCCCTGGGCTTCAGCAGGGTGTCCCTTGGGATGGGGGTTGATGTCCAGGTGTGTGGGTGGTGGACAGCCCAGAGGAGTCATCCCCAAGCTCAGCAGGTTGCCAGCAAGCACCACGTGCTGCGTTGCCCTGAGCAGCTGGGCTCAGGGATGAAGCAGGGCCTTCCCCTCTCAGATCTGTGCCAACCTGGACACTGAGAAGATCACATCGGTGCAGGACGAGGTGCAGCACCTGCAGAGCCATGTCCCCCAACCCAAGAAGCAGTATGACCTGTGCCAGGAGAGAGTGCAGGTGAGGGACAGCTGCATGGGGCTGCTCACTGGGTGGAAGATGAGACCCCCAAGCCCTGCTGGGTGAGGGGCTGTGTCCCTTCATGCGCTTCGCTCAGGCCAGTGTAAAAAATCAGTTGACCCAGGGAGCTTTGGTGTGGGTGGATCCTGCAATCTCCGGGTCCTGCCATGCAAGCAGCCACAATTCCTGGGTCCTGAGCCCCTCCCTGCTCCCAGGACCCCTTTGGTGAGCAGCTGAAGAAGGTGATGGTGCAGATCCAGCAGTTCATGGATCAGCCAGATCTCCCACAGGACTTCGGCACGCAGGTTTACGAGCAGCGCATTGTGGAGCTGGAGAAGAGAGGTGAGGGTGCAGCAGTTGTGGGTGTAGCAGGGCTGAGGGTGCAGCAGTGTGGGTGTGGCAGGGCTGAGCCCTGGGGCCAGGGGGTGACTGCAGTGTCCCCTGGCCCCACAGCTGCAGAGACGTTTTGCCGCAAGGCGCGGGTGTGCGCCCTGCACCTGCGCAGGTACAACGACGCCTTGCTGATCAACGACAGCGTGCGGATGCTCGACGCCTTCCAGTGCCTCCAGCAGTTCTACGGCGCTGAGAGGGATAAGAAGGACCCCACTGAACAGTTCCTCAAGGCCACATTTGAGGGTAACAGAGGGGCCTGGAGGGGGGTGATGCTGGCTGCATTTTGGGGGCAGGGAGTGTCCCTGACACCTCGCTCACCCGTGCAGAGAACAGGGCGAGGCTGCAGGCACTTGCTGGGGATGACCGCTATGAGAACCCCAGGCTGAGCAAGCTGGAGGAGCTCCTGCGTGAACACTTCCAGCCCCTGGGCACTTCTCGTGGCATTGTCTTCACCAAGACGAGGCAGAGTGCCCACAGCCTGCTCAGCTGGCTGCAGACCACACCCACGCTCTGCGGGCAACACATCAGGGCCGCTGTCCTCACCGGAGCTGGCTACAGCAACCAGACCAGGCACATGACACAGGTGAGGGGAGGGTCAGCAGACCTGGACTGACCCCACTCTGCACATTTTGGGGGGGCTGTGGGTGCTGCCCAGGTCTTAGAGCCCTGCACAGCTGCTGAAGCATCACCTCCCCTTGTCTACCCAGAATGAGCAGCAGGATGTGATCAAGCAGTTCCGTCAGGGAGCCCTCAACCTGCTCTTCTCCACCAGTGTGGCCGAGGAGGGCCTGGACATCCCCGAGTGCAACATCGTGGTCCGCTATGGGCTGATGACCAATGAGATTGCCATGATGCAGGTGCTGTGTCCAGGCTCCCTCTGACCCTACCAGCATCCCCCAAAGCCGTGGGGGTGGGACATGGGAGCTCTTGCATTCCCTGCAGGCAGCTCCTTGGGGATGAGCCCAGCCCCTGGTGGAACATCTCCTGTAGAAGGCACAGGGGAGGGTGGAGGTGGCTCCATCCTCACAGGGGAACACAGAAGAGTGGGCTGTGTCCCTGTCCTACTGACTGCAACATTTGGACCTTGCCCTGCAGGCCCGGGGCCGTGCCCGTGCTGAGAACAGCGTCTACTCTGTCCTTGCCAAAGCCAACAGCAGAGAGGTGACCCGAGAGCTGCTCAATGAGGACCTGGTGGAGCTCATGAAGAGGGCGATTCAGGCAGTGCAAGCCATGCCTGAGCAGGAGTACTGCCAGAAGGTGGGTACTGGGTGCTGCCATGGGCACTGGCAGGGCCAGGCAGCTCTTGCCCCCCTCTGCACTCTGCATTTGGCTGCCTGCTCTGTCTCAGGGAAGCACCAGCTCCTGGGATGGGGTCATGTGAGCGGCATGGGACAGCATGTGCCTGTCCTGCCCTGTGACTTGTGCTCCTGGGACGATGCATCCCTCGGTAGCCCTGGATCTTGCCGTGCCTGCCATCTGTCCTTGCCTGCAGTCCTGTGCTGAGCCCTGTCCCCCACAGATCCTGGAGCTGCAGCGGGTGGCCGTGGCCAGCTGGCTGATGAAGGAGGCCAGGATCAGCCAGCGGCGGCAGCTGCACGACCCGGCCGCCGTTTGCCTCTACTGCGTCAACTGCAACGCGGCCGTGTGCCGGGGCAGCGACATCCGCACCGTGGAGGGCATGCACCACGTCAACATCAACCCCAGCTTTGGGTAGGAGCCTCACATGGGCAGGCAGATGGGCGAGGGTAGCACCAGCCTACTGCCAGCTTTCTCAGGGACCTTGGTACAGGGAGATGGCAGGAATTTGGTTTGGCTGTGGGAGCACCTGTGCTGCCCTGGTGGTGTCCTCTGGACTGTCATCCTTAATGTCTGGTGGCCTCTTCCTTCCAGCTCCTGTTACAGAGTTTCCTCTGGGAAAATACAGTTCCAGCGGACTTTCAAGGACTGGGAGCCCGGCTGCCGGATCTCCTGCAAAGCCTGCAGCCAGGTGAGCACCACAACTGCCCTGTGCCTGCAGCCCAGTCAGAGCTGCAGGGACAGGAAGGGCTGTGCCTCGTGCCCCAGCTCACAGCTGCACATGCCTGTGTCATGTGTGTGCTGCAGGACATGGACACAGGCTGTCTCCAGAGGAGGGACATGCCTTGGGAGCAAGGAACCGCCCCATCCGTGTGTGCGTGTGTCTTAGTTTGGAAAGACAGGGATCTGCCAGGGAAAGCTGGAGTTTCCCTTAGAATGGAGAATGTAAACCCCTCACCCCCGCCAATTACAGTTTTGCAATTCAGGGCTTTCAGGCAAAGATTTGGGAATAGCAATAACAGTTCTTTACTAGGAATATTAACAATACAAATGTAGTAGACAACAGAACCACCCAACCAAACCAGCAAACAAACAAACAACAATTTTGGAGAACCCTGACAGAGTCAGAGCCACAACCTGACACCCTGTTGGTCAGGGTGTTGGAAGCAGTCCACAAGTGAGTCCTCCTGGAGTGGCAGATATGGTTCTGTTGGGCCCTGCAGCCTGGGGACGCTGTGTGTGCCCTGGGTAACTGTCCCCTCCCTGCTCACACAGGACTGGGGCATGGAGATGCTGTACCGCCAGGCGAAGCTGCCCATCCTCTGCATCAAAAACTTTGTGGTGGAGACACCAGCAGAGAAGAGGAGGTACAAGAAGTGGGGCTCCGTGACGTTCCCCATCAAGGCATTTGACTACCTGGAGTACTGCTCTGACACCTACGGCCTGTCCCTCTAGCACAGGCTCTGTTCAGGACAGGACTATTGACAGGGCACTTTCAGCGTGCTACGTGAGAAGGGGAGGCTTCCTCAACCCTGGGACAGAGGGCCATGGCTTGCTCCTTTCTTCCTCGCTGGTCTGAGCCCCAGCAGCAGCACATCCCCAGCTGGAGCCCATGGCTGCTGAAGGAGCTTTGCTGCAGCCATGTAGAAAGTGTGAGATGCTGGGATTGAAAACCACCCAAACCCTTCCTTGCTCCCCCCATGCTGCTGCCTTCTCCTCCACAGCCCTCCCAGGAGAACCATCCATTTCTGTGGGTCCAGGACACAGCCCAGTGCCTCTCCACTCTGATTTATGAATTCGATGTGTTTCCATTAAAAACAGACATGTTAGACTGAAGGGGCAGGGTGGCTGCATCACTCGTGGCAAGAGCTGGGTGGGCACAGGAGGCTTTGAGAGGGGACATTGTCCCAGAGCCAGAACCCACTGTACCCTGCAGAACAGGGGTCTCCACGGGACTGTGGAGTCTGTGAGGTTGCCCCGGGCCTACCCCACCCGCAGACAGTGGCCTGAGCGACCCGTCTCACCCACCCACCCAAGACCGAACCTTCTGGAGGCTCAGAATGAGCCTAAACCCCACTGGGGCAGCCCCAGGGATCCCTGCCGGGCTCCGGACGTCCCCTCGGTCTCACCTGGGAGCTCCCTGGGGAGCCCTTTTGCGTCCGAGCTGCGGGGGAGCCGCGGGGCTTGCGGGGGGACTCGGCCCCGGGCTCGGGGGCCGGACCGGGCCGGCTTTGGGGCGGGGGGTTCGGTACCGCGGTGCTGAGCCCCGGACCGCGCGTCCGCCCGCGCTGCCCCGCCGGGGCCGCTGGAGGGAGCCCCGGGCCGGGCTGGGGGTGCCGGGGAACCGGGAAAGGATCCGGGGGGACCGGGGGAGGTTCGGGGGGACCGGGAGAGGTCCGGGGGACCGGGGGAGGTTCGGGGGAACCGGGAAACGATCCGGGGGGACCGGGGGAGGTTCAGGAGGACCGGGGGAGGTTCGGGGAACCGGGGGAGGTTCGGGGGAACCGAGAAACGATCCGGGGAGACCGGGGGAGGTTCGGGGAACCGGGGGAGGTTCGGGGAACCGGGAGACGGTCGGGGGGACCGGGGAAGAATGCCCGGGGAGCTGCGGGCTGATCCGGCGGGGGCCGGGGGATGCTCCGGCGAGTACAGGGGGCTGCAGCGCTCGCACCTGCCGCTCCACACCTGTCCCTTCCCCGCGGGATCCTGCCACACGTGTTGGTGCTGGCCCGGGGACCACCCCCGCCGGTAAGCAGGGCGGATGCTCGGCAGGTCACGGGTGGCTCCGCGGGTGACGAGGAGCTGCAGAAGGGCAAGGACATGTGCAGGGGATCAGAGTCCTGCTCCTGCCTGGCTTTGGAACCAGAGGCTCCCGCAGTGTCAGGCACACACAGCCCTCCAGGTGGAGATGGCCCCGGGGAAACCAAACTCCTGTTCATCAGAAACTGGGTAATGAGGCCATTTGAGTTATTTGTAGCTCCTTGTGGGCTGGGATGGCCTCTCCTCCCGCTCCCCAGGCAGGATCCCTCCCGCAGGGACCCCAGACCGTTTTGCTCAGCTCAAATTGCCCTGATTCGTGCTTGGAGAATTCAGGTTGTGAGTTAGCCCCGTGGGTGCCCAAAGCACTGGGTGGTGCAACCTCCCACCAGCCCTGGTAGATCTGTCTGCCTGCTTGGGTGCCCCAAACCAGAATTTCTGTAACAAAACTTGCCCCTTTTTGAGAGGGTGCAGCTGCCTTCATGGGATACGGGGCCAGCACAGCACTGTGAGTCTCTGTGGGTTTTGCAAGTGGGTCTGTACCCAGCCTCTGCTTGTTCCTCCCTCTGCGTCCCTGCTGTCATGTCAGCTGCATCTGATTTCTCCTTCCCAGGGGCTCAGTCACCTTGGGCCTGGCAGCAGGGAGCAGCCGAGCTGCAGCGATCGCTGCTGCAACCTTGCCCGGTGTCCTTCAGGGCTGGCAGCCTCCTCAGCCTGCATCCTTCTGAGCCAGCATCCTTCAGGGCTGGCATCCTTCAGAGCTTGGCCAAATCCCCCGGGCTGGGAGAAGGCTCCGAGCACCTTTGCTTATCTCAGCTCCCCAAAGCACTGATGTCCCGGCCATCATCACCGAGATGGGCCCCATCAGCCCCGCAGCAAACAGCTGCTGCTGCAGTTCTGCTGGCAGGAGCACCGTGAAGGGCTTTGCCCCCGGCCCCGCACAGCCCCAGGAACACCTCCTGCCCCAGCGCTGCCGGGTGTGCTCCCGGGGTCAGGGCAATGCAGCGATTTATTTATCCCTCGCAGCTCATTTCCTTTGTCATCAGCGCGTCAGAAAGCGCCGGTTCCCCTCCCAAGGCACCAGCTGGGAAACCTCCGGCTCCTCCACCTGGCGGTGCCTCGGGTCAGCCCTTTCCCCAGGCTGGGACTGAGTGCTCAGCCTGTTCGACTTATCGGGAAAGGAGCCTGGGATGTGACTTGATTGCAGCGTGCAAGGAGCTTCCTGGGGAGAAAACTGCTGGGTATTAAAAGGGCTCTTTCACTTGGCAGAGAGAGGAATAATGAGAGCTGGGTCTGAAAGATAAAGTCAGGCAGATTGGAATTTGAAATCCGGGGCAGGTCCGCGGCAAGGAGGGCACAGAGCAGCCGAAGCAGGACGCCAGGCACCTTTATCAGAGAGATGCCTGGGGCTGGGGGGTCCTGCCCTGCTTCGTGTTTCTGGCCCAGGCAGCAGCAGGATGAGCAGCAGGAGTCCGGTGGCATCCCGGGTGAGGGGGATGGGGACCGAATTTTGCTTCCCAGGCACATTTGAAAATCTGGCTATTGCACAGGATCTCTTCCAGAGCCCGGGAGCACATCAGACCCCGGGGTGACCTTTCCTGGGACAGCTGGAGTTCCCCTCTCTGTACCAGGGGAAATTCCAGTCTTCAGAAAAGTGCTTGTGGTGGAGGAATTCGATCCCGAAAACCAGAAGCCCTCTCCCCATTTCCTTCCTGCATCCCCTCTCCTCCGCTGCCGGGAGCCTGCAAAGCCTGGGGGGCGTCCCTGTCCTGCTCGGCCCCGCCGGCCGCATGTCAAACCATTCCCGCCGGGAGTTAATCCCGACTGTTCGCATGTCAGGATGCTGCTGGATTAAACAAGGGGATTAGCATCAAACAATTTCCCTCGCGCCCCGACCGGGAGGCAGGAAATATAATCAGTGCAGGTTCATTCTGCTTAGGCTGAAACAGCTCCCCGGGGCCGTGTGGCGTGCGGTGCCATCCGAGCCGGGGGCACAGCCAGGCACCTGCCCGGGGGGAGGATGTCGAGACCAGGGGCTGCTCCTGCCAGGGGAAGCAGGGAGGTGTCCCTGCTG
This sequence comes from Phylloscopus whistleri, assembly GCA_017589585.1. Classification (NCBI taxonomy): domain Eukaryota; kingdom Metazoa; phylum Chordata; class Aves; order Passeriformes; family Phylloscopidae; genus Phylloscopus; species Phylloscopus whistleri. The sequence goes on along the minus strand of JADMLD010001154.1, from coordinate 668,084 downwards.
CGGGTCCCCGCTGAAGCCTGTGCATCCCACCAGCCCAGCCGTGAGCAGAGGAGCCATCCCGGCTTGGGGAAAGGGCTGCAGCCTTTGCTGGGTGAACCCAGGAGGGTACAAAAGCCAGGATTGGGGAGACTCCAGCCCCCCCACAGTCACTGAGCCTCATGGCATTGTCCTTCTGGCTGCTCCTGCCAGCCTGGGCTCAGCTGTGGATGGCAGAGGATGGAACAGCCTTGTGGATGTAGAGGCAATTCTGTTTTCCCAACAGCTCCTGGGTTCCTGAGCCAGGGAATGGTGATGCTGCTCTGATCCAATGGCACCAGGGCTGCCATTTCATCCCAAGATTTGTGCCCACCTGCAAACCCAGGGCCCCCTGTCAGCACTGGGGCACAACCCTCTGCTCTCAGCCACTCAGAAAAAGTAAAACAAACCCCCTTATCCCAGGATTTTGATGGAACAATCTTGTGCAGCACTGGCTGGGGCACAACAGCCCTACGCCTGGCAAAGAGACTTGACTTCTCTTCAGACCAAAGCACCGTGGGAGCAGCTGGACTCACATCCCTGTGTCCTCACTGGCCCAGATTTTTTGGTCCCTGGAGGTTTCTTGGCTGCTTTCCTCTGAGGAGCATTCCCAGGGCAGCCAAGTCCCTGGTCAGCTGAGAACAGGACCATCACACATGCCCACCCTGTTTTTCTAGGAAAGGGCTAAAAATACCATTCTAGGGCTGTGTGGAAAGGCCTGGACAGATCCTCAGCTACTGGGAGTCAAGTGATTTACAGCCCTGTGTGTGATCTCAGTGCCTGTGCAGGGCCAGGCACAGTCCCTGGGCCAGGGCACGTCTCTGTGGGGCAGAAACAGGGGGGCTGCAGGGTCCCCCCTTCCTCAGTGCTGCTGGAGGTGGCTGCTCTCCTTCTTCCCATTTTTGGGTGACTCTCTTTGGGCTGAGCATTGGCAGGATGGGGACACAGGGAGGGGACACAGCAGGGAGGGGACACAGCACAGTGGGGTGAGACCCAGGGACAGCTGGCAGGGGCTGCTGGCACAGTCTGGGGCCCGTGGGGACTCCTGGCACGAGCCTTAACATCCGAAAATTCCCCAGCAAAATTTCATGCACCAAATCTTAGGGCTGCAATTCTGCTGAGACCCGGCTTTATAATTGGATCTGTCAGAAACCCGTCACACTTAATGTGCAGCTGCCAGCGTGCAGGCGGCTGCGCTGGGCTCTGCTGGGCACCAGGAAATCTGCTCCTGGGATTTTCCAGCTTGAGGAAAGGTCTAGCTCATAGCCAAACCTCTCATTCTGGGAGGAGGGCAGTGAAGTTTTAACTTGAGGTGCCTCAATTTCCCTCTGTGGCAGGGAAGATGCTGGCGAGGCACGGGAGCCCTGTGTGTTCTTCACCTGAGTAATCAAACCCCTCGTGCAGCGGTTGATTAAAGGCCACAAAACACATTATCTTTGATTCTTCCACTTTATTTTTGTTGCCTTCATTTGTCCCTTGGAGATGAGAGTTGCTCTGGTACTTATTAGTCACAAAGCCCCAACCTCGCGCTGCGTTCCTGCTATCTGAGAAATGAATTATTAATGGTGCATTAAACAGAGACTGGAAAGGGGCCCTGGGACACTGATAATCAGGAGCTAATTGAGGAAGAAATGAGATACTGCTCCCGTTGCAGAACGAGGGCTGTGCAGCGCTGTGATACCAAAGGTGACCCTGCTAAAATTCCTAGGCCAACTGCACCCAGCTCTGCCTGCTCAGCCCTCTCTGGTGGGTCATGTGTGCACCTGGCAAGGATGTGCTCCCTGGCTGGGATGTCCTCCCTGGCTGGGATGTCCTCCCTGGCTTGCATATTTTCCTTGGCTGGGATGTTCTCCTTGGCTGGGATGCTCTGTCCTGGCCAGGATGTTCTCTCTGACAGGGATGTTCCTCCCGACAGGGATGCTCTGTCTCAGGCATCAGAAAGAAATCAGACAAATGCATTCATGGCCCTGGAAAGCTGCTGCATCCCAGATCTGGATGGCATGAAGGAGATCCCAGGGCTGGCCAGGAGTGTGGGCTCAGGCACACATATCTGTGTCCTCAGGGATGATATCCCACCTCAGTGGTGGCTGCTCAGGATGCTGGATCCTGCCTGGACCTCATCTGGACTCCTTCACAAGTGACTGGGGCTGAACAATTTCAATCAATTTTGTTTGTCCTCCCTCACTGTTTTTCCCACACAGCTTTCAGCTGGGGCCTGTCAGATTTCTCCTCTTCCACTCTGGCTGCATTAAAGGCTCCCCCAGCCCTGGCACCACGTCCCTCAGGGGTCCCATGGGACACTGCCACAGGCTCTTGAGGGCTGCAGAGAGATGGGAGCACAGGGAATTGTCACTGTCACTGGTCTCCCTGGCCATGGGCTGCCACTCTGACAATGCCAGGCCCAGAGTTTCCCATCACCTCCCCTCTCCAAACCCCAGTGGAGGGTTGAGTTTAGGATCTGACTGTCCTGTTCCCCTCCCAGTGGGCTCAGTGCCACTTCCTCCCAACACCCAGCAAAGGCTCCCTGCTCCAGCCCTGCTGCCACGTCACGCTGAGGCAGCCGCAGTTCACCCAGACTCTTCTTGCATAAATATTTATGCACTGATGCAACGCTTCTTCTAAATATAAAGCTTTATCTGAAATTTCATTTAAACATTAAGTGTAGATAATTTATTTATAATTAATGTAGACATCAAGCCCCATCTCTGGAATGCCTGTGAGCTTTCATTTATAATTGGGAGGTAAGTCAGGAGCTAGAGGCTGGGCTCTTATCAGTTTCATTTTAATTTTCCTCCCACAGCAAATGAAGCTGGTGCAATTCATCTCTCATTAGGAGGAAGCACAAAACTCCCCTAAAATAACAGTTTTATGGGGTACAGGTGATCAACCCATCTTTGTTCCTCCTCTCGCCTTTGATAATTTTACTGGGGCTCACAGATCCCTTCAAAGTGTTGCTCTTCCTTAAAAATAAGTCCATTAAAAATTAAAGCCACTTTCCTATATAATAAAATTTACTCCCTGCAATTATGCAGAGGGAGCAGTTATCGGCCCTCCGTAGATTTTAATTAAAAGTTACAATAGGAGGGAAATAACAACGGCCATAAAGCAACAGCAACCTCTCCCCAACAACGAGTTATTGGTGTCTCTGTCACTCAGGTGTCTCTCAGAGCGAGGTGCTGGGGCCAGCAGGTTCCAGGAGCAGTGCCAGGGGTCCCTATTTTACTGCTGCAGCTGTGGGGGAGTTCCTGCACCCATGGGTGCCCAAATGGGTGCTCAGCTCAGCTCTGACCCATTTGTGCTCTTGTTTCTGCACCCCAGTTAGAGAACGGGGCTGTCCTGCCTGCAGTGCCCGTGGGGTGGGGTCAGGATTAGGGTTAGGGTTGGGGTAACATCACCCTGTGCAGATCCTGGGGTGCACAGATCCTGTCTGTGGGGGCACAGCTTCTCCCCACTGAATCCCTTAAGGCACGTGGCTCCCAGGTGCTGGCTTCATCCAGCACCCCCCAGCCCTTCCCTGGGAAGCGTGTTCTGGCAGAGTGGGGCTGTGGAAGCTGCGTGTGCCTGGCCCAGATATTTTGCAGAGCTCAGAGAGAGAGAGAGAGAGACCATCAAAGGCACTCAGGCTAAAAATAGCAGGGGGATGGTGCAGGGGCTGCCTCCATCACCTGCAAACACCTGCTCGTGTGGGGGGAGCTGCAGCAGTGGGAAAACCTTATTCCATGTGTACAACAACTCCTCCAGAGTGCAAACCTTGGCTTTTTGAGGACACCTTGGGCTGGTCTGAATTCAAACCGTGGGTGTTTGTGGGGCCGAACAAACGTTTCCCCAGGCTGGCTGTGGGGATGAACTTCCCAGCTGGCCAGAGCTGGGTCACTGCTAATTGAGCTGATGAGAAACAGGTGAGAGCCAAGGTGCTGGGGCTGGTGCAGCTGCACTCCCCCCACGTCAGCTTGTGGCTCTCCTGGAGTCTGGAGGTGCTGTCCTGTCACACCCCTGCATCCCACAACCCATGTCATGGGAATCAAGGTGAATTGAACCACCTGGAGCCCAGCTGGGCCCTTGCACCCAGGCTGTGGGCTGGGGACCAGTCCTGCCCTGTGCAGGCTGTGGGCAGGGGCAGTGCAGCTTCACTCAGCTCCCCCCTGGGCTGCCCAGAGCTGCTGTTCCTTTAACCAGTTACAGCTGTCAATGTTCCACTGCTGGTCTCCTCATTGCCTTCCCTGGGTCCTGGCTGTGAAGGTGCTAAACCCCCCTTGATCTGGCTCTAAAAACGTTTATGAAATCTTTATGGGCTTTTGAAAAGATTTTAATTCCCTGACAGTGCTGCTTTCACTGGGAAAAAAAAAAAAAATTATGACTCAATGAGCAATTACAGCTCAACAGCTGCTGAACGGCCACGGCAGCTGCTGGAGCAGCTTGGCACGGCTCAGCACGGTGGCCAAGGAGCCAGAGAGCCTTCCTGGAAAGTGGTGCTGGGCCTGAATCACCCCACAACGACCTTTCTTGGCTGTGGGGCCCTGGCTCAGCCCCTGAGCACAGCCTCTCCTCTGCCCACCTGTCTCTCATGGCCCTCCTTATGCAGAAGCCTGAGTTCTGCCTGGTGCTGAGGAAGGAGATGGCTCTGACTGCACCTGGAGAGCTGGGCACTGCAGCCAGCTGGTGGTGTGGGACCCCAGTGGGTGCTGCAGGAGGGATCCTCCTTCCCTGGGGCCCCGTGGTTCCACATTTGGGGTTGGCAATGTCTCAGTAGCATCACATCTGGCAGGGCTTGTCACCCCTACCCAGCACCTGTCTCACTGGAGAGGTGCCACCACAGTGCCCCTGGCAGCACCAGCACCTCCCTGTGTGGGAGGGATGACAGAGCTGCCAAGGGATGTAGAACATTGGTGTAACTGTAAAACTCCCTGTTTACTGAAAGCAGAGCTGCTGAGCTCCAGAAACATGAAGAAAGAGGAAGTCCTGACAGTGCCCAGTCCTTCCTGGCAGTGCCCATTCCCTCACAGTTCCCTCCCTCCTGGCAGTGCCCAATCCTGTTTCCTTGGAGGCTCATTTCTGCTTCTTCAAGTGCACAAAGTTCCTGTACAGAACTGAGAACGGGGTTGGGAGAAATTCTGTGAGCAACTACAGTGTGATGGAGGGGCTGGATGTGCTGTGCCTTCTGCTGCTCTGTCCCATGGCACTTCAGGGTGCTGCAGCTGGAGATGACCTTCTCTTTGTTTAGTTTTGTCTTCAGCTTTGGAGATATCTGCAGCAAAGCAGAGTGTTTGAGGGTGAGCGTGGTCCCAGCACAAACAGAGGAGAAGCAATGTGAAGGGCTGCCCTTGGAAGAGGGAGGCCAGAGTTGCCACAGAGGGGAAGAAATGCATAAATGCTCCCCAGTGCTGGGAGCTGTGGGTCAGGCAAGAGGCCTCATCTCTGCACTCCCTGCCCCCTGTGCCTGGAAGGGGAGCACAGTCCCTTCCTTCCCTGCACTGTGGGGGAGGCAGTGATGCCTTGGGAAGGCTGAGCTGGAACAGAGGCTGGACAGAGCTGGAGAATAAAGAAGGGATTTATTGAAAGGCCTCTAGGATCCACCTTGGGCAGGACAGGGCTACACTCAAGGTGGACTAAGAATGGTCACAAAATGGATGACCAGTCACCAGGTCTTACATTTTTATCAGTTTTGGTCCATTTGCACATTGGGGTTTAATTGTCCAATTCCAGCTGCAGGCTGTGAGCTCCCATCCTTCTTGTTCCTCCCTTCAGCCACATTGTTTGTGCTTTTGGGCCTGAAAGTTGGCCTTGGTGTGCAGCAGGAACAGGATTTGTTTTGTCTCCCTGCTCTGTGCAGAGCTGAGTGACCCTGAATGTGAGCTCAGAGCTGCACCCCTGGGCAGCACAAAATCTGAAAAACATGAAAGCTCAAACTTAAGGCATCAGCAGGATGAGGCTGAAAGGGTTAAAGTAAATGAAAAAAAGTGTGCAGGAGGCCCAGCCCTGCCTCTGCTCCTTGGAGAAGAAGGCTACACCATCATCACCAGGCTCCTGACAGCCAAGGTACAGTAAAGTTTGAGATCCATTAAAGTGTCTGTAATTATTTATAGGGAGGGAAAAAAACCCATCCTACGTTGTGAAAATCAGATGGCACAGCAAACAAATGCACTGAGCTTTGGCCAAAGGGCTCTGAAAACCCAAAGTGATTTATGCTGGGCCAGGAGGAGGCTCAGTGGTGCCACACTGCTGCTCCTGGGGACCTGACTGTGACAGCAGCAGGGAAAGGGACTCCTGGTGTGGACAGGTGGGATCTGCTGCTGCTGGGCCACCTGCTCCTGTTCCAGGATCTAAAAACCCAGAAGTAGCTCAAACTGGGACTCCCTGCTCCTGGCTTCCCCCTCCCTGGCAGCTGTTGGCCCTGGAGGCTCCTGCAGGCACGGGCACCTGGAGGGGTTTGGAGCAGCTCTGCCCCCACTCCTGCAGCCTCCAGCCCCTGCCGGTGGCAGCACGGGGCCAAGCACACCTCTGCCTCTCGGTTTCAGTGTTTCAGTGGCTGCAAAGCAGCGAGCAGGCAACTGCTCCGGGAGGCGGGAGCTCCTGGGTACCTGCTCCAGGGGAGAGGGCGCTTGGCCAGAGCAGTTCCCTCCCAGCTGGGCTCCGAAGCTCAATTAGCACTTTGGGGAAGTGCTTTGAGGTCCTCTGCGAAGTGTCCTGGCGGAGGGCAAAATGTGATTATATAACGTGTCTAGACTGTGTATTCCTTGGGGCGGGCAGCAGGACGCTGTTTTATCTCCACTCCTGTGTCAGCACTGTGTGGCCCCGCTGAAAGGTTCTGGGAGCTGCTAAAATATTAACAATGATGGCAGCGACAGGCCAGCTCAGACTTTTTGCACTTAAAACTGTTGACCTTAGCACAGGGCGGGAGCGCGGCGCCTCTGCCTGGCGGCACCTTGGGCTCCAGCTGCGACCATTGAGGAGGAAGCGGCATCTCCCTGCAGGCCCCCTCCCTCCAGCCCGCCCCTGGCTCCGCTTCACCCTCTTGGAGCAGCCCGGGCATGGCCACGGTTCTTGTCCCTCCCTGCTGGGCCGGGGTGGAACCAGGGGCTCTGCCGTCCGCAAAGAACCGCAGCCCCCGGCGATGCCGCCTCCCCGGAGAGCCGGGCTGTCCGCTGCCACTCGGGGTGCGGGATCGGAGACCCTCGTCCCGGCGGCTCTGGGACCTGACCCGCCCTTCTCCGGGGCGCTGGTCGCACACGGCATCCCCGTCCCCTGAAATCCAGGTGCCCTCCCCGCAGCCCCGCTGTGTCACCCCGCTGTGTCACCCTCCTTTTGCGCTCCTAGCCACACACTTTACCGACCCCCCCAAACCCCCTGCAAAGAGCCTGGGGAACCCCCTGCGTTGCCACGGAGGATGTCCCCGAGCCCCTGGCGCCGCTGCGGGATGCAGCTGCGGGATGCAGCACCGGGATGCGCCGCCGCGGTTCCCCCTCCCACTCCGTGCGGGCGTGCGGGCGCCGAGGGGGGGTTGGACCGCGGCGGCGCGCGCGCTGCCTTCATCCCCCCCCCCTCCTCCTCCTTCCTCCTCCTCCTCCTCTTCCTCCTTCTCCTCCTCCGAGAGCGCGCTCGCACGGCCGGGAGCGAGGAGCCGGCGGGAGGATGCTGCAGACGGCGGCGGAGCCGGGCGGCTGGGCAGGTAGGGCGGGCGGGCTGCCGGGACCGGCGGCCGCGGGGCTGGGCTCTGTGGGGACGGGGAGTTGCAGGATTAGGAAAGTTGTGGTGGGCGGCGGAGGTGAGGGGGGGGGGGGGTTGCGCTGGAAGGGCCCCGGGAACGGGGATCGGGGCCGGATGTTCGCTCGGGGCAGGCGCCGCTCCCCGCGCTCCATCCCGGGAGCAACGGGGCAGGGGAGGCGGGGGGTGGCGGAACCCCGGCCCCACTGACCACCCGGAGGGGTCAGGCTGGGAGGGAAACTTCTTGAGCGGAACTTTCCCGAGGCCCCGGCGCAGGGGCTGAGGTTCCCACGCCGAGCGGGACCCGCCGGGTGCCGGTAACCCCGGCTGGTCCCCGCCGTGGGGGTGCACGGCGTGGGGCCCCCACGGGTGTCTGCTGCACTGGGCTCTGCGGCAGCACCCAGGCGTGTTGGCCCCGGTGTCGGGGCGTGCGGCCCGGCCGGGGCAGGGGGCGGTGGGCTGGTGGTCCTTGGGCCCCGCCGGGCCCGGCTGCGCTGGTCGGAGCGCACAGCCACCCTGCGTGTGCCCTGCCTTGCTCGCAGGGTGCCCGGAGCTGCGTGCGTCCGTGGGGCTTGGAGAGCTGCGTTGGGAATGGAGCCGAGGCTCTCTGGCTGCCTCCTCGGGGACTCTTGGCTCTTACGGAAAAGGACCTTCAGAGAGCCGTACAAAAGCGCTTTCTGTTGGCCGTGTCACCGGGTGGGAGCAGCGGGGTCCCCTGCTCCGGGAATGTGGAGGCAGCAGCAGGATCCGCGCTCAGCGGATTGACCGCTCTGCCCCGGCCATTACCAACAGACTTTGCTGTTAACTTGGAGCAGCAGCGGGTTATGGTGGAAGCTTTTAAGGAGTTTGCATCGGGGTGGAGCAGGGCTGGGGCTTGCTGTGCCCCAGAGCGAACCCCGCGGATCCCGGCACGGGGACGTGCCTGTGCCTGCCCCGGCAGGGAGGTGAGCGCCGATCCTGCTGGATGGGTGTGTGGGAAAACAACGCCTTGGCACAAGAGGCTGCGAGTTGTTTCCAGAGCAAAGTTTGAAAGTGCTGCTTAAACAGAGGAGATGATTCTGTGTGAAGGTGAGGGGTCTAGAGCCTGGCATCGCACTCCTGGGTGTTCCAAGGGGCTTCCAGGTTGATTCACCAGTGAGCAGGGGCCAGCTCACTGGCACCTTGCTGCTGGAGCTTCCCCTGCGAGGGCTGGGTGTGTCTGTGGGTCCCAGGAAGCATGGCAGCACCTCTGCCCCACAGGGAGCAATTTGGGGTGAAGATGTGAGGCAGGAGCTGGCCCTGCCCTGCTCAGCGCTGTGCACACATTGCCTTCACCCCCTGGTTACCCAGGGTGTCTGAGTGGGGACTGGAGATGTTTGTGAGCTGCTGTGTCTGCATGTGGGGCACAGTGCCTGACCACAGCATCGATGGGCAGTGCCACCGTGCCTGTGGATAAACGAGCCTCTGTCCCGGCTGCCAGCCTGGCTGGGAGTTCCTTCAGCCACCGCCATCCAAATCCACCCCCAGGGACTTTTTTTTTAAGTGACTGCAGGTGTTTTCCAACGGAGCATCCAGCCCAGCTGGATGATGTTTGTCACTTGGGTGGAAGGGCTCCGTGGGGATGGAGGAGCCAGTGTGATCCTGCCAAGCAGGAACTCTCTCTCCGTGTGCAGAGTTCGGGGCAGGGTGACGACACCGTGTGCTCTGGATTTCGTGCCTGCTCTGTAATCTGCCACGTGTGTTGGGGAAAAAAGGCTGCTGTGACCTGGAGGTGGCTGGGTCTGTGAATGCACAGAGCCAGGCTCTGCATTAGCAGGGCTGTGACGTCATGCCAGGCTGTGACTTCCCACTGTGAGTCTTGTACACCAGCAGCCCTGAGCTGGCATCCCTGAGCTGGCATCCCTGAGCTCACAGCCCTGAGCTGGCATCCCTGAGCTCACATCCCTGAGCTCACATCCCTGACCTCCCATCCCTGAGCACATCGTGCTTGGCTGGGGCTCCAGAGCTGCTGCTCTCGCTGCCCCAGTGCTGTTTGACTGACAGAGCAGCAGCCTCTGCACGGAGAAATTGGGAGGCTGGTTTAATAGTCCCAAGAGTAAAAAATATTTTTGAGGGCTGGTGGCTCACTGGCCTCAGGGCTTGGACCCCAGTGCAGGATGTGGAGGGCTGCATGTCCTGGCCGTGGTAGGTGAGGGTTGGGGTCTGGCTGCTCAGGTGAGAAGGTACCATCCTGCTGGAGTGTGCACTGCCAGTGGGCTTGGAGCAGCCATCCCACCCCATCCCATCCCATCCCATCCCATCCCATCCCACCCCTCCCCACCTGCCTGGCTGATGTTCTCTGCACTGTTTATGGGGCTGCTGTTCTCCCTAGTGTTCCCAGCTGTCCCAGGACATGGCTCCTGTCCATGTGCCAGTGGGGACATGGACAGGGATAGAGCAGAGCTGTCCCAGCTCCTTCTGCCTGCACCTGCCTGCTGTTCATCCCCATGGGCTGGCAGGAATGAACAGAGCCTGGAGCGATGCTGTGGCCCCAGCAGGAGCTCGCCTGGCTGTGACCATCTACAGCCATCCCAACCCAAAACTACTCCTTGAGCATTGCCCCAGCACCCTCAGACGTTGGCTGGTAAAGGAATCCTGGTCTTTGGGCTCTTATTTATTGTATTTCTGGGGATCTTCCTCTTCTTTGGCTTTTATCTAATGCTTCTGGGGAGATGGATGCATTTCTACGAGTGCACAACATGAGAGTCTGCTCAGTCAAGGACCTTTGCAGGGATGTTCCCAGTCTGTGTCAGTCACATTGCTTTACACTGGTGTAAAACACTGCCTGTGTCAGTCACATTGCTTTGCACTGGTGGACTTCCAGGGCTAAAAGCAAACCTGCCACGGAAGCACCAGACAGTCCCCACGACGTGCCAGACTCACACATCACAGGGGCAAAGATTCCCTTTCCAAGCCCTGCAGCCCTTCCAGCTGCTTCTCCTGCTCCTCAGCTCGATCAGGACTGGAGTTTGAGTTTTCCGAAGCCAGAGCCCTCAGTTCTGCAGCTCTTTAATCATTTCTAGATGATAAAAATGCAAAAATGTGCACCCAGAGCAGAATAATGAAGCCCACGAGGGTCTATTTGTCAATTTAGCAACGATATTGTGATGTACAAAGGCTGTTTCTTAGTATGATGTGCTGAGATTGCCTCCAAAATAGCGCCATAATTTCTGTGTCAGAAAGCCCCTGTCAGGAGTTATGTCTGCGCTCTCAAGGAAACCCAGGCTGCAGCTGCACCGTAACAACTGCTCCACTCCTCTTAGAAATACAACAATTTACTTGCCAGTCACCAAAGGGAAGCTGCAGATTTAGGAGCCGTGAGCTGCTCTGCTGGCACAGGATGCCCCAGGTCCCATGGGAGCTTCCCTGGTGCTGCCCTGCTGCAGGTGTTGGTATTTCAGAGGCATCAGGACGCTCGTGTGCCCAGCCTGGCTGCACCCTGGCCATGCCAGCAGGGCTGGCACAGGCACGCTGGGCTGTGGGCACAGGGGGGACTTTGCTCTGCAGGTCTGTGGGTGCTTCCCCAAGCACTCCTGACTTCACAGGGGCTGAAGGCAGGGAGAATCCCTCACTATCAGAGGACTCTTTATGTTGTTTTTTGGTTTTTTTTAATAAAACCCACCACTTTTTCCCCTGCAATGTAAACAGCCTTTTCCCCAGGATGAATTCCCGGCAGGGTGCCAGGGAGGGGGGCTGGTGGTGGGCTTGGGGCCCTGCAGGGGTGGGCCCAGGCTGAGTCCCAGTCACCAGGGAAGGTTCTGGGGGAACCTGGCTCTGGCGAGGGCTCCGAGCCCTTGATACCAAACAAATCTGTGCTGCTTTGAAATGGGAACGTTCCCGAGTCGTGATTTTCCCTGGCCTAATTATGGAAATTTTTTAATTAGTTGATAAGGAAGATCACTGGGAAATTGCAAAGGAAACATTGTGAGGTGAAGCCCTCCTCTGTGCCTGTGTCTGCCTGGAGTCAGGAGCTGCTCCAGCTGCTGGACCTTGGTCAGGCAGCAGCAGCTGGGCTCAGGGTGCTGAGGGAACTGGGCATCCCTGCTGCTTCCTTACAGAGAGGTCCTGCATCCCTCTGGCCATCAGGTTTGATCCTCCAGCTCTGCTCACTCCTCTGTTCACCAGTCAGGGGATGAGCTGGGGTTTCTCTCCCAGGAATCAGGCTGATGCCACTCTGTCTCCAGGCTGAGTATTTCTCCTTCTGACATCTGGCCACTGGCTCTTGCTCTGCATCAGGGGGATGAAGGAACTGTTGAATGTGGGGTGGGTTTTGCCTGTGTAAGATCAGAGGGAGTTCTCATCTTCCTGTCACCTCCCAGTTCTCTCAGAGCTCTGCTGCCTCAGAACTGGGAGAATTCTGCAGCCACTGCCCCGGGGACATCTTTGGTCACACCTTTGTAAAAGCAGGTGGCAAAGGGCTAAGAGCTCTTTGGGGAATATTTTCCCCTTTATCTGTTGGAGCAGGAGAGAGGTGGCACCAATGACTTGCCAACTGCCCCTTGGCTCTTGCAGCTGCCACTGCGATGCTGCCCTGGATGTCCAGAGGCTCTCTGGACCCTGCCAGGACCAGTGTGACAGAGCTGCAATGGCCACCACTGCTGGCGACTGGAAACCAGCAGAGCAGCACCATAGCCTCGTGTGTTTTGTGAATGTGGGTAAATCCTGGCATATTTGGGGGGGGCTTGGGGTTTTTTTTTTCTGAACTTTCTCTGTCAGACGGTGCGATTTGCTGCCCTCGGCTCCTCGGCCACGTTGCCCCGGGGGCGCGGCATCCCCGCTGTTTGTCTTGGTGGGAAGCGCCGCTGCTCCGCGCTGGGTTGAAGGGCTGGAGGCACAGAGCCGGTCTGTGCGCTGGGCTGGAGCCTCTGCTGAGCAGCCTGAAACGCTTGTAGGAAAAAAAAAACCAAAAAAACAACCCAAACATAAAAATCTCACACAAGGGAAGCTTGTTAGGGAGCCAGCAGGAGACTGGGAGCGGCGCAGGGCGGGCTGGGGGGCAGAGCTGAGGTCGGGCGGTGCCTCCCCCCCCGGAGCAGGTCCCTCCACCTCCGAGCCCTCCCGGGTGTGCTGGGTGTGCTCCATCTCACGCAAGGCCGGAGCCTATAAATATCCCAACTCCAAATTTTCAAGGAGTATTAGGAACTCTCCAGGCTTATTTTTGAGGGCTGTTACGAAAGGGCTTGAGCGGATTAAAGCTCTCCCAGATTAATCTGTGCTCGGGAAGGCGGAGGGTGCAGGAAGGGCAGTGCTGGCACCCCCAGGGCTGTGATGCAGGGGGTTCAGATCACTCCTGGGCTCCCCACTCCCCATCTTGCTGGGAGATGGGGCAGCAGCAGTGGGCTGGTGGGGCGGGGGGGGGACACTCCCACAGAGCTGTGTTTCCACTTCTCCCAAGCCCCACTGAGCCCCCCAGACCTGGCCAGCATCTGTAGGGCTGCAGGTTTGCACAGGTCAGTGTCAGATTTATGTGCCCTCTGGTTTCCAGAGGAGGTAATTAGCCAACAGGTGAAATAACAATTTAGTTAGTGTGTCAAATGAGTGAGCCAGTTGTGGTGTAGAGCACACTGTGCCTTTGGAGAAGTTTTCCCAGGGCTGGGGATATGCCAGGTGGGAAAATAACAATTCCCTTGTCCAGGCTGGGGTCTGTCCATCCTGAGTCTGTCCAGGAGCTCAGGGGGAGACCTGGGACTGGCACTGCAGGGTTCACACCTATGCCAGAATCTCTCACCTTCCTGGCCAGATGTGGAGGGAGATGATGACTTGTGTGCTCCACTACCACTGGAAGGCACAAAGCAATGCCAGAATCTCGGGGCAGGATGAGTGCTGACCGATGCTGACTGAGGCAGAGGATGAGTCAAAGGGATTTACAGACACCCAGCAGCCCCCTGCACCTCCCATGCTGGCCTGGCACTGCAGTGCCAGTGCTGCTCCCATGGCTCTGGCCCAGAGAAGTGCCAAGGTGGGTTCTGGTGGCAGAAAATCACCTCCAGCACCTGCTGGCTCTTGGCATCTGCTTGGTGCTGGGAAAGCTTCTCAGTTTGTCCTTGGGACCATTTCTCCTCCTGAGGACTTGGGCAAACCCTCTGGCGAGAGCACAGTGGTGCGTGACAGTGAGATGCTGGCAGGTGGCAGATGCCCCTGAGTGCCCTGGGAGCAGCTCCCACCCCTGGCTGGCCAAGGAGTTTTTCCTTCTCCTGCCAGTGATGGGAACCCCAACCCGTCTGCAGCCCCAGCTGAGGGACCACTGGCTGTGGAGTGACAGACAATGCAGGCAGGGCAGGATGCAGGATCCTTGGAGGGTCAGGGTGGTCCCAGGCAGGGGCCCTGCTAGGTGTGACCCCATGGGGAGGTGCACTGGCTGCTGGTGAAGTTCCTGCTGCATCACCCACAAACAGCTGCCCCCTTGAAGCCTCTTTTGGCTGCTGAGAGAGCGACTCTGCCCCCAGCACAGGGATCCTCCTGTGGGCAGGGCAGGCAGGGTCACAAAGACGCCTCTGTGGAGGATTTGGCCTCTCCCTGCCCGCCCTGGCTCCAGCAGAGCTTTGATGGGTGTAAATCAGTACCAGAGAGCAGGAAACCCTGCAGAAGCCAGAGGCAGCAGTGCAGAGGTCTCACGCTCTCACCACTGAGCCCCATCCTGCAGTGGGATCAGGCACTGGCTGCCCAGCACTGCTGGTTGTGCCCACTGCCAAGCTGAGTGCCAGAACTCCTGCCTTTCTTCACCTGCTGGCAAGGCGTTGGAAAAGGGAGAATTCTTTAAAACATAAAACAAATAAAATTAGGTCTTCTGGTAAGGGATTAAATGGGGGCCCTCAGCTGTATTTATAGAAGGTTCAAAAGTAAATCTGTTCCCAGACTGAATAAATATTTTGCTCAGGCAGGCACGATCTTCAGTTCATCTGTCTTGCAAAGACTTGAGTGAGAGGGGAATTGATTTTCTCCAGCCTGAACAAGGCAAGCGCCTCTCAGACCCAGAGAGAGAGTGGAGTCCCATTATCGGCTGAAACGGGGAAGCAGCTGGGAAATCATTAAAGAGAAAGCAAAGACAAAGCTGCTTCAGGGAGGTGACAATTGTCTGTCCTCCACGGTGGCTGGGACTGCTCTGGGGCTGTGTTGCTCTGACCCCAGGAGAGAGTTTGGTGGCACTGGGTGACCATTTGCCAGCTCCCCGCGGGAGATGGGAGTGGCTGGAGGCTGTGTTGTGTTGGTTGTGTGATCGCACAGATCCGTGCACGAGGGACAAAGCCAGGGCGTGGGGAAACCTGTGAGTGGCTCAGCTCATCCCCCTGGAGGGAGGGGGATCCATCCAGGTGTGGTGGTGGTGCCAAGGACACTGACCTCATCCTCCACTCCTGCCTGGATCCCCTGGAGCTGTGGACACGCCGACAGCCAGGCCAGAGCTGCCGGACACGGAGTCACCCAGGGCTGGACCTGCTCTCACACATCAGATTTCTGCACTTGTACGGTTGCTGGGCAGTGGCTGCCCTGCCTGTAAGGATGAGAGGAAACTGCTGGCACATCCCTGTCACTGCCCCCAGCCTGCAGCCACTCACCTGCTCCTCGGGCTGGTGCAGCTGGTCCAGGCAGAGGTTCCTCTGGCAGCGCTCACTGGGTGTGCAGCACAACTCCAGCTCAGAGAGCTCCTTAATTCCAGCTGGCACCTGGTGTTTGCAGACATCAGTTACCGCCAAGAGCTCAGTGCTCTGCTCTTGATAAAGGCAGCTGCAGGGTCAGCAGCTCCAGTGGTGTGAGCTGTGCAGCGGGGCTGCCGGGGCTGCCCAGCGCTCCCCTTGCCTTTTCCCAGCTCAGAAAAGAATAAAAGGGAGAATGCAGAACAAGCCAAAGCCCTTGGCAGTGTTTTCCAGCTTCTTCTCCCTGTTTTCCGTGGCAGAACCACATCAAACAGATGCTCGCCTGCAAGGAGGTCCCCAGCCCCAGGTGGGTGCCCGGAGCTGGGATGCTGCGAGGGAGCGGCGGCGGTGCCTGGCGGGAGTTTGCTGTGCGAGCTCTGTCCGCCCCGCGCTAAAAAAAGGCACAAAATGAGCCAAATTATGCGCTGAGTCACTAATCGTTCACCCGCTGCTTTAGTCACCGGTGCTCCCACACCGGGGGACGTTTGCTGAGGGGGCACAAACTGAACTGTCAGCGCCTGGAAATGGATGTGGCCGAAAGCAGCGAGGAGCTGCTGCTGCACGCACGGCTTGTGACACCAGGCAGACCATTGGGCTCCACAGGAGCTGCCCGGTTAATGACAACTCCCTGATGAACCCCATTGATTAATTGCGGCCGTGTGCTGCGGTGCCGGGGCGCGCTGCCTGCGGAGGTGGCGGCAGCGGGGCAGCTGCTGCCCGTGTCCCGTGACAGCACGGGTCACTGTCCCGGTCTCTGTCCTCCCACGGGCATCGCAGCTCCTGCTGAGTGAGCGACACAGGCTGCTGTTCTGAGGGTGTCCCTGCTCAGTGCCGGGGGGCTCCGTGCCTCAGTTTCCCCAGGGCCCGCGCTCCCCGGTCTCCCCCGGCCGACACAGGGCTGTTTCAGCCGTGTAACCCGCCGTGCCGGAGCCGAGCGTGTGTGAAAGAGCCTGTCTCAGCGCAGGGAAGAGCCATAAAGGGCCTATTTATGGAGCTGGCTCCTCACAATGTTTTCAGACACAGCCCTCGCATGTTTTCATAACAGCAACGCCTCCACCTCTCGCCAGCTGCCAGCGGAGCGGAGCCTCACGCCGCTGTCCCCCGCACGCCCTGGGGGAGCCGGGGGCCCTGGCCATGGGCTGGCGACTGCGGGGCTTCCCCTTGGGGTCCCGGCCCCGCTGCAGCCCCGAGGCAGCTCTTGGGGCCGTGCCTTGGCTGCCTCTCCCATCCCGGCCGCCACCTGGCACTGTGCCCGGGCAGGGACACGCTCGGACCCTTGGCACGGACGGGCTGCTTTGTGCGGCAGGAGAGGAGGGACTCGTCAGCAGCCCCTCTGCCCGGGCTGCCTCGCCACCACGTCTCCCATCGCCTGGAATTCACTGGCGGAGCGCAGGGCTGCCTGGAGGAGCGGCAGCTCCCAGGCTTCATCCTGGGAATACCCTGTGGAAGGATCAGCCTCTGCCCCAGCCGTGGCTCCGAGCTGCTCGCTGGTCAGGTGTGCAGCCGATGTGAGCCGTGCCCAGCCCAGCTCTGTCTCCCCCCCGTGCCAGGGACCCTCCGGTGACGGCGTGGCAGCACTGGCAGTGTCAGGCACGTGTGGGAGGCAGGTGAGCACAGAGAGGGAGCAGGGAGATCTCTGCTGCTCAGCGCCAGTCAGCAGGAGGGAGCAGGAGTGGGGCTGTCTCCGTGGCAGGGAGATAAGTAACTTTTCATCAGTTCATTCTGGAATTCCTTTCAAACAGGAACGCTGACCCACCCGAGCTCGTTAAACAACATTCATGGTGCTGCCCAAATAAATATTCCAGCTGCCACCTGCACCGCCAGCCAACACTCGCTGCCCTCTGCCCTCCTGGGAGCAGAGGTTTCCCAGTCTAATTGGATACACGTGCTTCCCTCCTGACACCAGTGACCTCCAGCACAGCACAGGATTCTCACACTCCAGCCACTGGGCTCCTGCAGCTTCATCCCGGTGCTGCAGGAGTGAGGCAATGAGCCCTGGGGCTGGCAGGAGTGAGGCAATGAGCCCTGGGGTGCTGCAGGAGCCAGGCAATGAGCCCTGGGGCTGGCAGGAGTGAGGCAATGAGCCCTGGGGCTGGCAGGAGCCAGGCAATGAGCCCTGGGGCTGGCAGGAGCCAGGCAATGAGCCCTGGGGTGCTGCAGGAGCCAGGCAATGAGACCTGGGGCTGGCAGGAGCCAGGCAATGAGCCCTGGGGTGCTGCAGGAGCCAGGCAATGAGCCCTGGGGCCGGCAGGAGCCAGGCAATGAGCCCTGGGGCTGGCAGGAGCCAGGCAATGAGCCCTGGGGTGCTGCAGGAGCCAGGCAATGAGCCCTGGGGCTGGCAGGAGCCAGGCAATGAGCCCTGGGGTGCTGCAGGAGCCAGGTACTGAGCCCTGGGGCTGGCAGGAGCCAGGCAATGAGCCCTGGGGTGCTGCAGGAGCCAGGCAATGAGCCCCGGGGCTGGCAGGAGCCAGGAGCTGGGAGAGGAGTGGAGACACCAAACCGTGGTGAGAGGAGGAACGAATCCAGGCCATGCTTGTCACTGAACTGATTAAAACCCAGCTCTGAAACTCTTCTGTCCTCTAGCCAGTGAGCAATGTATAACTTCATTACTCCACATCCAGGAGACACTGAGGGATGTGGGCAATTCATTATCATCTGTCCCATTTCATTTCCCTGCCTGCCAGCTCTGACATCCTGGTGTTCACAGACAAGTCAGGGTTTCAAGGTGTGAGCTGAGGCTGAAGGCCAGTGCTCCTGCAGCACGGTTCTGGACAGGATCCTTGCACCCCCATCACCCTTGGGGACCCCTCAGCAGCACCTCGGGGGGCTGAGGGATTTTGTGCCACCCCTGGGTGTGGCAGCACCATCACCAAGCCCAAGGCTTTAGGGGCTTGACTTCAGAGCAGCCAGTGTCAGCAGGGACTTCAGGTGCTGGGCGTGCAGCATCATTCTGGGGAGCCCCAACCCTCAACTGAGGGGAATGCAGAAGTGAGGGATGATTTTGTACCCTGGTTTCTGACACTTCTCTTCTCGATGGCTCTGATGCTGTCCCTTATCAGACAGGTTCTTCCTGCTGCCACCTCGTTCATGTGCCCCCCAGGCTCCTCTGAGCAGCCACACCAGGCTGCTCCTCCCCAGCCCCAGGGCAGCAGCAGTGGGTCTTGCTGGGCGCTTGCCTCAGATCCTGATGACTAATTGCTCTGCAAAGAGCACTTCTCACAAGTTTCTTTCATGAGAACTGGTAACAAGGCTTTGATTTAGCTCTTCTTTTCCTTTCTTGCTGTCTTTTTTTATCCCTTCCTACCCCAAATGCAGGAGCCCCTTTGATCGTGTGGGTTCAGGCTCCGTAACAAGCATCTCTGTTTGTGTCGGGGAGTTGTCAGCCTGGTAACATGACAGCACAGTCTCCTTGTCGCCTCACACACGATGAATTATTCCTTCCACTCTTCCTTTGCACCATCTCTGGGATGAATTACTGCTCCCAGATGGGCTTGTCACCCAGTGAAGCATCCTTAACCTCTGAGGTGACCCCTGCCCAGCATGGAGTGCTGGCCACTGCAGCTCACCCAAAGCTGCAGCAAAACGTTGGAGTGGGGAATTGTCAGCCTAGCTTGAAAGCAAATTGCTTTGCCAATTTATTTTCTTTCTTGTGTATGAACATATTTTTCTTAAAGGGATGCTGTCACATTAAATATGGAGCTGCCAACTGCAGGCATTAAAAAATCATGGGTCGTCCCATTTTCCTTCCTCCCACTCTAAATTCTGAGAAAACAATAAATTCGGGGTTCTTTTGACTTGTCATCTGCCTTTCAGCTCGAGAGGCTTTTGCAAACTTTTCCCAGCAGCTGGGAGGTTTGGGAGCTTCAGCACCATGATGAGTGCCATGGAACTGGGGCAGATGGGGCTGACAGTGGGGTGGCCCCCCAGCCACTCTGGGGTGTCCAGCTGTCCCTGCACCCATCTCCCCAGAGCTCTGGGCCAAGGACAGACCCAGAGCAGGCCTGGGACAGTGCTCAGGAGCCTCCCCTGCCACCACAGCTGATGGGACTGAGCCATGTGCTGGTAAGGAAATCTTCCCCAAATCTGTCCGTGAAGGGCGTTCACTGTCAACAAGTTGCCTGGACTCTGTGTCACTTTGTCACATCTCATGTGACAGATGCAGAAAGTCCTTTTAGAAAAGCCTTTACGTTTCCAAGCCCCTTTTTTTAAGGGAAGGCAATGAAAGTAGTTTTATTGTACTTTGCCAAAGTGTGTTTCCACGCAGCCTTGCTGAGCTGGGGAAGGGAATCAGGCATTTGTCACACAGAACAACTTCATGGGCACTTTCTGGGGCATGTGTCTGATGGATCTGGCATGGGAGCATGTCTGATCTGGTGTCAGGTAGCAGAAATCTCTCATATACGAGAGATCTGATTGAAAACAGGTTCCATATGGGCCTGGGTCAGTGCTTTCCCTTTTTTTCTGCTGCAGCGAATCTCCCTCCCACAGCTGCAGGTAGCGATAAAGTCTCTTGCTACTCTTAAATTTTAAAGAAAAATCTCTTCCAAAGCAGCACTGTACTGCAGCCTCATAGCTCAGCAGGGCTCAGCTGCCCCCCAGCCCTACCACACAGGCTCCAGAGCCTCCCCCAGCAGGGTGTTTGATAACATTGATTTTAATAAAGCTCTGAGCTTGTTTTGATGGACGGATCCAAAGCACTACATGGATTTAAACAGATCCCGTTGCAAATATCTCTATCTGATACCCCTGGCGTGACCAGACTGCAAATGTCACTTGCTTAGCACTATCAAATATTTAATTTGCGTTGTAATAGAGGAGCCTTTGAGAGCTCCAGCTTAAACTGGAGGTCTCTTGTTAGCCAGCAGCTCTCCACAAATTCACTTAAAAACCAATTTCTGCCCTGAAAAGCTCCTCACCCAGACGTGGCAGTGAGGGGAGCTGGGAGGGAAGACCATGCCCACCTCTGCTGTGGGACCTGCTGGAACCCTTCTCATCACTGTAAGTGCTCGTGGTGGGTGTCCTCACCTTTGGCACAGGAACACGTGGGTGTGGGAAGGGCGTTGGCACTGCCACCACCATGGTGCTCGTGGTGTTGTGCCTCCAGGGGCACAGTGGGGGCACAGTCCGTGCCTGCAGGGGGGGTGGCAGCTCCCCAGGAGCTGGCCTGGATCTCATTCTGGATCCTGCACTTGTGGAAAATCATCTTCTCTGGGAACATCCCTGTGGCAGCTTCAGTGAACAGCGAGGGGAGCACGAGGTGCTGCAGGGCTCAGACTCTCCCTGTGCATCACCTGGTTCTCTGTATTTTATTTCCCAAGAGAACAGAGTGGCTCTGTGGGACGTGGCTCTGCCCTAATCTTTGTGCTGAAGGATGCTGTGATCTTGTCAGGTTCTCCTCACCCAGCAGAGAGGCTGGGGGTGCAGGGCCAGTGGGGGTGATGAATCGTGGAGCCTCAGTCCTTCCTCTCCCACTGCTCCCTGTGCTGTGCTCACACCTACAGCCAAACCCTGGGACACAATGTCACACTCCCTGCCTCTGTTTGCTTTGCTCTTTTCCCTGCTGGTTTGAGAGCAGGTGGCACTGCCCTTCCTGGAGTGGATGGGCACGTTCCCTGCCCCGCTGCAGAGCAGCAGCATTGTTCCCTCCATGGCATCTCCTTCTGCTGGGGTTTCAGCTGTCCTCTCTGCCCGGGAGCAGGGCTGGGATCTGCTGATTCAGGGGACACGCAGCCCTGCGGTGTGAATGATCTTGGTGTGCAGAGGAGAGGACAGGCGCAGTGGCACCGTGCTCCCTGTGATCCTCCCTGCCCTCCCGGGAGGCTGCAAGATGCCCCACTGCCCTTCAGCCTGCGGGCACGGGGCTGAGGGGAGCCCTGGAGAGCACCTGAGGGTAAGAACCGGGCATTTGGGGGATTCAGCACTGAGGGTTGAGGGTGGTCTGAGCCCTGTGCGTGCCCTGGTCCCCGTGCCAGGAGCCAGCCTGCAGTCCAGGAGCTCTTGGGGAGAGACAGCTCACACTAATCCTTGCTCTGACAACGCACGGTTTATGGACTGATCCTAAAATGTGCCTGGCTGTGGCATTAGCAGAGCATATGTCAGGGCTGGGGGGGCAGCTGCTTTGATGCAGTGTTATGAAATGCTGCAAGTGCTGCAGGCATGGCCAAAACCCTCCAAAACCTGTGCTCTGCCTGCATCTGCTCAGCTCTCAGGCCAGGACATCGAAGCATCTCCTGATGCTCCAGCAGGTCCCCTGGGCTGCCCCCATGTCCAGGGCAGTGCCCCCAGGAGGCCGGCGGCCTTCCCACCCCTCCAGCAGCAGAAGCACAACTTCTTGACCAAGTTACACAGGGAATTCTCTCAGAAAGCTGCCCCATTCCCCATCTCCCGTCTCTGAGAGCTGCTGTCGGGTGCATCCTCCCGCTCTTGGCTGACGGTGGCTCCCCCAGTGCCACCCCCTGCCAGCTGGCGCCCGCTGCCCCGCCTGACGCTCGGGGCTCTTTGGGAGCTCGCTGAGCCACGGGCACCGGCTGGGACGTGCCGGCTCTCGTCCGGAGGCTGCTGATGAGGGCTGATTTAGTGGCGATCGAACCGCATTGGAAATGCTCCTTGAAATGTGAGACGGGCGTCTGCCACTCTCCAGGCACAGGGGCGGCCGCGGTGCCCTGAGGGCCGTGGCACAAGGGCAGGAGCCGGCCGGGCTCGGCGGTGCCAAGGGCAGGGCTCGTTCCCTTCACCGGGACCAGGTAGGAGCCTCCCGTGCCAGGCTGGGGCACCAGGGGCTGCCTGGAAGAGGCGTTGCTGTGTGCTGAGCCCAAACGGGTGGGTGGGCTGGAGATGGTGGTGAGGTGTCTGTGAGGAGGCAGGATAGGATGGTGGGGCTGCTGCTGCTGCAGGGGGTCTGGGGCTCCCTGGTGGCTCTGGAGGGGAGCCCTGCACGGCAGTGGCAGGACCACAGAGCTGCTGAATGGGGCAGACCCTGAGGTGATGGGATGCAGTGATTTGAGTTGTGCTTGGGTGAGGAGTTGTGGCAGCTCTGGCTTTCCCGAGGGTCCTTACAGGGACCATGAAATTGGTCCTTAGGGGGCTTGAGGGAATTTTCTGACAACTTTCATACCAACACTTTCTTTTCCTTCTGCTGCTTTTATTTACTTTTGTGTGTACTCACCTGGAGGCAAGGAACCTAGTGAACTCACGTAAGATTCTTTTTTTCCCTTCAGATTTCTTGCACTCTTACCAAGTTCATGCACTTTCTGTTCAGGTGGTGTTTTCCCTGATCCCATATTGCTGGATAGAGAGATCTCCCAGCCAGCTGTTGCCAGGTCCCCTCAGCTCTGTGGCAAAGGCAGTTTGGCTTGGGGGAAGGTTCTGGTCCTGAGTGTAGGCTCTGTTGAGTTCTGGCCAAATAAAACTCCCCTGGGACACAAAGTGGTGCTGACAGCAGGAGGGAGCACCAGGGTCCCTGCTGGGGTAGGACACTGAGAGAACATCCCTGCGCAGATGTTCAGGCTGCATGGGCATAGGAATCTCTGTCCAGGCTGGGAGAACAGCACCCCCTGTGCCCAGGGTGGCCTTTATGGGTCTGCCCCCAGGTTCTTCAGAATACAGGAAATGAGGGAAAGGACCTGACCTGCATCAAACCTGCTCTCTCATCAGGATTTTGTAGCTTGGCCAGAACCCCACTGCCCCGCTGATGTATCTCATGCCCAGCCAGAGGCTTGTCTGGGATGCTGTGGGATGCTGTGGGATGCTGTGTGAGGCTGTGGGATGCTGTGGGATGCTGTGGGATGCTGTGGGATACTGTGGGGTAGAGTGGGATGCTGTGGGATGCAGTGGGATGCTGTGGGATGCTGTAGGATGCTGTGGGATGCTGTGTGAGGCTGTGGGATGCTGTGGGATGCTGTAGGATGCTGTGGGATGCTGTGGGATGCTGTGGGATGCTGTGGGATACTGTGGGGTAGAGTGGGATGCTGTGGGATGCTGTGGGATGCTGTGGGATGCTGTAGGATGCTGTGGGGTACAGTGGGATGCTGTGGGATGCTGTGGGAGGCTGTGGGATGCTGTAGGATGCTGTGGGATGCTGTGGGATACTGTGGGGTACTGTGGGATGCTGTAGGATGCTGTGGGATGCTGTGGGGTACAGTGGGATGCTGTGGGAGGCTGTGGGATGCTGCTTCAGCACAGTGTATGGGCACAGAGCCACTTTCAGTGACTCCAGCCTGTGTGGGAAGTTCTGGTTTCTGGAGTTTGCTTTGCATTCAGGAGCTGAGTAAAAGATGGCCCAGCATGGGTCCCCTTCAAAAACTCAGGAGCCAAAGGGAGGCTGTGAGGCTGTCAGAGGGGGAAAAGGCAGCAGGGAGTGCAGGTGGCAGGGTGTCATCGGGGCCCTGGGAGGTGTCACTGATGCTGATCAGCCAGGTCAGATCTGGGCAGTGGTGGGGGAGTGGCAGCTCATCTCCCCCATCCAGGAGAACCCTTGGGAAGACCACCCCAACATTTGCAGCTCCTTGTGATCCTCCTGCATGGAGGAGACAAACGCTTGACCTCATGGGTCCTGGGGTGGGATGGGTGGTGGAGCTGGGATGTGGTGACCCTGTGCTCTGAGCTGGGCTTGGCTCAGAGCCCCTGAGTCACCCTGGAGGTGTCACTTCACCTTCACCTTGCCTTAGTTTCCCTCCTGTGAAAGGTAACAGCCCCCCCACCCCCCGGCCAAAAGTTCCTCAACTCTTCGCTGAAAAGGTGAAATCTGCCCCAAAGTAGCTGCCAGTCAGGGCACTGCCAGCCTGCACCCGTGCCATGCCCTGTCCTGTGACCTGTCCCAGCCACGAGCCACCCGGTTTGTGGCCCTGACACCTGAGAAGCAGAACAGGCACAGAAGAAATTAAGTGAATGAGACAACAAGTGTGCGTGTGCAATTAGGACAGACCTTCAAACGCTGCCCCGGGAGCCGGTACAGGAGCTGCTGCCTAATCAGAGCAACAGCAGGGCCCGTTTTAAAGACGAGGGAGACTTTGGGGATACTTTGTCCACATAATGTTCCAATTTTAGCTCTGCGTCCTGGGATGTAATTGCATTAAAAATACCCGGGGAGGGGGAGCATGCCAAGGGCACCCGGCGACCTGCCTCGGCTGGCGTGTCCCCACCAGCGTGCCGCGTGTCCCTGAGGCCCCGTCTCACATTCCTGGTGCTGATCGCCTCCCAGATCTGCTTTCCGGTTGCTCTGCTAATGGTTATCCTGGGAAAGGCCGCCGGCTCTGTTAACAGCTAGTGGGAAAACCTCCCGCTCCTTTGGGCTCAAACAGGGCTGCTGATGGAGACACACACTCGTGGCCACCTCCGAGGTGCAGGAAGGCGCAGGATGGGGCCGAGACCCGCTGAGGAGAGGGGTGCGCACCCCCTCCCTGCCACGGGGAACGCGCTGCCTTCTGTCCCCTCTGTCCCCTGTCCACGCTGTCCACTCTCCCCGTTGTCCCCCTGTCCTCGCTGTCCCCCTGTCCTCGCTGCTCCCTGTCCCCGCTCTCCTCTCTCCCCGCTGTTCCCCGTCCCCGCTGTTCCCGGTTCCCATCCCCGCAGTTTCCCCGGTCCCCGCCGTCCCCGCTGTTCCCGGTTCCCGTCCCCGCAGTTCCCGGTTCCCTTCCCTGCTATTCCCGGTTCCCATCCCCGCAGTTCCCGGTTCCCTTCCCTGCTATTCCCGGTTCCCATCCCCGCAGTTCCCCGGTCCCCGCCCATCCCCGCTGTTCCCGGTTCCCATCCCCGCAGTTCCCGGTTCCCTTCCCTGCTATTCCCGGTTCCCATCCCCGCAGTTCCCGGTTCCCGTCCCCGCAGTTTCCCCGGTCCCCGCCGTCCCCGGTCACGGCTCCCCCGCCGCGGGACCCACGCGCGGGACCGGCGCGGAGCGGCGGCGCCACCGCGGGGCCGCGGCCGGGGCTGCAGCGAACCGAGACCCCCCCGGCTCCCCGGTGGGCCCGAGGAGCGGACCCTCGCAGCCTGCTGGGTGCCGAGTGCCGGGGGGCGGCCACGCCGGCACGACCCCGCGGGGTTTGGAGAGCTGATTGCCGGAGCCCCCGGTGCGGTCCCCGCTGCCCGGGGAGCGTGCGGGCGGCTGAGTCCCGCACGGTGCCCATGCAGCCCTGCCAAGGATGCCCGGGACAGCCCTGCAGGGCACCCTTGGGTCCTGCCTGGCCACCCACAGACACCTCGGCCCCTGCTTTGGCCCCTTGGCGTGCCTGCGGGTATTTGGAAGCCGCAGCTGCCAGCTCCAAGGTGGTAACTGGATCGCAGGGCTCGGGTGACCTTCGCGCCTCCGAGGCTGTTCTGGATGTCCCAGCGATTCCCTGCTCGGGGTCGGGCAGCAGGAGCAGCGTCCCTGCAAGGCAAAGGCCGCTGGAGGGCTGTCCCCAGCTGACCCCAGGCCCCCCATGGGCAGCTCTGTGGTGTCGCTGGGTGCGTCTGGGGCTCCAGCTCCTGCTGCAAGTTGGTCCCACAGAGCCCCAGGTACAGGACAGGCACCTGCTGGTGGCCAGCACTGCCAGTGTCATTCTCCTGCTGTGGTGGGGACGGGCTCTGGGACACCCTCACCGCACACGAGTCCTGCCAGCTGAATAATCTCTTGCCTGCAGAGAGTTGGTTCCATCCTAACTCTGCCTTGGGCCAACCCACAGTGCTGCCCACGAGGGAACAGAGAGACTTGACCTGACACAAGGAGTGTCACCTAGAGCTGGAAACCTGGATGAAGAGGGTTCTTCTCTACTCCAGCACTGACCTCCTAGGAATGCTGCTGCTCGTGTCGTCTTGCCCAAACACTGTTGCACTTGCTCAGGGATCCCCCCAGATTCGACACACCACAGGCCTAGGACCTGTGCTGGGCTCTCCTGCCTCACCTGGCACCCGTTCCTGTCCCTCTGTCCTCACAGTGGGTCTGTCCTTCCTCCCGCAGGCATGAAGCGACCCCTGAGCCCATCCCAGAGCCCCGAGAGTGCAGTGCAGCTGGCGGAGGAGGCCAGCTGCCCGCCCAGCCAGCCCGAGCAGCGCATGAAGCGGGAGAAGAAGCACCAGTCGTTCACACTTTGCGAGGTCTGCAACATCCAGCTCAACTCGGCCGCCCAGGCGCAGATCCACTACAACGGCAAGTCCCACCAGAAGCGCCTCAAGCAGCTAAACAAGGGGAAGATGCCAGCAGCCCAAGGTAGGAGCCCACCCAGCAGGTCAAGGTTGCCCAAAGGGCTGCCCTTGCTCTGGCACAGCTGCTCTGTTGGGCTCGTGGAAGGATCAGAGGTGCTGTGTCTTGTCCTTGGCGTCTGTCACTCGCTGGTCTACCTGAAGTGCAGGGCTTCCCTCAGCTGTCACTGCCAGTCCTCAAGTGGTTTGGGGGCCTCAAGAGGCCACGCTGCAGCAGCAGAGGGATGGACACATGTGGGTCTGTCCATGTGCAAGCGTGGTTGCTGCTGCTCTGTCTTTGTGGGCATCTTCTTGAGTTCTGTAAATAGTTTGTGCAGTGAGGACATGCGTGTCCAAGGCTGGAGTAGCTGTCAGTTGCTGGGCTACTGGATGCTGCTTTCCAGGTGCCAAGCTGACTGTGTCCCTCCAGGCTCCTGCTGGGCACTTCTCCTGTATCTGTGCTGAGTTTGGTTCAAAATGCTGCTTAGATGTTGGTGCTGAGGCCTCTCACCTGTTTGGCCGAGGCAGGGATGCTGGCATGTGCAGGTGCTGTGCTGCTGGGCAGGAGCTTGTGCAAGGGCAAGGACTCACTTGCCCTCTGTGCCATCTGCTAGCATTCACCTGGCCGGGCCCAGCTGGCTGCTGCAGATTTTATGCACAAAAGCAGGGAAGTGTGCCCAGAAATGTCACCCTGTCACCATGGCTGACCTGCTCTGCCCGAGCCTTTGGCTGTGAGGGTTTTGTTCCTTAGCAGCAAACCAAGGGAATTGCATAGAATCACAGAATGCCTTGGGATGGAGAGAACCTTAAAGATTATATGGTTCCCTGCCTCCTGCTCTTACTAGAGACTGGGCAGGCTGGAGCCATAAATTCCTAGCATGGCAATAGTCATCTCTGTGCCAAATGCTGCCCTGCCTGGTGCTGGTTTTGTGTGGGTAAGGCCTGGGATATGCAAAGGAGCAGGTCCCTTCATCAGCATTACTGACAGATGGAAATATCGCCGGCTATTTTAATGGGGATAGGGCTCATAAATTCCAGCCTGCAGCTTCCAGCTTCTCCCCTCGATCTGCTTGTGGCCCTGATGGGAGGCTGTCCAGGGATGCATTTCCTACCGAGCCAAAGAATCTTGGAGCATGCCAGCCTGCTCTTTGTGCTTCTGCACCGTCCCTGACCTCTGCCAGTGCCGCAGCCCTGGGGCCCCGCGCTGTTGGCCCCACACGCTCTGCTCTGCGTGTGCAGGGCTCTGATCTGCTTATGTGGGGAAACTGCGGGCAGCAGCTGCTCCCTGAGCCTCCCCATCCCCTCCTGCTCCTGCTGGAGCTGACCTTTCCCTGCACTTTTGGTTAAAAATGTCACTTCCAGCGTTGTCACTGTGAGCCTTTCCCAGCCTCCTGAGGCGTGACCCTGGGTGGCTGGGAGTGGATTGATGTGACTCCTGTGTCCCCTCTGCACCCGTCCTGCCACTGGCACTGGGGGTACTTGGTGCCTTATGGGTTCCCCCAAAATGCAAAGGGGACCAGCCCCGTCTGCCTTGCCCCAGCGAGCTCAGGACAAGTGCAGGACAAGCTCCTGGCTGGGCAGGAGGGCACAGGCAGGGCTGGCAGGGCAATGGGGTGCTGGGGAAGCCCTGCCCTGCCTCATCACACTCCTCTAGGTGCCCTTCACCAGCCAGACCTGCACCTTCGGGTGCTGAGAAAATGCATCTGCCTGCAGTCCTGGGAGCAGTCACTCCTTCTTGAGCAGCTGCCTGCTCAAGGGCTGGGCTCAGCCTGGCACAGCCCACAGACAGGAACGGCTGGCACGGGTCTCCAGTGGCGTGTCAGCGCTGGGGGAGTCTGGGGAGGTTAAAGACAGTGGATTAAATGAAATAATTGAGTTAGACAAAGATGGGATGTTCCTCTGGGCTGGAATCTCTGTCTCATGCTGACATCTACAGCTACATCAAAGGCAGCTTCCCAGCCAGCACTCAGTCTCCCCACTCCCCTCTGGCTCCTCGTGTTCTTCCTGCACGGGCTGCGATCGCTGGCATCTCGTGGAGCAAAACCGCAGAGCAGCGTCGCTGGCACACATGCTAATCAGTGTCATTGCAATTCATTAGCTCTGTACCAGAAAGCCCCCAACTTAAAAATAATAATTATTGCTTCTTAGGAATAAGTTTTATTTTGCAAGACAGATCCCAGATCCTTGCTGTCCTGCATGGAATCACAGTGCAGGTGGTGAGGAGATACAGGGTGCCCACAGATGAAAGACGTTTTCATGCCGCAGATGCCACTTCTAATCCAACTGGGTCACGAGTGATTTAATTACTGCCTGTGATTTCCCAGGGAGCCCAAGCGATCTCAGTTTGTTCTCAGAGTCCCCGGGAACCAAACCACTGAACCACTGTCTGGTGCTGAATGAGCAGGGAGAGCTGAGCCACTCTGAAGTGGGGACCAGTGGCTGCAGGGGCATGGACAGGGGGCTGCTGCTTCCTCTCATTCTGGATCATCTCTGGGGCTCCCATCCATTTCAGAACTTACACCCTGATCCTTTGCTCTGCCCAAAAATCCTTTCCACCAGCGTCTGGAAAAAGTCATGGGATGTAAAGAGCAGCTCACACTCTGCTACCAGAGCATTGTCTCTGGGCTGTGCCAGCCCACATCTCCCTGCAAGGCAGCAGGAACCACTCTCCTTTGGAGCACGAGGCTCTGGTTTCCCAGGCAGATCTGAGCTGACAGCAGCTCATACCCCTTTGGCCAGGGTCCATGGGAAGGACACACCGTTCAGGCATCTCCTGTGCCAGGAGGGTTCACACAAGCCCCAAGCCCAACTCAAACCACTTTTCTTTGGCTTTGCAGGTTGCTGAGCTGCTCCCCCAAACCAAATGCCAAGGCAGGGCCAAATCACCCGGAGGCAGCTGCGCCCTGGGGCAGATTTGTGTCAAAAGCTCTTTCCCCTCTCCAATATCCCCTGGCATTATCTACCCTGACCCTCTCCCTGGCTGCCCGGTGCTGTCACCCCCCTCACACTGGGGCTGCCTGGTGCTGTCCCCCCCCTGGGCAACACAGCCCTGGAACAACAGCTCCTTGCAAAGGGAAAGGTCCTGGTTTCCCCAATTATCTGCTGCAGTGTCTGTCCATGCGTGTTTGGGAGCAGAAAGGTTTGAGATGAGCAGAGAAATCGCTGTGACAGCTTCAGCATCACTGGGCCTGCAGCAGAGAGCAGGGCCCCTGGCAGGGGACATGGGGACCCTGGGGGTGCCTGGGCTGCTCTGGGAGTCAGGGGGGGCTGGCAGCTGCTGGTGGGATTGTCCTGGGTTTCACAGGGGGTGCCAGATGAACTCCCTGATTCTGGCAGCTGGCAGGGAACCCACTCCCCTTGAATGGCTCCTGCAGGGCTGGGGTCACAGCGCCTGAGGCTGGGTTGTCGCCTGTTGCACTGACCAAGGAGTCCATGGTTGTGCTCTCAGCTGGTCTGGGAGAGCCCTGCTGAGAGATAACTCCTGAAAACCACCCAGAGCAGCACCTGGAAGAGCTGTGCCTTGGGGTGGAGAGCAGCAGAGGGAGGGGAACTGGTGGGTGTCACCAGTCTGGAGGGTGTGGGATCCCACTCCATGGTGCTGCTCCCTGATCCTGGGCCATGTTCCTTCTGCATGACCCTGCTCTGTGTGCTCCAGCATCTCGTTGCTCAGCTGCATTCCCTCTTCCTTCCCCCAGTGCTCTCTGCTCACAGCCTTTCAGCTGTTCCTTACGCAGCAAACGGGTGCCAATCCATTTCAGCCGTGTTCAGCAGGGCTTTCTCTGCAATAATCCCAAGGTATTGATTTAAATAATTTGCAAGCATGTGGGATTAGGGTCTAATTGGGACTAATCGGGGTGCAGCAGTCATGTCACCACTAGGTTGGGGCTGGCACATTCTCACATCTGCCCTCGATGGAGCTCGCAGCCGTGCCCAGCCTTGGTGCCTGCCAGGACCTGCTCCAGCAGTGCCAGAGGAAAAGTTGTTTTTTCTTGCTTCATCCTTACCTCTTCCAGCAGTTTGCTGCTCTCCTGCTTTTGGGACTTTTGGGACAAATTTGACAGTGTCTGGCTGGCATGGGAGCCACTTCACAGCTGGGTACACTGGCAGCACATTGGGCTCTCCCAAACTTCCCAAAGGCAGATCCATGCCCAGCCCAAGTGCTAAAGGGGATTTAACATTTGGCTGGGACAGGCCCTGCATCTGCCAGGTGCTGATCAATACCTTGTGCCCGAGCAGCACCAGGGTTCAGATTTTAAGCTTCTGTGAATTCCTGAAGGACAAGCATACGGAGTCCTCCTGCTCCATTGGCCTCGGCTGCTCCCTTCAGCTGTGAGCAAAGATGAACAAAAATAGCTTTTCAGATCAGATCTGAATAACCTGGAATCTCAGTGGGAGAAATATAATGGTTTTTTCGTGTCTTAAAGATGTTGGCTGGGATCAGGAACAATTTGAAGAAGCTCAGTTGGGTAATTGTAGATTTTACTTCCCTCTGCTCACTCCCAGGCTTCTCCCTTCCCCTTGGGGCATAGGATTGGGGTGCAGGGATGTCCCTTGGGGCCCCTGGGTGCAGAGCTTGGAGGGCTGAGAAGGGGAGGGATTTACTCCTGCCACTGGGAACTGGCAGAAAAGTCCTGTTTCACTAGATGCTCTTTTTCTACCAAAAGAACCAGTTTCTGTGGGGGAAAGGACCTGTGGGTGCCATGTGAGAGGAGCCACATGAGCCCAGACCCTGCACATCAACTTTGTGCTGGCCCAAGAATCCAGAGAAAACTGCTCCCTTTCTAAACCCTCAGAAAATACCCCACTAGCTCGCTGTCCCTCTGAAAAGCCCAGCTATTCAGCTTTTTGTGGATTAATAACTGTAGCATAATTAATCTCTGATTCCATTGAGTCAGTAACTTCAAATAGAAAGCGAATTGATTAGCGGTCAGCTTTGGCTGGAAGGTTTTTGTGGTGTGGAGCCTTCTCCAGCAGGACTCTGAGCTCTGGCTCTGCACCCCACTTCTGCTTAGAGCTTCGGGGATATTTTTCCCCTGCCACACTTATTCCAAAAAAGATCCTTGAAACTCAAACTCCTGGCCATAAAATGACAAAGAGAAGCTTCAGGCATGAAGGAGGTGGGAGCCTCCCATGGCAGAGGTTTGGGTGCTCAGGTGGATGCTCCAGCTGCATCCATGGAAGGGTTTTGCTTTTAGAAATACAGAGACCAAGCCAAAATACATCAAATCAGATAATATATACCAAATATCATCTTTGTGTGGGCTGGTGGGGGCTGCCCAGGCCGTGGGAGTGTCGGGGTGCCACTGACGTGGTGCTGGCAGAGGCTGTGCTGCTGGCAGTGGCTATTTTTCCCCCCAAAATCAGTAGGAAATTGCCTCGTGCTATTTTTAAGCCCTGCAGTTGTGAGCCGTTCCTCTTTAATCGCGGATTTTGCTGTCACTTTCTTCCAGTCGGTTTGCTGTCAAGTTGCCTCAGTAGCGTTTCACAGCCACTCAGCTCAGGGCTGCGACCACACGTGACATTAATTAGGAGTGGATTAAGAACGTGTAGCCACGGAATATTTCACAATTTCCCATGTAGCATCAGCTCAGCAGATTGGGGAGAGGAAACCTGGGATTTATTTTAAGCGGGGAGGGGGGAAATTATGGTCAAAGCAGCAGCTAAACTGTGAGCACGTCCCAACTTGTCGGCACCTGCTAGTCCCCGGCTGAAATTCTCCCCCACCTGCCCTCCTGGGCTTTCTTTGGCCAGCTCAGTTCCTTGAGGGGCTTTGGGGGAATATCTCAGGGTAAAAGATTCCAAAAGAGGCTCTCACCCCAGATCAGTCCAAATTCTCGAAGGGTTCCAGGGAAGAGAGTGAACAAGGAAGAAGCCTGGGTTTATCTGGGCTCTGCCTCAGGAGAGATAACTGGCCCTGAGCCAATAGGTTAAAGATAAGGGAAGGAAGGGTCAAACTAAATGGTCACAGGCTTTGGGGGGTTCTGGGGGAAAAACCACTCCCCAGAGGAATACAACACCTGTCCCTCAGAGAGAGCTCTGAGCCTGGAGGGGCCTTTTCCAGAGCTCCATCAGCAGCTCTGAGCAGGGGGTGAGACCCCCGGGGTGGGGGTGATGTCCCCTTAGGAAGGGTGCCCAGTGCTGGGCACGCTCTAGGGTCAGGCTCTTGTGGCCACCCCGGGCATGGGATCCAAATGCATCCAGTTTGGAGGGCTTGGCTTTGCCCTGCCGAGCATTTGGGGGCTGCTGTGTCTCAAACATCCCCAGGGAGGGCTGGGGGGGACCTCGGCACCCCCGGGGGGCTCTGCTGTTCTCAGGATGGAGGCAGCCACTGCCCTGCTCTGACACGGGAGGGAGGCAAACTGCATCCCAGGGGAGGGAGGCAAATTGCATCCCACGGGAGGGAGGCAAACTGCATCCTACTGCATCCCACAGCACCCCACTGCATCCCACAGCATCCTACTGCATCCCACAGCACCCCACAGCATCTCACTGCACCCCACTGCACCCCACAGCATCCCACTGCATCCCACAGCATCCCACAGCATCCCACTGCATCCCACTGCATCCCACAGCATCCCACAGCATCCCACAGCATCCCACAGCATCCCACTGCATCCCACTGCATCCCACAGCATCCCACTGCACCCCACAGCATCCCACAGCATCCCACAGCATTCCACTGCATCCCACAGCATCCCACTGCACCTCACAGCATCCCACAGCATCCCACTGCATCCCACTGCATCCCACTGCATCCCACAGCATTCCACTGCACCCCACAGCATCCCACTGCATCCCACTGCATCCCACTGCACCCCACAGCATCCCACTGCACCCCACAGCATCCCACAGCATCCCACTGCATCCCACTGCATCCCACTGCACCCCACAGCATCCCACTGCATCCCACTGCACCCCACACCATCTCACTGCATCCCACAGCTGCATCCCACAGCTGCACCCCGCTCCCAGCCCGGCTGTCACTGGGGATTAGAGGTGCCGGGTGGAACGGGTCGTGCCGGGCTGTGCGTGCGAGGGCTGCGCCGTCCCAAAGAGCACCGGGACTGAACCCAACGGGAGCGGGGGGGGGACCGGGGAGGGGTGACAGCCACGGGGAAGTGACTTGTCCGCGTCTCAGTGATGGAAACGCTGCTCATCCCTCCCGGCCTCCAGCCTCGGGCTGCTCTCCGTGTCTCTGTGTGTGTGTGTGTGTGTGTGTGTGTGTGTGTGTGCGCACACGCGTGTGCTGCTCGCCCGGGGGCACGGGAGGAGCCAGCGTTTGGAAGCGGGCGAGTGGGGAGGAGAGGGGAGGCAGGTCGGGGGGAGCTGGGGGAGGGCAGGCAGGGGGTTGTGGGTAGTGCAGAGCTGTCACTGTGATTTAGGGTCGGCTGCTTAAACTGTTTTATGTTCCCAGACAGTAAGTCGTAAGCAATATAAAATTTTCTCTGAAGAGATGATCTCCCCTCGTCATGCTTCAGCCTCTTTTCCCAGAGTGAGCTCTCCTCTCCATAACCCCGTGGTGTCAGCGCGGGTGTGCAGAGGGAGAAAATGGGATTCTGGCTTTTGGAGCCATGGGATTGGGAGCAGGGATGCAGGGGCTTGCTCTCTGGTCCTGGTGCTGCCGGGAGAGCTGGTGACACTGGGAGCAGAGTGGTGCAGAGCTCTGGCCATGAGGGATTGTTCACAGCCATGTGTCCTTCCAGCACAAGGACTGTGGCTTTTCCCTGCAGCTGCTCCCAACTCTCTGCTTTTGGAGCATGTGAGTTGGATCTGTTGGAGTTGTCAGAGCTGTTGGAGTTGTCAGAGTGCTTGGAGCAGGGCTGCCTCTGCCTGCAGGCACCGCCTGCTCACCTCAAATTCAGTTTCCCTTCATTTCTCATGCCCCTGAGTTATCGCTGCTTTTGGACAGCTTGCCCACAACGCTGCTCCAGCTCACCTTTGGTATTTCCTACAGCCACGGATTTATGAGGAATAGTTTCATTTATCTGGCCCTTGCCGTGCCAGCTGGAGTGTCTTGGTGTGCTCTGTGCTGTGGCACCAGAGCATTTGCCCAGATGAGCTCCCTGGGCACCAGCAGCCCCAAAGGGGCCAAAGCTAAGCAGGAACCTGATGGGCAAGACCAGAGACAGCATCACCCCTGGCTAATTAAATGTCCAGAAGATTTTGGGTAGTTGTTTCCATGCCAAACCCCAGGCCCTGTGGCCCCCCAGGAAATCTGCACTGGGTTAGGGGGAACCAAAGTGTGGTGGAAAGGTGGAACCCTCTGCCCTGTCCCTTCCAGGAGGGCCCTCCCCAATTAGATGGAAAATCTTACACACTCTCTCTCTGAAACTATTTCCAGGTGTAATTTCCACCCCTTTTCTTGATAATTAAATATTTTTAGGTCATCCAATTTCTCCACCCTATTCACAGACCTGTCCTGGATGCCTCTGTAATTAGCCATCTCCCTGGGAAAGATGATGAAGGTGGGAGGCAGAGGCCATCGCTCCCTTACCAGAGCCCTGCCCACCTTGGCTCATCCTTGGGGGTCAGAGCTGGGGGTGTGTGTCCCCCAGGGTCGCCAGACTCCTCCACTGACACACAGCTCCCAGGTTTGCTCCTTTTAAATGCAGAAAAGCAGAAATCTGCAGGAAGGATTCATTAAAAAACCCGGGGACTAATCAAAAAATCAGATCCGGGTGGGCACTGTGAGCTCGGCAGTTTGGCAAAGTCTCTGTTTATCAGGGGGGGTCGTGGGGGGGCTGTGAGCCACAAACCCCATTCTCTTTGTGTGGGAAGCCCCCCGGGGGAAGAGGATTCAGCCCTTAAAATGTTACCTTAATCCTGAGCAAACTCAGGAGCAGGAAAGGTCAGCGCCCGCCTTCCTGGCCCGGCAGGGATGAACCGCCGGCGGCTGCTCCAGCCGGAGCCTTCTGCTTCTGAGGGGGCTCAAGTTACAGAGCAGAAGAAAACTGATACACATTCTTCAGGTGTATCAGTCTTGATCCTATCTGGCGTCTTTCACCCCCAAATTATACCCTAAATCCTTGGTGAAAAAAGTCAGCCAGAAAGGTTCTGGAAGGCTCAGCAGGCTCGGGCAGGGGAGCAGTTCTGGCTGGGCTTTTATCCCTGTCTCCCTCCTCCTTTATTGATGTGTTCATTGCCCAGTTCTGGTCATTATTTGCCAGGCTGCCTCTGGAGTTTAAGGCTGGGAAGGGCCAGTTCTGGACGTCCCTCAGCCAGCAAAGAATTTAACACTGCCCTCAGCAGGGTTCAGAGTAATCCCTCTGTTGTGCTTCCTGGAGTCTGTTGCCACAAAGAACCCGGTGAACTGGTGACATTGGTGGCCCAACTGAGCCCGAACACCCTCCCCTTCTCCCTGCCCTCCCTCATCCTTTAAGCCACAGGCAGGATTTGAGCAGACCTGCCCAAGCAAGCCTGGCTCTAGGCAGCTGCTGGCAAATGCATGTTTGGGATTCGCCTCTCCGGGGATGTGTGTGGTGACCTGCAGGCTGAGGGCTTGGGGCCATTTCACAAGAAACACTCTTGGGTTCCATCCCCACGCTCTTGGGATGCTCAGCCATCAGCGTCCAGCACGTGGATATCAACCTGTGTGGGAAAGCAGTGACCACGAGGGGCTGTGGCATCTGACCCACGTCGCCTCTGGGGTTTTTTTTGTGCCTCCCACGGGATGGTGGAGCTGGTGCCCCTGGGCACCCTTCTCAGCCACTCCGGGGTGGATGCTTCAGCACCTTCATCCCACAGTGGAGGTTGTGGGGAGCTGCAGCCACGGGCTTTGCTCCCTGGGATGTGGGTCTGGACCCTGTGGGAGGGTTTGTGCTGCTGCCCTATGCCAGCTCTGGGGCACATGGACAAAT
Organism: Phylloscopus whistleri; assembly: GCA_017589585.1. Classification (NCBI taxonomy): domain Eukaryota; kingdom Metazoa; phylum Chordata; class Aves; order Passeriformes; family Phylloscopidae; genus Phylloscopus; species Phylloscopus whistleri. The sequence continues at coordinate 631,708 of JADMLD010001154.1, read as the reverse complement.
ATAGCAAGTTATGCACCGGACCCTGCAGAGCTGGGAAATTCCAGCGATCCGCTGGGCTGGGCAGGGAGGCCCGGAGGCGTTAATGGCAGGGGCTGTAATCAGCACCTGTAATTAGCCTCTGCTCCAGCTGGCCTCAAAGGCTCGGCCACAAAGTGCAGCATCCCACAGCGCCGCTCCTCCCTCCCACCCCTCCGAGATACTCCAGCCCGAGCCCTTTCAGCCGCGGCGATGCCGGCCGGGACCTGCTCGCCTGGCTGGGATAAATGCAGCCTGAGCTGCAGCTGGGAGAGGATTTATTGAGGGAATTGCTGGATAGAACTGAAGGGGCTGGTCAGAGCTGGGGGCGAGGGCAAATGGAGGATGGAGAGGGAGTCAGGGCTCTACATTGGTCCAACTGGCCCCTGTCAGAGGGGATGGAGGTCAGGAGGTGCCAGGCTTGCTCACGGCTTGTGAGGAAAGGAGAACAGCCCTCGTACGGTTGTCAGCCCCCTGCTCCTCCCAGTCTTTACATTCCCAGCTCCCTCTGCTCGATGCTCCCTGCAGTAACGCCAAACTGCTGATGACATTAAACAAATTAATATCGGGTTTAAATAGCCTGCGGGAGGCCCGGCCAGGCGTGCGGGGCCAGCTGTCAATCCCGGATTAGCGAGTGCCCCGGCTAAACTTACTGCTGCTGTTAACGACCCTGACAGCAACACCCTGCCCGGGGCTCTGCCAGTGCTGCCCCGCTGCCAGCCCAGCCGGGGTGAAGTCTGGGAGAACGACCCGTGCTGTGCCCTGGCCCTGCAGCAGCACCCAGAGGGGCCCTGAGGGCTTTGGTGCTTTTCAGTGCACCAAAATTCTGTAATTTACCCCAAAAGTGCCTAGTCTGGCTGTGTGGCACATGGGAAGAGACTCACATATCTCATGGTTTAACATGTTCATTTTCACTCTGCTTGTGGCCCAGCGGTTTCTGCCCAACTCCTTATGTTGTTTGACTTGAGAAAAATGTTTAATTCCTTCCTTGTTCTTGTCTCCTGTTCTGGGAGGCAGGGGAGGTGATTGTTTCCCCTTTTCACGAGCAGGTTTTTCATCATTTCCCTGTTTAAAGGGCAGCAATGTAAGCAAGTCATGAGCCTCGCCTCCCCAGAAGAAGCCAAAAAGCAGCACAGAGAAGGTGCTGCCGTGAGGAGCCCAGCTGCCACAGACTTTGGGGAGGACAGTGGGTCCTGGGCTCATGAAAACCCCAATCATGGGGGCTGAGATGAGCACCCCACCCGGGCCAGGCTGCCCGTGTCCACTCGTGTCACCCCACAAATGACATGGCTGGATCAGACCCTGCGTGTTTCCAGCGCTCAGGGCTGGGGCTGAACGGAGCAGGGACCCACGGCCGCGGTCACCAGGCAGGGACACGCGGTCCCTGCTGCCGGCCAGCCTTTCCCAGGGTCGGGATGTGTGGCTGCCGCTGAGTCTCCGCGCTCCGAGCAAACCCGGCGGTGGAGACCCACGGGGGCACCTCGGCACGTGTGTCCCCCCCAAAACAGTCACCTTAGAGGACTCTCCGAGAGAGCCCCGGAGATGCAGCAGAGGCGTTGAGGGTTCCCCTCCCCTCACCCCAAGTTCGGGGGCTCGGGCAGCCCCGGCGCGGGGGCGGCTGTGCGGGGAGGGGGGAGCGCCCGGTCCCCCCGCCCATTTCCACGCTGATACCCGGCAGCTCCGGCAGCTTCTCCCCCCGCGTTCCTGCGGGGCCGAGGCGGGGCCGGACGCGGGGCGAGGGGCGGCAGCGAGCGGGAGCGGGGGTGCGCCCGCCCGGCCCTGCCCGCAGCTCTGCCCGGCGAGCGGGGAGGCTCCAGCAGCGCGGAGGCGACGCAGCCGCATCCAAAATGCTTCTAGGTGGGTGAAACGCAACTTTCCCGCAGCTTCATCTCTCTCCCCGTCGCCTTCCATCTCTCTCTCTCCCCTCCATCGCTCCTTCATCCCCCCGGCTCGCCGGTGCAGCGGGACCGGGGAAGCCGCGGAGCTCCGGGGGTCGGTGGGGCTCGCAGGGAGGGGGACCGGGGTATCGCCTCTCCGCTGTCCCGGGGCTACCGCTCCCCGCACGGCCCCGGCTTGAGCACTCCCGTCTTCTGCTGGGTTCCTTCAGCTGGAGGAAAGGGCACTTTCCAGCGTCCGAGCTGCTCTCTGCGGACAGAAACGCACCGAATTGGTTCTGATTTTGCCGGGAGCTCTGCGCAGGCTGTGTGTGTATGGGGAGGGTCTCTTCTCCACTTTGCGATTTTGGCCACTAACTTAACTCTAAACAGGGAAACACTGAGGTGGGTTATTTACTGCCGGGAAAGAACCCCGGGAATAAGCGGTACTGAAGGAGTCTGGGCTCAGAGTGAGGGGCTGGGAATGGGGCTCGGCATCAAACTCAACTATTAATTCACCTGTGGGGTCCCCATCCTATTCCCAGCAGGGCTTGGCACCCCAAATTAGCCTCATGAGATATTCTTTTTTTCTGAGCAAATCGTGTCGTTCCCATTCCTTATTGCCGTTCTGCCTGAAAACCCTGTGCAAGAGCTGCTCGTGTTATTTGCATCAGCTGAGGCTGTACCCTACACCCACAAAATGGTCCCTCCCCGCCCAGCACACAGGCAGCCTGTTCCCTCGGCTCCCAGCCTGCTAATCCTAATTACTTACGGGATTCAAGCTGAGTTTGACTCACTGCATCTTATTGATTTTTCCCAGGGCTGCAGAAAGAGGAGGGAAAAGGGTTGTGTGCTGACGGGGCTGGATTTTGCCCTTGCTCTTTTGTCTGGGTGTCAGCTCCAACTTGTGTTTCTGCTGCACCTGCGACGCAAAAACGTTGGATGCTTTTTTTGTTCGATGTGAGGCTGGGGGAGAGCGCTGTCCTTGCCAGGGTGGCCGGGGGTGGCAGCTCCGTGGCCGAGCAGCGGAGCAGCGGCAGCGAACAGAACGCGACGCTGCTCCCGGACCCGTTTCGTGTGGATTCGGGGCTGGTAATTTTGAGCGGGTTTTGTTGTTTATCGGCGTTAAACTTTGCGGCAGGTGCTGGGGAGGGAGCGTGGCCGCCGGGTCTGGCACGGCGCTGTGGGCAGCGATGCCGCTTCTCTCCGTGTGTGTGTGTGTGTGTGTGTGTGTGTGTGTGTGTGTGTGTGTGTGCACATCTGTGTAGGCACGGGCACGCCTGCAAACGTGTGGCTGGCATGTGCTTGTGGGTCCTGTGCTTGCCCCAGGGCAGTCAGGCCAGGAACACACGGGTGTTGTTAGCCTGGCACATCAGTCAGGTGCCTGTCTCCCGTGGATCAGTTTAATTTTTCTAATAGTTCGAAACGCAATCTTTTTTTTTCTCTGAAATGTCTTTCCCTGTCTCTCTGGAACGTGTAACGCTACTCAGGATATTTATCTGGAGTACTCTTCAGGCAAAGCAAGCTTAAAAGGCAAACAAAAATCCAACCCCAGGGCTTGCTTTTCGCTCTGTGTGGCCCCAGATATAGAGGAAACGTTGAATAGCCACTAAAGCTTCAATTTTGACCCTGCAGTGTCTTGGCTCACTGATGATCCCCATGCCAGGACCTTGTTGCTCCAGGTGGGAGAATGTGGTGGTTGGATAGAGCTTTCATGGTGATTCCAGTCCTCTCAGGAGCTGTGGGGTGACAGTGTGGGGAGCCTGGCCCCACTGAGCTGCTGGGTTTGGCCTTGGGGGTCCTTTGGCAGATGGTGGGACTGAGCTTTCCCTGTGGCTGTTTTGGGTGGATTTCCCTGTAAATGCAGCAGTTGTTTTTATTACTGAGACTTGCTCCAAGCAATGTCCTGGGGGACACCTCTGTCCCCTGGTTTCAACCCTGAGCCACATTGTGGGGGGGCACAGGGGGCTCTGACCTCCTCCAACAGCCTCAGCCTCCCCTTCAGAGTATTTTTAGACCAAGCTGTCATCTAATCTTGACCTCCAGGATGATGTGGGCTAGAAAATATCACTGTGTCTCCAACATCAAGCAGAGGATATAATTCACAAATCTCTTTAGTCCATTTTTAATTATGCCTCACCTTGCTGCAGTAATGAACTGCTAACAAGTATTTTGAGCAAATGTGAACTTTTTTTTTTTTTTTGAAGTTTTTCAGCGCCGATGCTGCTGGCAGGTGCTGGCGGCACCGAGACTTTGATGCTTTGTTTCAGCACCCACCTGATGTCCCTGAGCTTGTAATGACTGCAGGGGCTGGGGATTTAGCAGATTGCTTTTTTTTGCCTTTCCTGAGCGGGATGTTGGAAGGAGTGGGCTGGCTGCTCCCACTCTCCTCCAGAGTGATGATATTAGCACGGCCTGGGTAGGAGTGGCGGAAATTACAATGAAATACTAGAGGTAGGAAATAAAAATCGAATTAAAAAAAATAACGACAGATGTGTGTCATCTTCCAAACCCCTAGGCATGACCATCCTGGCCGTGGGGCAGCCGTGGTTGCAGGGGGGTTGTGTGCTTCAGTTGTTGGGGAGCTGTGCTCAGGGAATAATGCTGGGAGGAGAGGCTTTGGTCTCTCTAAAACTTGGGAAGGGAAATATGTGAGTGAATCAGGGTTTGAAAGTCCTCTTGGTCCCTTAGGAGTTGCCCTCCTGAAGGTGGGCACCCCTGGGGCAATTTCCCCTTTTCCCCCTACCCAAGCAAAGCTGGGCCTGGCTGAAGCCCACAAGGTTTCACTGCCTAGGGGGGTTTTGGGGACAGCTGTGACAGTGGTTTAGGGTCTGTGTGCAGTAGCCTGGCACATCTGGGATGTCACTGCTGAGAGGGAACAGCCCAGCAGGGCTGGCTGGAGCCTGGCTCTGCTGCTGACCTACCAGGTGGCCCTGGCCATGTCACTCTTTTATGAGCCTGTGTGTCTTCTCGTGGGTCTTCTTGGCTCTCTGGGGGCTCAGTGCCAGCCCAGCCCCAGCTGTGTGAGGGAGGCACCTGCCTTCAGGTGCTTCAATAATAGAAATCATTAATTTTCACTGCTAATGGAAGGAACGCTGCACTATGAAAAATGTGCGTTGGCTTGGAGGCAATTCAAAAGGCTGGTGGAGACGGGAGCCCCTAATTTGTTCCAAATTGGTTATTTCACTGGAATGGTGAGAAAGCATCAATCTGAGGAGCTTTTCTCCCTTTTCATTCCTGTCAGCCCTTCCTCAGCTGTAATGAATTGGACTTGGCTGCAATTTTTACAATTTAAACAGTGTCCAGAATAAAGGCTGAGCTGATATGGGGCTCTGGTGCACTCCTGAGCTCTCCATCTCTCCAGAGGATATGGCCCTCTCCCCCACCACCCAGGGAGGGGTGGGCAGGGCTGTGGGCAGTGGAGCCCAGATCAGGGTTCAGTGCTTGCCACCTCCCTCCTGCTGCCTCCAGTCAGGATGAGCCCTCCCAAGCTCCTCGGGACCTGTGGCAGAGGTTGGTGGGGTCTTGGCTGGGCTGCAGCAGCCTGGCAGCACTGCTGGCTGTGACACAGGGGACCCTGAGCTGGTTGGAATCTCTGCTGGGGGAGGCATCCTTAAATGCTGGTTTTTCAGATCATTACCTGGCAGATGGGGAGCGTTGGGAATTAAAATCCAGAGGGAGTTGGGCTCAGTGCTTGTGGACAAGGGAGAAAAAGATGCTCGACAGAGCAAAACTGATATCCAGTTTTGCTCCTCAGCAGCTGTTTTTGGTATCAGTGCTGTGGGGTGAAGTTCCCTGTAGCTCCTGGGGAGCAAGATGCAGCCAAGCTGCCTCCCAAGGACCAGGTGCATGGACTGGAGGAAGCCCAGGGAGCGAGATCACCCTGTCCCTGTTTCTGCTCCTTGACAAAAGGGCTCTGCCCTTCTCAGCTGCTGCTCAGAGGAGCCTCAGCCTGGAGCTGGGGTCGCCAGCGGGGAGAGATGAGCTCCCCCCGCTCCCCAGCCCAGCTCAGTAATCCTGTTGTGGCCATGTCCAGAGTTTGCAGGAATGTCATCTGAGTTTATTTCAAGGCTTGTGCCCTGCCAGCTGCAGTCACGCAGCTGAAGGTTGTGACAAGGCTGTGCAGGGGAACGAGGCACGAGGCTGCATCCTGCAAGCTAGCACTGGCTGTGGGGTGTGTGTTTGGGGGCAGCAGGTTGGGGGGCTTCTTCTCCAGCAGCATCCCATTGTTCCTTATCTATGGCCCACTGCCCCACAAGGCCCTGAGCGTGCTGGAGCCAGAGTCTGTTCATACAATGGTGCTGGAAAGGCTCCCCCAGCAGAGGAGGAACAGCCCCCTGAGTACCTTGAGTTGTGCAGGAGAGCTGGGACACAGCTGGGGAATACTGGGGTCCCTCAGTGTGTGTCCCATCCCCTTCTCTGCATGGGAGCACCTTCTCCTCCCCGTGTCCCTTCCAGTGCCTGCACATCCCGCAGGCCGTGTCCTTGCCAGATCCGCCCGCCAAGGCACCAGCCCGGGGGCTGCGGGAGTATTTTTAATTTGGCTGAGCTGACACAGTGCCGGGTGCTCTCTCCCACATGAGACAGCGGCTCCTCACAGCCTTCCCCCTCTGCCACACGAGGCAGGGATTGAACTGAGCTGTCACCACCTTCGGGTGCGAGGGATGCAGCCGGGCAGCTCCCATGAGTCGTCCCTCCCCTGCACGCTCCTGGTTCATCTGGGGGGCTCTCACAGCTGGGGTTTGGGTGCAGAGGGTGAGCAGGGACCTGCAGGGTGCTGGGTCTTTCCTACCCCGTGGCCAGGGGTGAGAGGGCTGGTGGAGCCAGGCACGGCGAGGTGGAACTGGGGGCTGTGCAGGGCTGGGGCTCCCCGGGGTCAGCAGCTTTGGGAACACCAGCACCTCCGCTTCCCTGCGGGGAGAGTGTGCGTCATTTCCCAGAGCCTGACTGGCTTAGAGCAGGGATGGGAACAAAATCTCATAAATATCTTTGGACTCGGGGATTTAAAATTTTTTTAAGGTGATATGGCTGCGTTTGGTCTCTTCTTTCAGCTTCTTATAGATGCAGTAAGAAACCCTGGGGGAACCATCCTTGGATGTGGGGCTGGAGTGCTGGAAGGGGTGCCAGGGCCCAGCCTGGAGCATCCCAGCGGGAGCTGCATTCCCGGGGTCTGCTCTGGCTGCCGGAGGTGTGGGATGCCAGTGGAAACTGGGACTCAGATGGAAACTGTGGCTCATGGCTGCCGCCGCCCTCGTGCCGCGGGGATGATGGATGTGCTGGGGCACCTGCCCACCCAGCTCCTCAGGCACGGCACAGTCGGGGAAAAATAGCAACAATTGGCTCGAGCCAAGGCGGCTGCTGCTGCTGCACGGAGGTAAACAGGAGTATCTCCACTCCAGTTCCTCTAGGAAGGACGTCTGACATCCGGCAGCTATGTGAGGGCAGGGTGCTCGGCAGGGTCAGGGACGTCCTGCAAATGCTGCCCAAAATTCGCGTAAAGCTTGAGGCTTCCAGCAGGAATGGGTGTGCAGGGGAGAAGGGGTCAGTGGTTTCAGCCTTGCCCCTCGCACGGAGCAGGCAGAGCAAGCATGTTTGTTCTCTTCTGGAGTCCCCTGTCCCGCGGATCCCAGTGCAGGGGTCCCCATGGGAGGTGGAGTTGGTTCCAGCCACTGCTAATTTGGGGTCACTGGCCTTTGCCGTCCTGCTCTGGGTGCTGGGAACCAGGGAATAGGACCAGGCGATGCAGCAGGCTCCTGCCTAAAAACTCATTAAAAAGGCTCAATCCTCTTTTCTCGCGGCATTAGCACAAGAATAAATCGGGCGTGTTTTCACCCCGGGAGCCGGCTCTGGTTTCACCACCTCCTGCTCTCATTAACCCTGGGCCGAGGTGGCTCGGCAAGAATGTCCCCAGAGCAGGAAGAGCCTCTTGCCTCGGGATATGTGGAGGAGCCTAAAGAGAGGAATTAACCGGGGGCCCCCAGACCGCCCTGGTGCACAGCCAGCCGGAGCCAGGTACAATGCAGCTCCTAATCCAGGCAAATTCCGGTGGGACACATCCCCTCCTCATGGCCCAACTCCACACCGGGAGAAGGGCGAGTCTGGGTGGGAGCATCCTTCAGCTCCCGGGCACAGGATGTGTGTGCTGGGAAACAAGGAGCCAGGTTCCCATCAGGGGTCCCACGGACACTGGTGCCCGCTGGGATTTCAGTGTTCTCAGGAGCCTTGTTTGGGGAAAGCAAAGGTGGCACAAAATCTCCTTTCTGGAAGTAGTCCAGAGGCTCTAAATTCCACCTGCATTCATGGCTAAAAGAAAGTTTTTTGGGATTTGAGGAACCCCTCTGGTCGTTAGGGAGCCCTGGGGCCAGGGGCTGGGTTTCAGCCCCAGCCCTGCAGCTATGGACCAGGAGTGCAGGTAAGCAGGAACACCTGATGTTCCCTAAAGGTCTTAAATTTGGATCCTGCTGAAACTCCGCGTCCACGGCTTGGGGAGGCTGCTCTGCCCACGGCTGCTTGCAGAACACTTCCGAAACCCAGAAACAGCCTGGGTTTGCAGTCCTGGCCGGCTGCAAACGCTCCTGGCAGCTCACCCTGCTTGCTGCATGTGCCCAGCCCTCAGCTATGACACCCAGGCTGGTCTCCGGGCAGCTGATGCCCACTCGCACCTTGAGGGGAGGGAAGGGCAGGTGAGCATGCGGGGGGCACCGGGCGCGGCTCCCCCTCCCCGAGGGGCCGGAGCCCGCGGCGCGGCCACCGCCTCCGGTGTGTCCCCGTGTCCCGGCCACGTCCCCGGCGCGGCCACCGCCTCCGGTGTGTCCCCGTGTCCCGGCCACGGCCGCGCGGCCTTCCCCGGCGCGGCCACCGCCTCCGGTGTGTCCCCGTGTCCCGGCCCCGGCGGCGCGGCCTTCCCCGGCGCGGCCGCCGCTAGTGGCCACTGCCGCCGTGGGCTGGCGGCAGCCGCCGCGCTCCTGACGGTGCTGGCAGCAAGATGGCCGCTCCCGTGCTCCGGTGAGCGCGGCGGCCGCCGCAGGCTTTGTTCCCGCTCGGGGCCGCGGGGGCTGCGGGCCGGGGGGCGGTGACGCCTCCCGAACACCCCGCTGCTTTTTTTTTATTATTATTATTTTTGGTTTTGCGTCGCTTGGCTGGGTTTATTTTTTTATTTTTAATTTTTTTTAATTAGATGAATTTTTATTTATTTTTATTTTTTGCTATTTAAAATCTGGGAAGTTTGCAAGCCCCCCCACCCCAAAGCTTATGGCAGCCCTTCCATGGTACGTATGTAGGGGCGGGGGAGCGGGGCTGGGCACGCAGGGCTGGGCGCTGGGCTGGGCGCTGGGGCTGCTCCGCTCATCCCCGCGGGCACGGCGAGGCGGCTGATGCACCAGCCACAAGGGTCAGGGCAATGGTTTGTCCTCTTCACAAGTAAATCCTGACCCTGCCCAAACTCCCCGGCGTGGGGGAGAAGCAGGCTGGTTGGGGGGAGCGGAGTGTGACCCCCACGCCGAGCTGCTGCCGAGCCCCCCGCGATGCGCAGCGCTGCTCTTGCCCGTGGGCAGCGGCAGTGAGGGGCGCTGGGCTGGTGCCAGAGCACCACGGGTGCCGTGGGAAGGGGTGCCACGGCGCTCTGCTCCATCCCAACCCCCGCCCCGGCCTCGTGCATCCCACACACTAATTGCTGCTCTTTTTTTTTTTTTTTTTTTTCTTTTTTTCTTTCCAAAGCAGTAGCTTCTGTTGGAGCAAGTAGGGGCTGTAGGGGTGGCTTGTGAGCGATTTGGGTCAGTGATAAGGAAAGAGCACAGGAATCCTCTCCCTGGGGCCATTGCAGGCCGCCCGGCGCAGGGATGGATGGGGTCGCTGTGCCAGCGGCTGCGGTGCCGGTCACTCCGGGGCCACTCGCCAGCGTTGCCCAGAGCATCCCGTGGGGAGCACTGGCTCCGTAGGGGTGGGCGTTCGCAGCACTGGGAGTCGTGGTGTTGTTTTGTCTGAATTGTGAGGGCTCCTTCCCCCTGCTCCCACAGCGCTGTGGCAGTGGCTCTGGTTTGGGGGCTTGTTCTTCAGAAAAACCCCAAGTTCCTCATCGGTGTCTCAGCAAGTCATGTGGACTGATGGTATTCTCCAGTTTCCCTGCTGCTGAGTGTTTGTATTCTTTCTTTTTTCCTCTGAATTTTGGTTCTCTCCCTTCCCCATGCAGCGCTGGGTTCTTCCCCCTCCTCTTACCAACACCTTTATCAAAGCTCAGTTTGGATTTTCAGTCCAGTTCATGGAGAAATGTGAGGATCAGACTAAGTGGGCCTGAAGTGTAGGGAGGAGGTCAAGTGAATGCTTGAACCCATCAGGTCCTGGTTTGCTTATGTGTTTAAGTGCTTTGCAGCCTCTAGCTCAGTAGATATTTGGAAGCCTGGCCTGGAGTGGATCCGGTGTGTCACTCACTCCCTGGGAGGGACGCTGGGATGCCACTGAATGTGCAGAGCATGGCTGTGCTGCCAGGGGACCTGCCACAGCTTTGGCAATTCCCTGGAAGACAGACAAGCCCGGACGGAGAGCACACGTGTGCACACAAGCACGTGTGTCTGAGCTAGCTCCCAGTCACCCTTGTTCAGCTCCAGGGCCCTGGCACTCACTGCCAGCACCGTGTGCTGCTCCTCGGGGGCTGAACGCTCTTTTTTGGGCGTTTCAGCCAGCACTGAGCCTCCCTCACCTTCCCAGTGCCAGCCCAGAGGGGAAGGCTGCTCCAGGGGGAAGCGTGTGTGTGTTCCTGTGGTGACGGGACCATATGTGTGTGCGCCAGTCCCACCACTGACACCGAGAGCTTCTGGTGATGCTGGTGAGGTGCTTGATGGGATCCCCTGTGTGGTGCTGGGGCTGTTGCACAGCCTGACCCACCCTCAGCTGTCACCGTGCTGTCACGTGCCACCTTCGCTGTGCCACCACAGCTGAGCCCCGGCTGAGGTTTGCAAGGCCCTAATCCCTTTCCCTTGTGTCTCTTTCATCTCCAGTCGGACCGGGAGAGTGGTAATAGACCTCCTTACTAAATTAAATGTGCAGGCTGCTCCTCAAGGCACGGCGCGGTTCAACCCTAGTTGATTCCCCAGCCACAGCAGTATGGTGCCTCCGGGGAAAAAGCCAGCCGGGGAAACTTCCAATTCCAATAAAAAGTGTAAGCGCTATTTCAATGAGCACTGGAAGGAAGAATTCACCTGGCTGGAGTTTGACTATGAGAGGAAGCTGATGTTTTGCGTGGAGTGCCGGCAGGCGCTGGTGAAGAACAAGCACGGTAAAGCGGAGAACGCCTTTACCGTGGGCACGGACAACTTCCAGCGGCACGCGCTGCTGCGGCACGTCACCTCGGGCGCGCACCGGCAGGCGCTGGCGGTGAACCGGGAGCAGCTGGCCTTCGAGAGCCGCCTGCACGGCCGCCCCGAGCTGCGCCCGGTCATCAAGGTGGAGGTGAACCCGGCCAAGGTGGCCGTCCTCACCACCGTCTACTGGATGGCCAAGGAGGAGATCCCGGAGGAGAAGTGCTCCTCCCTGCTCAGCTTCCAGAAGTTCAACCTGTGCCAGGCGCTGCTGGCCTCGGAGCACAGCGAGTACTACCACCCCGGCAGCGTCAGGGAGATGCAGGTGTGTATGGGGGGGCTGGGGGGGCTGCACCTGGGTGATGGCTGTGGTGCCTCGCCTCGGTTCCTGCACCCCTGGGTGTCCTGCCAGGCTGGCACTGAATCCTCAGAGGGGAAACTGAGGCGAGGACCAAGACAAAAGACAAAAGGTGGTCGTAATCTCAGGAAGAGTCCCACAGTATAATGCAGAACCTACACCTTGCAGTCCTGAAGAGAGTAAGAGGCCGAGCACATGGCTCAGAGTGGTTTTGTGCCCTTTGGGAAGGGAAGGGGGGAGGTGAGGGGTCAACTGGCCCAGGGGGAGGTGAGGCACAGGTGGTGTCAGGTGAGGGGCGTGCAGGGATTTCTGGGCAAGGTAGTGCTGTACAACATTTTGTGTGCATTTATATATATATATACCCCAAAAACACCCAGTGCAAATAAAACAAAAATACTTAGTGCAATACAACAGCGCGTGGCCACCACACCTGGCAGAGCAGGGACGGTGCCTGTGCCCACCAGCAGTGCAGGAGCTCCCCGAGCCTGCCAGGCTGCTTTGCAGGACCAAAGCTCAGGAGTTCAATTAGCACACGAGCACTGCTGTGGGTTTTGCCTCTTTTGCCCTAAACGGAGTGATCAGAAAGATCAAGTAGCCGGAGAGTTTAGAAAGGATTTTCTGAATTTTGCGAACGCTTCATGCCTGCTAAAATCAAATTAAATTTTTAGTGAGTCTTGGCTGTTTGCCAGGCTTTTCAGCTCTCCGCAGAGCCTTATTTTGCTGCAGATAGACTAAACCCACTAATTAGGTTTCCCAGCCTGTGGTGATCCTTGCAGCACTCACACACACAGAGGAAGTTTTCCCTCGGAACTGGGGAGTTTGCCTGAAATGGGGGGAGTGTGAGTAAATGAGTAAAGATGGAAAAAGAGTTGCCATTTTGCTGCCGCTCCTGCTGGGCCAGTGAAGTGGAACTACTGGAGTTGAATGGGGCAGATGGGTTCCTGGTGTCCTGCCTCACTGCCAGCATAGCTGGGGGCTTGGGAACAGGGTGTTGGGGGCTGAGGGGTCAGTGCTATGTCCTGCTGCATCTGTGGGGCTGACCCTAAGCTCAGGACAGGAACCTCTGAGCTCTCAGCAGCTTCCCATGGTGCTTGAGCTGCCAAACAAGAGCAGGAGGAGAAAGCTTATTAGGGAATAAGAAAGTGATTCCCAGCCTCTGTGTGTGTGCAACTAGTGAAAAGGCTTTTCCCTGGCTCGGGGCTCATGTACTGCAGGAGCCTGTGGGTGGGAGCCCACCCGCTCACTCTGTGCCAAGTGCTGCTCATCTCCCACTGCCTCTGAATCTCATTTGTGTTTCTCTCTCCCTCCCTGCACCTCTCCTTCAACTGGCCCAGGCAGCCATTGCCAAAGTCCTCCACAACGAGGACAGGCACAGGATCAAAGCCTCGCCGTTCATTGGGCTGGTGGTGGACGAGACTGTGGACGTCCTGGAGCACCGCAGCCTCGCCATGTTCACCACCACGGTCTCCCCCTGCAACGGGCAGACCTCCACCACCTTCCTGGGCAGCTTCGAGCTGCCCACCGGGGAGGCCTCCACTGTGGCAGGCAAGGTGGGCGAGGTGATGAGCTCCTTCGGCATCCCCACCATGAAGCTCACCTGGCTCAGCGCCGACAGCGCCTCGCTGGTGGCCGAGCGGCTGGGCGGGGTGGGGACGGCGCTGACCTCGCTCTGCCCGCTCCTCACTGAGGTGCACTGCCTGTCCCACGGCACCTCCCTGCTGCTGGCCGAGAGCATCAGCACCATTGAGTACCTCCAGAAGTACGAGACCACCGTGGATGCTGTGTATAGGCTCTACTCCAGCTTCCGGGGGGAAGGCGATAGCCTCCAGGAGCTGCAGAGAGTCCTGGACCTCTGTGAGATAGACCTCGGGAGCCCCAAAGCCATCCATTGGACTTCTATCTTCCCAGCTGTGGAAGCCATCGACTCCTCGTGGCCCACACTGGTGCTGCTGCTGGAGAGCGAGGCCGAGCGCTCACCCGTGGCCCGTGGCCTCTGCGAAGAGCTCAAGAAGTTCCAGTTTGTGGCCTTCACCAAGATCCTCCTGGATGTCCTCCCCATCTTCCAGAAGCTCAGTCGCTTCTTCCAGATCGAGGACTTTGACCTCTCCATCTTGAAGCCCATAGTCTCAGCCACAGCCACCACGCTGCAGGCCCAGCAGAGCACCAGCGGCCAGAACCTCCGGGAGTTCCTCAGCGAGATGAACAAGCACCAGCAGGACGGCCGGGAGGGCGAGAGCCGCCTCTACTACAAGGGTGTTGAGCTGGCCAACTGCTCCCAAGTGCACCTGAAACACTTTGAGCACCTGAAGGAGAGCTACCTGGAGAGGGTGCGGGGCAACCTGCTGGACAGGTTCCCCAGCAGCGTCCTGGAGGCCATCAGCTCCTTCTCTGCCATCTTCAACCCCAAGTGCTACCCTCAGTCTCTGGAGGACATTGGCAGCTATGGGGTCAGCGAGCTGAATTTCCTGCTGCAGGTGTACTCGCGGGTGGTGGTGAGCGAGAGGGCCCTGAGCGACTTCCCCCTCTTCAAGCGCATTGTCTTCAGCCTCAGCCAGCTCTCCTTCAAGGACCTCTGTGTCAAGCTGGTCTACAGCAGCTCGGAGATGCACGAGCTCTTCCCAGACTTCGCCGTCCTGGCAGCCATTGCCCTGGCCTTGCCGCTGGGCTCGGTCCTTGCCGAGAAGATCAGCCGGGGCCGGGAGCTGCTGAGGCGCGGCCGGTCGCGCCGGGTGAGGGACGAGGGGCTCTCCGACCTGATGAAGATCGCCATCGACGGGCCGGCCATCGGCGAGTTTAACTTTGCGCTGGCCATCGAGTACTACGAGAGCATGAGGGAGTCTGGGTTCATCGTGGCACAGGTGAAGTGAGCGTGGCTGCTGAGGGCCGAGCCCTCGGGCGGGAGCCGGGGCCTGCGGGCAGCCCCCAGCGCCGCTCAGCGCCGCCTTTCCCCATCACTGGTCACTGCTGGGGCCAAGCAGCAGTGGATGGTGACCTGCTCTGTGCTGGGAGGAGAAAACAGGATCCTTTGCAAAGCCATGCTGCTCCCGTGACCACCCCTCCCTCATGCCCCAAACCTCTGTTTGAATCGCCCAGAGTTCAGAATCCTGGGGCCACCTGAGATCCCAAATTGCGATGAGTTTTTTTCCCCAGGGTTTGTCATTACTTTGTTTTAGGGAGATGAAGGCAAAGCTCTTGAGCTCAAATGTCACGTTGCCTTTGCACAAAGATACCCAGAAGCTTTTGCTTAATGCTCTGCAAAAATGTGGGATTTCTGTTATTCTGGAGCCTGGAGAGTGAATGCAGAAAAGGCAGCGCATCCTCCGAGCTCTGCGCCGACCCCAACATGCCTGGCGGTGTCGTGTTGGTGTTCCTTGCACACAGCACAGGGTATTTTTAGCAGTGGCATCAAGTCATGATCATTTCAAGAGCAAGAGACTTAGGGAATGATATTGTAATGGCCGAGGAAATAGTGACTTTAAATGCATCATTGTGTACATATGTGTATGTGTGTATATATATAAATATACATATATAAATATATATATATTAAAAAGGTCTATCTTAATTTTCCTAAAGTTTCAAGATATCTAAAAGGACTTTTTTGGTTTTTTTTTGCAAGGACAGAATAAATTATGAGCAGGGGTCCAAAAACAGTCAATAGCTAATTCTCATTCTTTCCAAAACATCCTCACATCCCGGAGTTTCCTTTGCACCCTGAGCTCTTGACAACCTGCAGTCTGGGAGAAAGTCCTTCCACACCTGCTTTCATGACCAACTGAAGGTGTTCAGCTTGTATTTCTGCCCTCAAGTATTACTCTCTATCCTGAGTTGAGCAGAGCTGTTGGTGCCCACAGCAGCCAGAAGCTCAGGCCCCTCTGCCCACGGCTCTGGCAGTGCCAGCACAGTGGCTGAGCGGGGCTGGGGTTGCTGGTGTGTTCCAATGTGACAAAAAGCTGGTTTTGACTCGGAGGGCTGTTTCCTTCAGACTGATTCTAATCAGCAACAAACCCAGTGCAGCAGCGTGAAGCATTACCTCAGTTGAATCCTGAGCACTGGCTTCTCTGCTGGGGCTGCCAAAGGCTGGAAATGGGAGGATGTAGCAGATCTGCCCCACGGTCCAGGTCTGGTTGCTCTGGGAGTCCAGTGCAGTGCAATCTGTTTGTTGCTAGTCCAGATCCCAGAGGTGCTGGAGCTGCACTGGTGCTGCCATCATGGTCCAGCCTTGTGACTGGGTGTTGTTCCTTTTCTCTGGCCATCAGCCTTTGGCACTGGGGAGCTTCCTGGAAACATGGTTGGCCAGAGACAAAAGCTTTAAAGCCCTGGGTAAGGATTTAGAGACAACATCAGAATTTGCTGAGAACATCTCCCAAGCAGGAGGGAGCCTTCGTGTGAATAAACAGCTCTGTCTCCATCTGGCCTGGGCAGACTCTGTGCCAGATGCTCTCTGAGGCAGCAGCGTCTGCAGGGGTGGGTCCTTGGCAGGCTCGTGTTGGTATGAGAACCTGCAGTGTTGGCCCCTTCAGAGGCAGCTCTGGGAGGCTCACACAGGCGGGTGTCAGAACACAACAGTTGCTCTGCTCTGCCTCACAGGGACCAGGAGAAAAACCCTGCTGCAGGTGTGTGTTCAGTGGCTGTGTAGAGTGAAGGGGTGGGGGACAGGCTGGGGAGGACAGCCAGGTATGGTTGGGGTGAGTTTGGTTAAATGTAGGGCTGGAAATTCCTTTAAGTTCTGAGGGATCCCTACAAAAGTCACTTGTCTGTGGGACAGGAACTGGGCTGAACCCCAGGCAGAGAATGTGCAGGCTCTGATGGCTTTGGCTGAGCCCCAGGCAGGGGACACTCAGCACCACATCAGGGACATTGCAGCTTTGACATCTCTTGGTCGGGCCTGAACCGTACCTGTGGAACTGGAGGGGCACAGAGACAACCTCCCCAACCTGCAGCAGGTGCTGGTGCCAGGAACACGTGGTTCCTGTGCTGCTCTCCTTGCACCAGCCCCTTGGAATGCTCTGCAGAGCCAGGAGCATGTCCTGTCCCAGGAGGACCCTCAGTGCCAGAGCAGCAGCATTTGCTGTGGCGGTGGGGGCTCCTCTGCCAAAACTGGGGGAGACAGAGCAGAGGCTGTGACAAAAAGCCACACCACAAAAAGCTGCTCCACCAGCACAGCCCCACCTGCTGCTGGCCATGCCCGTCACCTTGCCTAAGGTCGTGTCATTCTATACAGACCTGGGACCCTGCCACTCTCCCCAAAGCAAATCCCCTTAATTAAGTGTCTAATTAATACCTAAAAATACTGCCCTCAGCTGCTGCCGGAATCTGCCCTGCAGCAAAGGTAAGGCAGGACCCACAATGCCATGGCCCTGTGACCTTGGGAAGGTGCCCCAAGAGCATCCTGTGGGTGCCCCAGCAGGGTGTTGTGACAGGCTGGGGAGCTTCACTGGGGTGGCCTCAACCTCTTCCTGCTCCTGAGGGTCTTGTCTGCTTCAGGGACAAAGCCAAGTGAGAAAAGACCTGCCCATCTGCAGGGTCTCTCGGGGGTTTCTGAGCTCTCTCGAACTGCCTGATTTATCCCAGTCCAGAAATGTGTTTAATCCACAAATTTGAGCTCAAGGATGTGCCAAAGAGCTTGATGTGTCTTCTCTGTACCATTGGTGGGCAGCAGCTGCTGCGGGTGGTGGCCAGTCCTGGGATTCTGTGTCCCCTCAGCACTTGCCCTGTGCCTGCCCAGTGCAGGAGCTGCTCCCCAGGCAGTGAACCCTTCAGCCCAAGCATCAGCTGAGCTGCAGCATACCTTGTTGCAGTCACTGATTCTGGGGATGAGGTGATCGCCCACCTCTCGTTCCTCCCATATATATATGTATATATATGTATTTTATATAAATGTATATTTATTTTATGTTTTTAAGGCCAGTGCAGTCCGTGCAGATCACTCTGACTGTGACGAGTGGCACCCCTCGTGACCCAGCCCCAAATGCCTTTGCTGCTCTGGCGTGGGGCCCCGGCTGCGTGTGCTGGGGGGTCCCAGGGCAGCTCCCCTGGCGCCAGCCCGGCAGCCTCAGATGATTTGATGTAGAAACATGATGTTTCACGCCTCAGGAGGTTAATTATGCACCCCTCACCCAGCCCTGCTCGCTGCCGCCGCTGCGAATGTTATTTATTTATTTATTTTTAAGCGGTTTCGCAGATTTCCCTTCTGGGCGACTCTGGAATTAACTCGATCAGCGCACGCCCGATGAAGCGAACTGCAATTCCTCCCCGGAGCCAGGCCTGGCTCGGGGATGCTCCGGCGCCGTGGCAGAGCCGCCGCGTGCGCTCGCCCGAAAGAGGTCGTTGGTGCCCGTGGGGCTGGCGAGGAGCGCTCGCTGCTCAAACCCAGGGAAATCTCTCAAACTTGGAATTTCGGATGCCTGTCTCTCAGATCCTGCACCAGCCGGGGTCGGCACGGGGCGGGTGCAGAGCAGCAGCAGCCTGGGGTTCTCCTTCTGCATAGCTGGCTCAGGGTGTGGGGGCTGCAGTGGGGGTTCAGGCTCTGTGCTGTCACCAGAGGTGCTGGTGGAGAGGGTTCCTGCTGTGGGAGTGGGTGCTGGCCACTGCCAGCCTCCCACAAGGTATTCTCAGGTCCAGGGGGGTGGTGAGATGGGGTTGTGCTGTGATCCCTGGGTCAAGGGATCCATGAGGCCTCTGAGGTGAAAAAGAACCCAAACCTCCAAAAAATCCAAAGGAACAAGGAACATTGGCCTTGTCCTTGCTGCAGGAAAAGGGATGGGACTGTGGATGGGTTGGTTGGAGGGATTGTGAAGCTGTGTGGGATGTGCATGGGCTCTTCTGGCTCACAGCACTCTGAAACTGTTTTTTATTTATTGCATTTGATTAGTTACTTTTTTTATTTTAGCTTTTCCCCCTCCTTGCTCCCAGAGCTGGACAGGGACTCCCTCTGCCACTTGGAGGACGCTTTCCTGTGCTCATCATCTGTGACGAGTCCGAGCTGGGATGGGGAGCAGGCTGGAGAGAGATCTCTGCTTGGCCTTCCCTCCTTCCCTCCTTCCCTCTGTCCCACGGGTGTTTTGTGTTGAAACAGAACATTATTAATAACTGCAGGCTATTTTTAAACCTCACGCTGGAGCGCGTGGTTCGTTTGTGGGGGACGGGGAGTGGCGGCTGTGCCGCAGGAGTGGGGGCAGCTCAGCCTCTGCTCCCAGTCCTTTGGCTGCTGCTGGCAGCCAAAACCTCACCAGCCCTGCTGAGGGAGCCCCAGTGGTGCTGGTGTGGGGAGCCCAGGGCTGTGTGGCTCCATGGGAGAGCCCAGGGAAGGGGCTGCTTCCCTGGGGAGGTTTGCACACCTTTTGAGGGTTCGGGCTCCTGTGTGTGTCCACGCTCTATGCAGAGGCAGCTGCACCCAGCTGGGGTGCTGGTTTTGAGCCTGGAAGGCAAAGGGGTGCCCAGGGCCACTCTGGGCTGGGATCTTTCCCTGGGAGGGTTCTGTAGTCCATGGCCATGTCCCTGTGTGCTCAGATGTCGCTGTGTGCCATGTCTGTGTGCTCTGTTCTGCTGTGAGCAGGGACCACCAGTGCTAATGCTGCTCTTTCCCTCTGCCTGCCCAGGTCCCTCTGGACACAGCAGCCCCCTCTTAGCATCACTGCCCATCCCTGGCCGGCCTCTTCACCCCCCCTTGGACATCAAGCACTTTCTGACCTTCAGGCTCAACGGGACATCACCACTCAACCTCTTCCCCAACTTCAACACGGTGAGTCCCCAGGGAGGATGGGCATTGGCTGCTGGACTCCTCCTCCCCTACAGCAGTCACTCCTCTACATGGCACCGCTCCTTGAACCCTACCAGGTGGTTTCTGGATTAATTCCTGGGGTTTTTGGCTGCTGGACGCCAGTTCAACGTGTCCACTTTGCCCTTTGCTCGGAGAGGTTCCTGCCCAGGCAGTGCCTGTCAGTACCAGAATTAAAAACATGGTTCATTTTAGCCAAGATCAATTGGATTTTGCCCCTAGAATCAATAGTAATAAAGTAGCTCTGGAGAGCAGTTCATTAGTTGAAAATTAAATAAGGAAAAGAAAAGAGAGAGAATGTACTACAGATATGAGGAATGTGGCTGGTGCTGTGGATGTTGGGGGAGTCAGAGTGCTGGAGGGCTGCTCCCACCCCCTGCTTGGGCTCCAGGTCCCCAACCTTGGACCACCAACCCAGGTGCCTGGGGTGGGCAATGTCACAGATCTTTAGAGATGTTCCCTGAGACAGTTAAACTGCCCTGGATGTGGCCAAGGACACACCACAGTGTTGGGTGTGAAATGGGGTTTTTCTTATGCTGCACTGCTCCCCCAGGCTGGTCTCAGCCCCGTGGGGGTCTCTGTAACCCCTGGGTGCTGCTTAGAATTGTTATGGAGCAGGTTCTGCTCTGGGAAGGGCAGTGAGCCTGGGGGCTGCTCCCCGTCTCTGCCCCAGAGGCACTGCCTGCTTGTGTTTTGGGGTTC
Source organism: Phylloscopus whistleri (assembly GCA_017589585.1). Classification (NCBI taxonomy): domain Eukaryota; kingdom Metazoa; phylum Chordata; class Aves; order Passeriformes; family Phylloscopidae; genus Phylloscopus; species Phylloscopus whistleri. Next base: position 611,686 of record JADMLD010001154.1, on the reverse strand, counting down.
AGTCAATGCCCATTATTTTCTCTCATGAACCTGGAAATGTGACTTTCCCCGAGCCCCATCCCTGCTCACTGGCCTTTTGTTAGTGGCTTTGAGCTTAAACGTGCTCAGAAGGTGCAAATTATCTCCGAGATCCTCAAAGACAGTTCAGAAATTAAGTGCAGGATTCCTGTTGCTATTGAATGGGATTCAGGCGTCTGAGTCCTTTAAGCTCTTTTGAAGCCCCAGCCCAGCCTCTCCCCGGGCTAATGAGCTGGAACACAGGACAGGAGGGGTTTTGATGCCATTATAGTTCCTGCTTTTTTGTCTGGGCTCTTTTTTTAGTCGCTGGAGTCAGGAGTGAACTTGACCCAACGCCTGTTGTTCGCTCCTCTTGGCTCCCACCTGCTGCTGCCTCGGTGTGTGTTCACCCACGTTTGTTGCTGTTAAAGAATTGGTAATTTGGAAAATGAATCTGGTACTTGCTGGAGCCATGCAGTGTCGCATGGCTGCTGTTCTCTGTGTTCCCTGCCAGAGAGGATGGGTCAGACATGGACAGAGATGCCAGGGGAGGTTGCCCCAGCCAGCTGGGGACCTGCAGTCAACCACCCTGAGCTCAGACCTGAGCACTGTGTGTGCTGTTGGCTGATGGTCCAGGGGCAGGAGCTGCCCCTTTAGGGTGTGTCTGTGCTGGAGATGTGGCCAAAGGAGGCCGGGTGAGGTTCAGGGTGTGCAGGGCTGGTGACTCTGGAGGAGCCAGAGCAGAGCTTCCATCCCAACAGGATGAAGGGCTGGAGCATCCCTGCAGCCTGAGGTGGTCTGGCAGCTCTGGAGGAGCCAGAGAAGAGCTTCCATCCCACAGGATGAAGGGCTGGAGCATCCCTGCAGCCTGAGGTGGTCTGGCAGCTCTGGAGGAGCCAGAGCAGAGCTTCCATCCCAACAGGATGAAGGGCTGGAACATCCCTGCATCCTGAGCCAGGCTGGTCAGACACCACTTGAGCCTCAGTGTGGGGAGAGGGTAGGGAACAGCAGTCAGGGTCTGCCCCTTGCTGCCACACTGGAGCTGCTCTACAGCAGGATCCAGGGCTCCTCTCCCGTGGCTGCATCGCTGGTGATGCTGTGGGGGCTCAGCAGTGCCCTGCAGAGCAGGAGCTGTTTGCACTGCCCAGCAGAACACTCTGCACTCAGGGCAGGTCACAGGGCTCCCATGAACCCAGCAGATGTTTCACTCCAGAGCGAACAAAACCCTTCCAAGCTGCCTCCTGTCACTTAGAGCAACAACCAGGAAAAAAAAAAAAACAAACCCTTAACAGCACCAGAGGCACGTTCCTTGCTCCAAAGGCCCTTCCCTGAGCTTGGGATGTTGCAAATCCCCAGGACCCAGCAGCGCCTCGTAAAACCCCGCCAGCAGCCGCGGTCTGAACGGATGCTGCATCCCTGTGAATTCCTGCTCCTGACCTCAGCGGCCGCAGGGAGCTGGGCACAGGGGTCGCTATTTATATCGGCAGGAACATCCAGGGATAAATAAAGTCATGTGAGTCAATAGGAATTGGCTATAAAGCCGGGATCTTTATTCCCCCAAGATCGCGGCGCCCAAAGCCGCCTCGGTTACTGGCTCCGTTCTGCTGGAAGAGCCTCAGTCCCTGGCTGCAGGCACTGGTATGTATGGCTGCAGCACAGCCCCCTGCCAGCCCCACGGGAGCTGGAGGGGCTTTTTCCATATCTGAGAGAGCTGTGAGGGCGTGGGGCAGGGGGGAGATAGAGGGATGTTTGTGTTTGGGGAGAGGCACAAGGGCTCTCAGGTGGCACCGGGCTTCAGGCTGTGCTCAGTGCGGGCTGGAGCTGGGCTGGGCTTCTGGCAAAGCACCTGGGACCATCTGTGCTCCCATGGGGGTGAGCAGCTGAAGGCTTGAGACAGTGCTTGTGTTCTCTTTGGGACAGCAGGAGCAGCAGTGGCCACCCAATGGCCTTGGCTGGGATGCCTGGGGCTGGGGTGAGGAGCCAGGTTCTGAGTGTGCTGGCCAGCCCAGGGAGCTCATGGGTCCTGTGCCTGCCCAGAGCAGCTGCAGGTGCTCTGGTGGACACAACTCCTTGCTGTGCCACAGGGTGAGCAGGGTGGCTTTGGCAAAAGCACAGGAGGTGGAAAGACCCAGGTTGGTGCCATCACCCTGGCATAACCCCAGGAGGATGAGGAGACCCTGGGCTGGGGCTGTTCAGCACCACCACTGTGTAATTAAGGCTCAGACATGGCTCTGCTGGTTCACTGGCAGGTTTAGGATGAGGCCAAGCCGATCCCTGGCCTCATTTTTGTCCTTGTGCCAGCATCTCCCTTTCCTCTGCATCCTCCTCTGATCCACACCCTGCTCATGCTGCAGTGCCCAGGGTGTGGATGAGCCCATGGGAGCTGGCCAGTGTTGTTTGGTGGGAGCTGGTGGTGCTGGGTGGCAGCAACCAGCTGGAACCTGGTGGCTGACACTGCTGAGAAGGTTGGAGGTTATTTTTCTTTTCTGAATGGAAGGGTGGGTGTTTCTCTGCAAAAGAAGTGCTGGCCCATCAGCCCAGCAGCACGGGGGTGCTGCCAGCAGCACATTGCAATGTTTGTTGTCAGGCACGGAGCAGCATCTTGGCCATCTGTAGCTTCCTCCAGGTCTCTGCTGAACCCCAAATGCCTCTTCATTTATATGCCAGATAAGTGAGTAAAATTTCATAGCAAACAGGCACTTCATTAATCACCTGCTTTTACCATTCTGCTCACTCCTGGAAAGGAATTTGGAGTCTTGATAATGGCGCTGTTGTCCAGGCATGTGCCTCGAAGACTGATGCACCTGTCTCGGCAGTGAAATAGCTTTGCAGAGAAATACGATCGCTGAAAACCCCGGGCTCTCCTGACAGCAGGACTCAGATAAGATAATCTCCCTGTGCCACAGGGTAGGGAACAATACTTGCATTATAGATTGGAGCCACGCTCAGACAAAGAGGTTATTCTTGTGTTTTCTTCCTTAATAAATGCATTTTGTTAAAAAACAATTATGGCTTTTGGAAGCAGTTTGGTGCTTGGGCTGTGGAATGAGGCCGAGCCCTGGGGCGAGACAGAAGGGACAGGGCCTGGCACTGGCCACATGCTTGGCCCCACCACAGCCCTGGGCAGGCTGGAGGACAGACGTGGCTCCTGGCAGGTCATGGAAGTGGTTCTATGTGTGCCCAGCCCGGTGACTGAGTTGTCATTGTTGGGTTTGAGTGGGTGCAAAGCACATCTGGGCAGCAGTGGGGCAGCCCAGAGGGCTTTTGTGGGCGCTGTATCTTGGGTGAGCTGTGTCTGTAGCAAGCACTGGTGTCCCTCCTGCCCTGGCACCCGTGTGGGCTGTCAGTGTCCTACAGGCTGGCACACATGGCCCTGCTGGTGCCTTTGGCATTGCATGGGGACATTCCAACTTTCTGTTGGTGAAGAGCACATGGAGAATGAACAGCCAGGTGCTTGTTTCGGCCACCTCTGTCCCCCATTTTGGTGATTTCTGCTCCTGCTGAGGTCAAGGGTAGCCACTGAGGTTCAAACAGAAACTGGTAATTTGCCACCTGTGGCACAAGTGTCTGTGTGGGGGGAGAGGTGACTTGGGCACACACTGAGGCAGGTGGGGTCTTGTCCCTTCTACCAGCTGACATTCAGACCTCGTGGATTTGATGGATTCAGGAATGGTTTAGGCAGGACAGGCGCCAGTGTTGACACAGCACATTGCCGTGTGCAGGGCAGCCTCCACGGCCGCAGGGCTCCTCAGCAGATGCAGCCCCTTGCTCCTTCCAACCACTCCGTGTGAGCTCTGCGGCACTGGCAGTGGCCTCTTGGGAGTGTGGCAGGTGTGGAGGTCACCGGGTGGTGGTGCCGTGCCGGGGCAGCCATCAGGACACAGCAGCCAGCCCCGCTCTGCCCTCCCTCCCCCTGCAGATGGACCCGGTGCAGAAGGCAGTGATCAGCCACACCTTCGGCGTGCCAGCCCCGCTCAAGAAGAAGCAGTTCATCTCCTGCAACATCTGCCACCTGCGCTTCAACTCTGCCGTAAGTGGGGCTGCTTCAGATGGGGCTGGGAGGGAGTAGGGGCAGCCCCTGCCAGGGGCATCCCCAGCAATGGTTCAGTCTCATCCACCAGAGCTGCTGGTGCTTGCTGTCTGGCAGCACGGGGGCTGCTGGAGCTGCTCTTGCCTCCCCAAGCCGTGCCAGCCTGGCCGTGCTGGATCTGCAGTGCCCGGGGCTGATGCTGCTCTGCCCAGCAAAACTCCCTGGTTCTGGGCTTCCTGATTCTGCTCCACAGCTAAGCAGCTCAGAAAAAGCGTTGCTTCCCTTTTTCAGGCTGCTTCCCAGCTAGAGGTGCTGTTCCAGGAGAGCCAGTCCCACTCTGTGCTCCCAGTGTCCCTGCCAGCACCCCATGCCCCTGTTCCTTCTCTGCCCATGTCCCTCCAGGTCCCCTTGGCTGGCCCAGACCCTCACAGCCTGCGGGTGTTCCAGCATGGAGGCTGTGACCTACTTCAGCTGCACCCAGCCCCGTTATCCAGGGGCAGTTTATTGTCTTTGCTAATGAGGCACCACGCTTGGACTGGCCCTTTGCTTTCCCACGTACCAGCCCCAGCCCCAGCCCCTGTTCCCAGCCCTTGGAAAGCCACAGGGGGAGGGAAGGGAAGGGATGGGATAGGATGCTTCCCCCTGCTGAGCCCGGGGATCCTCAGCTGGCCCCCAGGAATGCTGTGCAAATTAATCTGTCCTACTCAGGGGTACAGTGTCTAATTCATACTGGGGTTCCTCTCCACAAATTGCCAAAACGGGGTTGTTTTGGGGGACAATGCAGCATTGTTCCTGTTGGGAGGACACCAGTGTTCAGGGGAATTTTTTTTTTGGTGACCATTTTTATCAGTTTGGTGCAGACATGAATCCATCAGAGTCACGCTTCATTATCCAGCGTTCACTGGGAGAGAGGAGCTGGAGACGTGAACCATGTGTTGGACACCCCTTAGGATACAGTGGGTGATGTGTCCTCCCCACCAAAGAACCTCTTCATTTCATTTTTACAGCAACAATTCATTGTACGTTTCTGGAGGCATAAATTTTGCCTGGAAGCTGCTCTTAGGAGTGACTTGATGCATTTAATCAGAGCAGGGTCCTTATCTCACCAAGCAAGCAATGTGGCGATGTCTTAGAGAGCGATACCTTGGCCTCAATATGTTGGTGTCAGAGCAGGCTGGGGAGGGGAGAGGAGGGGAATGGCTCTGTGCTACAGCCCACTGCCAACACCCTCTGTGCTACACCCCACTGCAAAACCCCTCTGTGCTACACCCCACTGCCAAAACCCCTCTGTGCTACACCCCACTGCCAACACCCTCTGTGCTACACCCCACTGCCAAAACCCCTCTGTGCTACACCCCAGTGCCAAAACCCCTCTGTGCTACACCCCACTGCCAACACCCTCTGTGCTACACCCCAGTGCCAACACCCCTCTGTGCTACACCCCACTGCCAAAACCCCTCTGTGCTACACCCCAGTGCCAAAACCCCTCTGTGCTACAGCCCACTGCCAAAACCCCTCTGTGCTACACCCCACTGCAAAACCCCTCTGTGCTACAGCCCACTGCCAACACCCCTCTGTGCTACACCCCACTGCAAAACCCCTCTGTGCTACACCCCACTGCCAACACCCTCTGTGCTACACCCCACTGCCAAAATACCTGTGCTACACCCCACTGCCAAAACCCCTCTGTGCTACACCCCACTGCCAGCACCCTCTGTGCTACACCCCACTGCCAACACCCCTCTGTGCTACACCCCACTGCAAAACCCCTCTGTGCTACACCCCACTGCCAAAACCCCTCTGTGCTACACCCCACTGCCAACACCCTCTGTGCTACACCCCACTGCAAAACCCCTCTGTGCTACACCCCTCTGCCAACACCCTCTGTGCTACACCCCACTGCCAACACCCTCTGTGCTACACCCCACTGCAAAACCCCTCTGTGCTACACCCCTCTGCCAACACCCTCTGTGCTACACCCCACTGCCAACACCCTCTGTGCTACACCCCACTGCCAACACCCTCTCTGCTACATGCCACTGCCAAAACTCCTCTGTGCTACACCCCACTGCTAAAACCCCTCTGTGCTACACCCCACTGCCAACACCCTCTGTGCTACACCCCACTGCAAAACCCCTCTGTGCTACACCCCAGTGCCAACACCCCTCTGTGCTACACCCCACTGCCAAAACCCCTCTGTGCTACACCCCACTGCCAACACCCTCTGTGCTACACCCCACTGCTAAAACCCCTCTGTGCTACACCCCACTGCCAAAACCCCTCTGTGCTACACCCCACTGCAAAACCCCTCTGTGCTACACCCCACTGCCAAAACCCCTCTGTGCTACACCCCTCTGCCAACACCCCTCTGTGCTACACCCCACTGCCAACACCCTCTGTGCTACACCCCACTGCTAAAACCCCTCTCTGCTACACCCCACTGCCAATCCCCCTCTGTGCTACACCCCACTGCCAACACCCCTTTGCAGTGGTCCTACCCTGGGGGTGCATGCCACCAGGTAAGGTGGCTGCCCTAGAAATGTGCCTGAGTGGCCACATCCTGGGTCTGACCCCATCACCTCCCCCCCCGTGTCCGTCTGTCTGTCTGGTCACAGCAGTGATGTGGCCATCCCGGTCTCTCACCCCCCAGAACCAGGCAGAAGCTCACTACAAGGGCCACAAGCACGCACGGAGGCTGAAGGCCATCGAGGCCATGAAGAACAAGCAGAAGGTGGTGGGGGCTGCAGCGGGGACCCCTGGCCAGGACAGCACAGCCGACCTGGCCCCCAGCCCTGTGGGCAGCGGGGAGCTGGGCAGCACAGGTACGAGGAGGGGGTGTGGGGCTGAGGAGGCTGCAGTCGGTGTGGCAGAGGTTTATAAATGAGCTCCTGTGCCCACGGGGGAGCAGGGGGTGTTTTCCCTGTGATCTGGTGTCTCTGGGAGGTTTTTTGTATGGATGCAGGAGGGGAAGAGAGCCCTGTCTGACCCATCCCCAGGGCTCTGCCACATGCAGGGATGGGGCTGGTGGGAGCTGTGGCAGCACCAGGGGTTCTGTGCTGAGCCCAGCTTCCATGCACTGCAGATAAGAACTGCAATAGGAGAGACCTGGGGAAGAGCTGCCCTTGGCAGGGCTGGATGCATGCAGACATTGTCTGAGATGGTCTTGGGGAAGACGGGGGTGCTCCCTGAAATCCAAAAAAACCTGTTCAGGCACAGAAAACCTTCTCTTTCTGCCCATTTCTTTCTCTTCTCCCCTTTCCCCCTTTCCTTCCCCTCTTGCCAGCTGATGCCAGCAGCCCACAGGAGTCGGAGGGTGAGGGCAGCAGCCTGGGGCTGGCGCCCAGCACTGAGGAATCACCTGTGGAGCTGCCAGGCAGCGTTGCCCCACTGGGCTCCCCGCCGGCCTCCGAGCTGTCGGAAGGCACCTCGGATGCCACCAGCGTGGCCTCCTCGTCCGCCCAGGCAGCTGAGGCACAGGCGGCAGAGTCGGGCAGCAGCGTCAGCTCGGCCCCTGAGAGTGAGAAAGAGGGGAAAAAGAGCAAACAGCACCTGTATTGTCCCACCTGCAAAGTGACCGTCAACTCATTGTCCCAGCTGGAGGCTCACAACACCGGTAAGGGCATTACTGAGGGGACAGGGGGATGGGCTCCCCGCCACTTCATCGGGGCTCTGAGCAAAGCCCAGCCACGCCCCATGACCAAGCAGCCTTGCAGTGAAGTAGCAAGCATTAATGAGTGTTGTTGTAATTTAAAAATGTTCATTAAAATGACCTGCACAGATAAGCCATGGGGCTTTACCTGGGCTGCAGCTTCTAGGGTGAATTTTCACAAGGTCAAACACTCTTATTGTTCATGTCTCAGTTAAGGACATTTGCAGCTACCTTTAATCAAGTGATTGAGGCTACTTTATTTTCCATTTAGCTTGAAGCTGATAGCCAAGGCCTCTTCCAAACCTGGAATAATACTTCCCAAAGCTTGGTGGTTTAAGCTTGTGGCCCTGTGGAGAAGACCCCTGGGAATGCAACGAGCTGTGGAGCCCATAGCCTGCAATGCCTCCTGGGCTGTACAGGGCAGCCCCTTGGGGTGGGAGCTGATGAGGGTCCCCCTGAAACCTGGGGCTGGCCAGACTCACCCCCAGGGTGGTAGCAGGGGGTGGCAGCCATGGCACATGGGTCCCCAGTGCAGTCTGTGGGCCCTGCAGTTCCAGCTCCTGGCTCACCCCTTTCTCTAGAGGATGCTTAAGCTGGGCACCCCAGCTTTAAATGGAAGGTCCTTCCCTGCCCCAGCTCAGCAAGTACTGGGAACCAATTCCTCCCATCCTACTGCCTGCTGGGGCAGCAGCAGCTGCTGTGTGCAGGGTTGGCTCAGGACGCTGCTGCGGCTTAGCTGCAGACGTGTCCTTTTGCTTTTGTCAGCTCCAGTTACAAATTCAGGAGCTGATTTTGGGAAAAAGAACAAACAAACAAACAAACATTTGCGGGCTGGCGCTGCTCTGTGGCTGTCACACAGCTCCTTGCTTCTTCACGCCTTAAAAAATAGAATGAATTAGCAGGGGCTTAAATTACTTGCTCCCCGCGCAGCCTCGCCATCCCGGCGCTGGCAGGGACAGGACGGAGCGCCCTGTCCCCAGGTGTGCAGGGATCTTGGGTTCCTCCTTCCCCACCTGCTGTGACCCTGCTGAGCTATTCCTGGCTCGGCAGCCGGCTCTGCTCTGACCTTGGGCATGGCTCAGATGCTGCAGCACGGCGGGCGAGGCGCGCCCGACTCCGCAGACTGTGCTAACGCCCGGGGACAGGCGACAGGCTCCAGTGCATGCTGAAAATAGCAGCTTCTCCAGAGCTGGCACATGGAAGGGGGGTCTCTGGGAAGAGGAGCATCTCTGCTCTGCCTGCGACGTGCGGTTTGGCAGGGTTTGCGAATGGGCTGCGCAGCACTGGCAAAAGTACGGGCTCCCAGGCAGCTCCCTGTCCCCTCTGCCTGCCAGTGCTGCTGGGCACAGGTTGGTGGGGTTCCCCCAGTGCTGTTGGAGGGCACTGGTCCCGCTGCCGTGGTGCTGGCACGCAGCTGGGCTGGGTTTGCTGAGTGTCCCCTCTCGCCAGGCGCCAAGCACAAGTCAATGCTGGAAGGTCATGGCACCCAACTGCGGCGAGGCCGGGGCAAGCTGCTCTCCCGGGCAGGGCACAAGTCCAAGCGGATCGGGAACAAGGGCAGCATCAACATCCAGAACAAGGCGTTTCACTGCCAAGTGTGCGAGATCTACGTGAACTCCGAGACCCAGCTCAAGCAGGTGACAATGCCCTGGGAGTGCCTGGGCACCAGGTGTGGGTGTGCAGGGACTCGGGCTGTGGGTACCTGCAGGGTGATGGGCCTCCCCACAGACCTGAGCTGCACAGTACCCCAGCTGTCCTGGCTCCCAGTGATCCAGCTGTTTTTCTCTCCAGCACATGAGCAGCCGGAGGCACAAAGACAGGCTGGCAGGGAAGCCACCCAAGCCCAAGTACAGCCCCTACAACAAGCTGCAGAAGAATGCTGCCCTCGCAGTGAGTATTCTCAAGGTACCTGTCTCCCTGCACAGCACTTGCTCGGTTTGCTTGCAAAGCCTCACTCGCCATCAGCTGCACTTTCAGTGAGTTACGGGAGCTGCTTCTCTTAAACCTTTGTTTCCATCACCACAGCTCAGCTTCTCCCCTCAGGGAGGGTGAGCTGCGGTGGTGGGTTTTGAGTCTATTCCTGGGAAGGCCAGCATGGGGATAACTTGGGAGCGCTTTGGCAGCAGCATTCACCATGGCAGCACTTGCCATTCCTCCACCTGTTCTGCAGTCTCACGGTGTCTCCCCCTCCCTCCCTGCAGTCCAAGCTGGCTTTGCAGAAGCACCTCACCAAAACCCTGGCGACCCGTTTCCTGCCGAGCCCGCTGACCGCCGCCGCTGTCTGCGCCATGCCCGGACCCCTTGCCCTGCGACCGGCAGCTGCCACCACCCTCTTCCAAGCCCCGATCCTCGGACCAGCCCTCTTCCGAACGCCGCCGGCCCACGTCCGTCCCACGCCGGGTCCCATCGTCTTCGCACCCTACTAGAGCCGCCGGCCCACCCAGGGTCTGTGCACTGCGGCTGGGCTGGGCTGCAGGGGCTGCGCGCTGGGGGCAGCGCTCCTGGCACCTCCTCTCCTGGCTGGTGGGAAAATGTAGTGGTAGACATCAACCCCGGCTTCTCCTTTGCTGGGAGAGGGCTCCCACTGCAGAGAGGTGCCCTGACAGAGCCCGGCCAGCCCCGCTGCGCATCCCCGCCGCTTCCCCAGCCTGTGCTGGCCCCCGTGCTCAGCAGATGAAACCAGGCAGTGCACGGAAGAGGACAGTGTCCAAATCAGCAGGACCGTCTCATGGCCAGAGCCTGCCTGTCCTTGGCCTGCTGGCTGCTTCTTCATCGCCCTCCCAGTTACCAGACTGGAAGGAGAGGAGCTGGCTGGTCCCCAGGAGAAGGAGCATCCTCTGGTCCCTGCCAGCCCAGTGGGAAGGGAACTGCGAGGGGAATCCCAGCCCAGCTCTTGCTGGGAGAAACAACCCCAGCATGAGTGGGAGGCTGGCAGTTTCTCTCTCAGCCTGGGCTGGCTGTGCCCTTGCCAGCCCTGCACCTGCCTGTGCTGGCAGGGGGTTTCTGTGCCACCCACCAGCCCCCCGTCCCCACAACTCCCTACGTCCCACCAGCCAAAGAGCCCCCGCGGTGGCGGGCACCGGCCACACCGACCGTATCCTCACTCCGAGAGCAATAGCTGACCCCAGGGCCGGCACCTCCTCCCTCCAAAGCACACGGGCCCTGCCCTGGCCCCAGAAGCACACGATGGGCACGTGGTCGAGCTGGGCCCCACTCACGCCCAGCAAGGCCAGGAGCACCAGGCTGTCTGGTGCTGGCTCCCCGAGGAGGTGACCCTGTGCTTGGCATCTTGTCCTTGTCTCTGTCCCACCACAGGGACAGCCCTGCCCCTACCTCCCGGGAGATGCTGTGAGGCTGAGTGAATGTCCCTAAAGCACTTTCAGTTCTCCAGTGAAAGGCAACGCTGCTGCTCACCTGCCGTGCCCGGCCCTCCAATCCCATCCCAGTTAGGAGCTTCCAGGAAGTTACTGATGATTCCCAAAAACAAAGGTGTCCTCAGCAGCCTGGACAATCAGGTGGCAGGTGCACCCTGTAGCCTGAGGAATGCTGGGCTCTGGAGGGACCTTGAGGCCATAGCTCTGCATTTCACTGTGCTCAGACAGCCCAACCACGACCTGCCTGGGACTGTCACCACGGCGCTCTGGGTGCCCAGCACGCTGCTGTACATAGAGAGAGTTGCATCCCAAATGGACCTTTCGCTGGAGGAACACCCCACCCTGATCTATGCAATCCAGGGGAGCAGCTCACCCGCCGCATCGGCCGCCTGCGATTCCCTTCGGTGCTGATGCATCCGTGCAGCTGGAGCAGCGCTGGGGGCAGAAGAACCAACACGACACTGAGCTCTGTCCCATCCCCGGCCCAGGGTGCTGGCTCAGACCTCTGCTGTGACTTCCATCCCCTCCCAGCCCTCGGGAAGAGGCGGATTGGTGTGTGCACCTGGGAATCCACACGCACAAGCACACATATCTGACGTCTTGGCCGTAAGCAGCGCCCGGATTTCAGGAGGATTT